>CM068829.1:63414477-63854477 GCA_028554795.2 Sinohyriopsis cumingii | reverse complement strand
GCTTTTTAATTCTTTCTGGAGAAAAATACTCAGATTTAACTTTAAACACTTTAAAATGACATTGGTTTGTCGAAACCTTTCAAACTCTTTACTAAATTTAAGGCAAAATAAACTGAAATTTTCGCGACTTTTCAGACTTTGTATTTTCTTTCTGCTTGGTAATTTTGGCAACATAGATGTACACCAACCATTTATATTGTTTAGAGTTTTAAGCTAGTTGGGTTTTCTCAACAATAGAGACTGTAAAAATAAGGGGCACACTGCATTTTAGTAGGGATGTTTGTAACATAAAAAACGCTCCAGTTTTGCATTGTGTCTAAACAGAGTTAAAGATTTAGACGAATTTCAAAGCATGAGCGTACATGCACATTTCTGCTGAAAACGGCTTGAGAATTCGTGCCTAAAATAGGACAGAAGAGTTATCATCACTTTTCGTTACGGACTTTGGAGCATGTTGTACATGTCAGCTGAATTTAGCATTTAGTAAAAGTACTGGATACAATCAAAGCCGCTTAAGCAAGAAGACCAGATTAAAAGCTTCTATTTTTGGTGTCTTTCGTGTGCTATATCTTGTTCGCAAACTTTTTTTTTTCATAGCAAATTGACAGGCAAACACTTTCCTCCAATCGAACTTGTTTTTCAATATAGCGGCTTCTAATTCGTAAACATTTTTGCCCTTAAATTTACTATAAATAATGTTTCCCGAAAGGACGAAGTATAATTAAGATACTGAAGTATTAGCTATTTACCTATTGCCTATTATACCATCTTCCAAACTAATTTTTTAAAGACTTTATGAACAGAACAAGTTGGTGTAGCGAATAAGTGAACTCAGGTAGGTACCAGTTTTACATTACCATCTATGATTCGTAGTAAAGAATAGGTGATAAAAAAATCAAACTGTAATAGTATAGTGCGAACCCATTGGGTTCCCTACGGAAAAAACAACAACAGAAAATGTTTTTATCGTTAATTTGCTGCATAGAACGTATACGGTATTGTTTGTAGCGTGTCTAATTTTAGCAATTGATTTTACATCTGACATTCCACTTGTCCTGTGTATAAAGTTTTAAATTGGAATGTAGCATGCTACACAGTACATTAAGTTCGCGGGGTCTTGAAACATCGTGATACAAAACAGGGCTTATTACTCCAAGAACACTTTCTATCGCCAAGAGGTGATCAAGTGACTGTAAGGATAATTTATGCATCATATTGATGTATACAAGTCATTTTGAAGGTCTCATAGAGATCAAAGGGTAAGGTGTGCAAGCACATTGCATATCAAGAGTCAATAACAAAGTACATCTACAAGTACAGCTGTAATTTTCGGAAGTGATTCCACTAGTCACAAGACTATATGACATAGCAAATGTGACAGCAGTTGAATGTCAGTTTAAAAGAGAGCAGTGACTAGGTTACTAATGTAAATTAAAGATAATAAATGACACACACCCACACACACACACACACAACAGATAAATGTTGATCGAAAAAGTTTACAACAAACAATACCATCTTTAATAGATTCTTGTTCATCAGGGCGTGATAGGTTCAGAATACAATATAGCCGAAAAAAGAACAAATCTAAAATTAGAACAGAAGGAGGAAACAACGGTAAAAATAAGACCTTTGAAAAAAACTTAATGGCAATTTTCGTTTGACCCTATAAATCAGGTTACAAGTGAACAAATATAGGTAACAACTGCACAGCTAGTGTTTCTTACCAACCAACAATACACAGTTCAGTCCTTCTTCATGTAATCATCAACTGGAGATGATTCGTGTTGATTCAAGTTTTGTTTTTATCCACTGAAAGCAAAGCAATTAAATAAAGTTTTATCCAGAAATTTACAAGTCTGGGACAAATATCCTCCAAAGTCAGGTTCTCATCCGATCAGAAAATATGTCCAGATCCGATTAAAGTGAATTTTACCTTCTGTAATGAACAAAAAAAGCAATAACGAGACCTTATGCGATTGCTACTCACTTGCAACACATCATCATATCGCACAAACTTGTAACTAACTGTTACAAGAATATATTTGTTTCTAATTAAAATATAATTCCCACTTGTGCAGGGCAGCCTCTTGCTAAAAAGTGACTTTGGACACAGATAATTATTGGGTTCGATTTTTCTGTGCTTGTTCATCTTTGAACACAGATCCCATCGGAACAATGCAGAACATATTCAAATTTTAACAGGTGTCTCGGCGAGAATTAAACATTTATGCACGCTTCACAGCAAAATATGTAAATGTTGATTTCCTTGTAACGTTGTTAACAATATTTGGCATACATTTTGTCAACGTTCCAATCTGATGATGGATATTTAATGCATTACAATGCAGTCTATTATTCGTGTAGTGCAATACCTCATTATATAAGTTACAGATAACACTTCCAAAATGTCAGGTTGGGCACCTGGTTACATGGTTATGACGTATATACAGATGATATCACTGGTCCGGGTTAATTTCTGAATTTGGGGGTGGAGAGTTGCCGCCACCTAACTCCAATTGATGTAAGTTGGATATGACATTTTCCTCAAAGTCTGGTTTCCTCGGCTGTATCATTCTCGTGCTGCTGTGCTGAATTTGGTCTAGTGTTTCTTTTGTTTTGCTTTTTTGTCCAAGCGTTACCTTTTGGGTGGAAAAATATGACTCAATTCCGTCCTTCTCCTTATCGAGTGTCAGAGATGGCATCACCAACGGAGCAAGATGGTCAGGTTTTGGACTTATGTAGTGATCAAGCTGTATTGGTCCGTTGATTCTTTGCCTTTCTAATAACTTTGTCTTGCCAAATGTTGGCTCAGATTGTGTTGACATGGGAATGTTGTTATTATTAATCTTTGGTAAAGAAGGTCGCAGAAATTCGAACTTGGCTTGTTGTCGGATGATTCGTCTGGCGGGAAAATGTTTATAAGTTCTCTCGTAGACAGACCGCAGCGACGAATGCATGCTTTGGTTGTGCATTCGCGGCATATCTCCAATGACGTTTGGGAATATGACAGCCGTACGCTGTTTAGAACCCATGAATGTAGTCGAGTAGAAAGTTACCTCTTTTCCTACGGTCCCTGTGATTGCCAGATTGACCTTAGAGCTAAGTTTAGAGGATAGATCATTGACTTCTTGCTCGCGGCACCTCTGTGTAATGTCTGTCAGTATTTGCTGATGCTTGCCGAGCCTTCTTTTCTCAAAACTACTGGATAGTTCCATAATGGCGACTTTCTCAGGCGTTGGCAGCCGCGTCTTGCCATCTCGAAACTGGCTCAGAAATACCGGCATGGACCGAGTCGCCTCTCGTTCTATAGAGAACGGGGGAGGGGGTTCGAAGTCCTCCATAACAACTTGAGACTGAAATAACCTCATTTTTTTCCAAGGAATCTTTCTAGGAGAAAGAAACACCTATAGGTGTAAAACCATCATAACACTGCAACACCGAGACCTCTACCACTTTTGAATGAAGGAAACTACAGTACGCATTGACTGTTTATAGGTAATGAGATCCGCCGTGTCAAACCTAAAGAAAGTTAAAAATTGATGAACAGGTTTCCACTCTTCTACAGGTTCAATTCAAAATGTCAATATTAAAACATGCAAAATATTTCCAGACAAAGAAGTGATTTGTTCAACCGAAACCACATTTTAAACCGCTCTATTTATGGATCCTGATTGAAAAATGTCTGAACACCTTTTCCAGAGAACCGTATCACCAGCAGAAAACACTGTCAATTAGTTCTTTATAGTCCTTTTACTAAACGCAACTTAAAATCGCGACCGGGAGTACGTTAATCCATCGCTTGAACGGTTCATCTTTAGAAGTTAGATCTAGTGTCTTTCTTCTGTAAATGGCTCTTAGAACAAGACTGGTTGATGTAGTCAATTATGTTCGTTGAGACGGAGATTTTATATAGAATTTGTTTCAACAGTCGTTATCCAGGCGGTTCTAACACGAGTCGTGTATTGCATTGCGTGAATATTAGACTGTGTATTGATGATCTGTAGTCAAGCCAAAGATCTGCACACAAATGAAGGCTTTAGGATCAGGCCAGCTAGGTAAAACATACAGCATTATAAAGCGATATATGTCAGATGTATTAAGCGATATGGATACAATAAAATGGACTGCCATTTAATTCAAAATACTTCAATCCTTTTGAAAGCCAGTTGTTAATTATTAATTCTGAAGGTTATAGTGTGAGGTGTTGTTGGATATCATACTCGGCACAAAATAAAGCATTATTCATACACATGATTATCTGTCCCGTATATATTTTTATTTTGAAAATTATTCAGCATTGAACAGTATGCGTGAAATACACAAAAAAATATTAATGCATTCGGTTGAAATATATTTGTAAATAAAGAGTATACTCTTAAAAATAAATCAAGTATGTAAATTATTTGTACATTTTCTACTGTTTGATTTTCCAAACCATTTAGAACCGGAATGGTGGATAAGGCTATATGTATTCCAAACTGGAAATTAAATTTCATAAATATGTATGCCGCACCATGTTTGGCAGTGATAGCGGGATATAATACTACAGCTTTCCGTCCGTCCGTCCGTCCGTCCTGTAACACCTATTTAAGGATGGCATTTAGGTCATTTCTGGTACATTTTGGTGGGGAATCCGTGCTGTGTAAAGGCATTTCTAGCAAGCTTTACGCGGACTTTGTAACTATAGATACTATTATCTATAAAATGCAATATCATAACAGTGACATTTTAGGGTAACAAAATGACTTTAATGTAACATGATATACATTCCATACCCATCCCCCTTCTCCAAGAGCGTAGTTAGGCGGGGAGAGGGGGACATGTGCTCCGCCCCCTCCCCTCCTGGACATGTGTGGCCCCTTTGTTGTAATGGATAAAATTACTTGTGTTTAAAATTCACAGATAGGTCTAAGCTGTTTAATACGTAGCCTAATATAGCTATAGTAATTATACACATAGTAATTACACACATATAAAAGACAGTTTAAGGATTGATTTCAGGATGCATTTGTAGGTCAAGACTTCTACCCAAAGTGCCTCCCAACCCCCCAGCCTTCGTCTCTCTATCACACACATTGCAACATTAAATAAAGACGAATATGCGTACAGAAGATATGGATTGGTTCTAATTATTCTACGCTTTTACAATCAATGTTTTCGTTACTTTGGAGAATATAACCGATGAATCAGTCGGACAAGCAGGTAAAAGCATTGCGTTATGACACTTAGCACGCAGAAGGTGAGTATTGCGACTATATCAATGTGCCAAAATAGCACTTAATCATCCAATCCCAGTTCAATTATTTGCCAGTGTTGTAACAAAGCGAAGTAACCGACTATGGTAAAATACACTCCATAAAAGTTATACATAACTTTGCAGAGGTGTCTAGATACACACTGGAGGTCGCCCTAGGTATGTTGTCAGAGACGTGATATAGTTAAGCGTATACTTGACTTACACCCAAAGAAAAAGACACAGGCCTTCAAAGTTGATATTTCCATGCATCCTAAAATATGCCAAACTCGCGTATTACACCAGATCATTGTGGCCTAGTTACTGTGTACGCTTCAGAAAAGTTTTTTTTTTTTACTGTTCAGATCTGTCTTTCTCAATCTTGCACGTTCGCCTTGATAAAACTTGATATGTGTACAGAATATTGAGACATATTACATTGCAGCATACAAATAAACCGATACGAGATACTTCTCACACTCGATCCGTGGGTGAGAGGTTGCTACCTTTTAGGTCTGTATTCCACCTATACATTTATCAAACCTGATACTTAGATCGCTATACTACATTCATTTTGTGAGAGATTGCACAAACATACCACTATACGTCTAATACGGTATTTTTCTCACAGATTTGTCGTTATCTTTAACACTTCATCTAAATTCTGATAAAAACCCTTATGTAAGGGGTCATAGGAGCCAATGGTAAATGCTGGGAACATTCCGCCACTCATGTCGGCAATTACACTGTAAATTACAGCTAATGGCACACATATCGGCTGAAGCCCTTGATATGCGAATTAGAATCATGCACTGAGTTATGTAAGAACAAACTCTAAAAGTGGATAAGTAATTCATTTATTATTAGACAAGTACTGTAGGACACGTTAGGGGGCTTACTCATGTTGTACTCAGGGAGAATTAAATAATAAATGAATGATCAACTGATGTGATGTTAAGACGTCTGACTATTTCGGAATTGTTATGTTACAGTTAGACTATTGATGTACTGCTACTATTCGGACGTATAGTTGTGGGGATTGGGTGGGTTGTGGAGTCTATGAGTATTTAACATTAAATTTTGGCCACAGTGTAGTCAGTGGAAATTTACCAGCAGTAAGATCTAAAAATAAAACGGTCGTTATATTTTATGCAATAGGAAGGAAAGTGGTTACTATTCCTTATCATATGCGCAAATTAGGGAGTGTTTCAGTCGCGGATATTTCACGAGAGCAAGACAAGGCTGTAAATTAAATGAATAGGAAAATCGTTATATATATTTTTTGTGCTTAAAAGACAGCATACGCTTAAATGTTTGTTATAACTATTTTAAATTTAACTTCAGATTCAGATCTCATATATTACTGCTAATTTTGTATCGCTCGATGGCTTATTGATGCAAATTGGAAAATATATTCAACGATCAGCCTCACGGCATAGAGTGTGCTTATCGACAACCACGATTGTCATGGTCTAAAAATTGAAATTTTTGAAAGCAAAACACTGTTTATCAAATGTTATCCTTGCTCGTTTACTATTTTAGGCGGTAATACATCCCAATCTCTGTTTTCGAAAGACATAAACAATAACAATAACGACAATAACAGCAGATTATTCAAGTATTTCAACATCCAACTGAACTGAACGAAGGACTGAGTTTAATGCTTGTGTACTCATACGCTGTATAATTCAACATGGTGGGAGACACACCAGTTTCATTGTTAAAACTATTTTCCATTTAAAGTGGCCTATACCACTTCCAGTGCTGACAAATAAGGAAGAAATACGTATCACGTTCACCCAGAGTTATTTCACTCTGCTGCCAGTAAATTAAGGATGAGTACATACAGGATACATACAAAGAATGGTAGCGAATATAAGTAAAACAATGTTTTAAATAGTAGTTGTAGTAAATTAAACATCCCTTTTGCAATCATTTTCAACACAAGTTTAGCGTGACGACGAGGGGCACTATAAATTTGCCTTACTGTTTTCTTCTCTGTGCTTCAGGGGGCATCACACATTTTGTTAAATACTTCCACTTCGTTTTTTAAGTTACTTCTTCTGGCGCATATCTGATACTGTGACGATACGATTTATCGTCTGCTTTTAAAAAAAGTGGCATCAGGTCGACGTGTTCAAGTGTCTGTTAATGTGTCAAATATTTGAACATGCGTTCTTTCGTTGGAAATGTTCGAATACACTCTCTTTGGTTTAAGAATTTTGAGTTGTAAAAAATACAGGTGTCATATTTTCAATTTATTTTGAATCTTTTGGTTAGGAAATTCAATGCCTTTGTCAGTCTGACTTCTCAGAAAGGCGTTAACCATTTGGCTTCAGCAATATTTTAGGAGCTAGCAACAAATCAGTACCGTTTTTGTTGTATGTTACAACTCAAGCACGTTTTGAAAACACATCGATCACACAAAATAAATACTCGTATCCTCGATTGCAGGAAGTCATGCGAGAAACAGCCAAATCTGCTTGCTATTGATGATCGATACCGGCTAATACCGACTGACTTATAGGTAATTTGCACCTAATGGGTTTGTGTAATGTGTACTTTGTTCTTGCCTGCACTATTGTACGTCGCGAAGGGATAGAAAGTTTAGTTTTACTCTTGCAGCACGACACATGTTTGAACTTTCCTTCGTAGTTAGCAGCTTGTGCAGGGTTGCAGTACACGAAAGTGTGCCGATACTGTTCTGAAAGACACCCAGTTTTGTATGTTATTCCATTGTTGTTGTCTTTTTTGCTGCTGTGTTGCTTATATGAATAGGTATGCAACGATAAACTGGTATAATGTGGTTTGCTGTTCTGGCAATACGGTTTTCTTTACTGCGATTTTTTCAGTCTTGCTTTCATCCAAAAAGTCTTTGTATACCTCACATGTTTTCCAATTTAATTCAAGAACCACATTTTCTTTCCTTGCTTAAAATATTCTTAGCACGAGATTGCACCAGAATGTAAAGCAATATGCAGAGTACCATTATTCGGACAAAGTTTATTGGGGGAGGGGGATGGCCAGTCAAGACCAGGGATACTATTCCAGTTATAAATACTAATTTATAAACTTCACTTTGTCTTAGATATTTATGTTCTGTCTGTAATGACACTAAATGAACAGTACTCAAGAGTCCGTGTTCGTAAGTATATCAATTCCTCTAAAATAATTTATTTTTGGTATCAAATACCAAGAATATAATGCAACAAATCGTGTAACATTGGTGATTTCGCTTCAAGAAATAAAAGGAGAGCAAATATGAGGCGATGTTGCGGACAAAGCTGGTTCAGTGATAAAGTTGCAGTTGAAAGTTCGATGTCGTATGTCGAGGAATCCAATATCACGTGTTGGATCAAATTACATGACCTTAAAGTTCCATTTTGTAGATCGAAATTCTATATTTTATATGTTGAATTATACAGTGGTGGTTTAAAGTTCTATTTTCTATGTCGACGTTTTACAGTGTATATTTTTAATTACACAGCGGTGGTTGAAATTTCAATATCATATGTCGAGAATCCCTAATTCACATGTTGAATGCAATTGTTTGTGATGAAAGTTCCATTTCATATGGCGAGTATTTAGATTTCATCCTTTAAATTTCACAGCAACAAGAAGCAGCCTCCATGTTTAAAAATAACGCTGTCCGTTCAAAAGAGCGACCTCTAGCGAAGAAATTCATAGTAATTCTCGACCTGTCAATGGTAACTTTCGAACTGTAATTGAATGAACTGTAATAGTGCCTCATAATGGAACTCAAAATGATATATCTTAATACTCGATGTTATTTTGACTTGTTAAAGTGGACATTGTGTAATGTTATTTTTAACACCAACACATCATTTCACCATATGAAAATAGCAATTCTGACAAGCACAATAAAATTTCCAACCACCGCTGTGTAATTCAACAGATACAATCTAAAAACTCAACATACGAAATAGAACTTTCAGCATAATCAACGTGATTCAACATGTTAAATTGAAACTAACGACATATGACATTAAAATTTCAACAAACTGCGGTGTATTTCAGAAGATACAATCTAAACACTCGGCATTGGACATCGAACTTTTTTTTTACCAGGGCTGTGTAATTCAACAGATGAAATCCAAATACTCAACTTATGAAATGAAGCTTTCAACATAAACTCTTTGAACCAATGCGTAAATTAAAAATTCTTGACGTATGACATTGAAATTTCAACCACCGCCGTGTAATTCAAGCGACACAGTCTAAAACCTTGGCATAGAAAATATAACTTTCAACTACTACTGTTTAATTCAACAGATACAATCTAAAATCATGACCAAGAAAATGTAACTTTAAGGACAAGCATTTTTGATTCAACACGTGAAATTGGAATTCTGGACATGTGGCATTAAATTTCAACGCCAACATTCTGATTGGACCAGCATTTGTCCGCTAAGTTGCCTCATAAGCAAACCATTGAAACAGCGGCAGCGTCTGAAGTTTTCCGTGAGAAATACAGTGTCAGTCAGATGAAAGTGGATACGTCACATTAACTTCCTTTTCTTGTCTCCAAATATCTGAATGCCGACTCAGCTTTTAAGTTTTTTGACAGGCATTTGGACCTGGATTTGTGCGTGTGATTGGGATTTTTAGCATAGTTTTAAAAGATATTTAGTCATATTGCTACGATGTCTACAGCGTGCAGTTTATTATGATGTCTAGCACTGGGGCATTATGACGCAGACATGTCGCATCATGTCCCACCCAGCCACACACATTAAGCTAACATCAGGTCGACCAGTCCTCACACTAACTTCTTAATGCTGACCGCCTAGCGAGGCAGCTGTGAGTACCATTTTTATAAGTCTTTGGTATGACTCGACCGGGGGTCGAACCACTAGGGCACTGGAGCGGTCAGACTCAAATTTTATTTTTCAGAAATATTTTTTATTTTAAAAATGGATTTCAAAATTATTCCCAACAAAAAAGCAAAAAGTGCAATGTCGGAATTTTAAAACACAGAATGACTAGAAATAGATATGAATTTTTATTTGTTGATAATTGGACTGCTTTCAGGCGTGTGTAGACTTGTTTAAGTTTTATGTTAATTTTATATTTCATTTGACTACCACATGAAGTTATACGAGGTAACATCACTTGGAGATGTTGTATTTTTCAAGTATTAAATGTTACAGTTATTATTTTATTGTTTTTATTAAGTATTACTGTATTGCATTACGCGTTGCAATACGTGTTTGGTATACTGCGGTATATCGCAATACGGTTTTGGGCGTATCGTTGCACCCCTACTTAGCTTAGCTTTGGGTAATATCAGTAACATACACGTATTTGGCTGCAAAGGAAGTATTAAAGTTTACCCACTTGCCAAGCCCTTTGACTAGGCTGATGAGGGATCTTTTGGGATTTATATCTTGAAGCAAAATATGACTTTACATAAAGATTAGCTGAGTGAGTGAAGTGCGAAAATGGTCACACTCACCTACTCTTGATGGAAGCATCTAGTAATCACCAAGATACATACACGCAAAAAAATGTGCGACTCCGTGGCGACAAAACACAGTACATAAGGAACAGATATTAACTCAATATCTTACCAAGGTGGGACTGACGCTCTAAGACACAGACAAACGGACATGTGTAACATTGTTTCTTTCATCCGTTTGGCGATACATAAAAATATTCTCTAAAAGGAGATATCTATATAGCTCCTGTGCTATTCAAATAGTCAAATATTTTACATACAACGTAAGCTCGACTACGAAATCAAGTGCGCTTGAATCGGATTATGGATCCATGCTAAAGCTGCATTTTGTCGGATATCAATATTCAAATGAATTATCAGCATTGGCGCCCGCACCTACGGGCAAGTGAATTCACCTCTAAAGGTGTTTTGGCATACATCCGTAAAACTTAATAGCTGACCACTAAGCGTTTGTCACCCACCCCAAACAGAAACTGATTTTGCGAGCGCCCCTGATTAGCAAGCAGATGTGTTCGTAGTGGTTTTCTCACCTGTAATGGCATTGTAAACTCCGGATTTTGTTTCTTAAAAGTGCAACTCTCATCTCGGTCACATGTATTTTACGAGCTTATAGTTTCAACAGTATCTCTCAGTAGGATATATCACTTTTCTACATGTGCCAGTAGCTTCTTGAGGGTCGGTGGTTCTTTCCGGGGATTTCCTGGGTTCTTCCTCCACCATTAATGCTGGCCGCCATGTATAGCCTATTGTGTGCTGAAAAATGGCGTTAAACCCTACAACAACAACAACAACAACCTTTCTACATGGACGCCAATAAGGACAGGAACGACAGCGCAGGAATATTTGAATGCAAAATGTAACGAATGAATATCAAATTTGATATAGTATTACACAACACATGATCTGGCAAGTATGATAGGCTTTTACGCTTCTGAGTATGGTAATTGAGTGCGACATCATGTCTATATTCGTTCATTTTGACCGCCTCGGTGGCAGAGTGGTTAGAGCGTCCGCTTTTGATGTCTGAGGTCGCGGGTTCGAATACCAAAGACTTTTAAAAATGGAACTAGCAGTTGCCTCGCTACGGTGCTCGGCATTAAAAGATTAGTATTAGGACTGGTCGGCCTGGTGTCAAGATAATATGACTGGGTGGGACGTCATGCTACATGTCTGCGGCATGATTCCCCAGTGCTGAACATTACTATAGACTGCCACACTGCAGACATCGTAGCGATATGACTCGAAAATCGTTAAAACTACGTTAAAAATCCAAATCACACACACACACACACACACAAAGACACATTCATTTATATAATTGATGTTCTGCAACAAACCGAGGTATACAGTCTAACTTGTACATACAAAAATGATTACAAAAGCAAGACTAAAATCAGTGAATTATAAACTGTTAAAGCACACCAATATTCATTTTTAACTTGTCTGCTTGTCATGTAGTGTTAAATTTTGGTTCCGCTAACATTTATTTTATGTTGTTTTAAAAAATTTATTTTCAGATTTGTTTCGTTCACACTTGATTATTTAGTTATTTTCTTTAATTTCCTTTTCACTCGTTTCACCGATCTAATTTATTTTTGGAGAAAATCGAGAGTGCCCTTGATGTACATAAAACACTCATGGAAATGATCTAAAATGTTTGAAATAAAATAATTTTATCTGGTTTAATTGAATGTGGCTAAAACAGGTAAAAATGTGTCAGACTACCGCCACTCCCCTCCAGCCTTACCCTCTCACTAAAACAGTGATGGCTCACTGCCAACTATGCTAACAGCTTCGCGGTATTATGGATAAAATAAAAACAATCAAGTTCCGCTTGACTCCAATATTCTGGGTGTGTTAACTTACTTGATTTACGCATACTGAATAACATCTTAATTCTAATTTGAATAAAATATTATTTTTTTGTTTGTATAAATGTATATTGCAAAACGCGAAATTGCCCATTTGAGTACTTTCGTTGTCAAACTCTTCAGTTCTGGAGGTAATAAGTACTTACAAATTCTCAAGCTCTTCAACTGCTGAGTTAAGTAGTTATTATTATTGCCCATAATACCGAAATAGAAGTGATCGGTATTCGAAAATATGGGAACATTTTAAGGTAAACTCTTACAATAGAGCGGGTTATTTTTGGTGTCTTTATGAAAACACCCCTCTCATATTTTATCAAGGACGGAGCGAACAACACTCATTGAAATCGGAAAACTATAAACCATATATGATCGATACTCTGGAAAACAAAAACACAAAATAAGACGATCAAAAGTTTATTTATTTGTAACTTTAGCAGGCATACAACGTTGCACTTTTAACTTAATTGTCTGAAATGCATTTAGTACATTTTAACAAATGCAAAACGTCTCGAAAAGATATTATATTAACATTTGTTAATGCATTTGCGGCAGCTTTAAGTATGACTCATTCAGAGCTTTCATGACATTCAGCACGTGACCGAGAACTAACTGTTAACTAAGTTCATTGTTTTCTTTGAACATATAGCATAAACTGCTCAAAATCGTTTGCTAAATATCATGACTAAGTTCATTGTCTTTGTGCTTGTTTATCCTCCTCCTCCATGTATTTGATTAGTTTGGCTAAAGCGGCCAGTCTCATGTCCCTCCATTGACGTCTCTCCTGCAGTTTCGCCATGGGGATAATTTTCTCACATTCACTCTGGATCTTGTCTAAAGTGGGGCCTACCATCTTCTCCGGCTCCCCAAGCGACATCTAGTCACGGTAATAGGTGTCAGCATAACGTTTCGACAAATTCTTCCATCCTACGAAGGTTTATGAATATGAATTAAAAAGCGTTTCTAGCATGTTATATCCATTTGTCTTCACTTTTACACAAGTTATGGGGTCAGCGCAAAACTTTGGCGGAGGATCGACGTCTGGCAGAGAGGTAAAACTGAGTGGGTATGATGCTAGTTTGTACTTCAGCATGAACACTTTTTGGTACAATAATCCACACACTTTAGCTATGGTAGAAGCTTCCTTTTAATGAAAGATACCTCCATGATCCAGAAATAATTTTGTAGAACTTTCCACAGCAACGACGCACAATATCAACATCAGATCGAGAATAGTTTAGCATTTCATTAAGAGAGTAGAACGAGTTTGAAGAGCGAGTTTGGTACCAAGCGTAGAATGTTTCTCGTTGTTCTATATGAATATCGCTTGGGCCTTAATAGTGAACGTCAAGTAAATGCTGTTGAGCTTTGTCATTCAAAAAGTGTAAACATTAACCTTTGGCCATTTCTGTCACTCCGAACGTTTAAGGCATTATACTCCAAGTCATGGCTCAATAACTCATGAAATCTTTTAACAGCACTTATTCCACATTATTGTAGAGGCGAATGGATCCGTTCATGGTAACTATGAGACATTCGGTTCCTTATTCTTAATATTTCAAAAGACATTGTCCGACGTATCCTAAGAAATTGTAAGAAATGCTTGTTGTATACGGATGACAGTCCCCATAAGGCTGATTATGCTTTTCGCTTGAAGTGTGGTCGGTAGGGTCTAAGATCCAGTAGACACAATCGGAAAAGAGTGCGGGTCCCGGAAATATTATTTTCAGATCCTCCTGGAATAATAATACTGTTGGGACAATGGAAAATGTAGGTTCTGGTATACGCTTAACAATTCACAGGCACATTTCTGTTATTGGACTTGTTTCATGCGATATTGTCCGTAATACGTGGAAGGTTTGCTTGGGAATATAACAACTAAGTAGTTCTTTTCCCTCAGGAATGCATGGATTGGACGCTAAACAGCCCAACATCTCCATAATTCTTGTGTTGGTCCCGATTGCGGGTATACTTTCAAAGTATAGTGAGAATCCAACACGTCTAATTTCACTTAAGATATGCCTGCCTGCACCTGCATAATATGTGCTCTGCATCTTTTCACTGTTTGACTCAGTCCGATTGTCTAATACTCTCCCATGCTAATTCCATTCTGCGTTCTCATTCTTCTCGGCATACGTCAGCCCCACGACGTTAGCACGGGTTCAGCGCATTTGATCTTGTGAGTTGTCACTTTGGACGATATTGCATTTAGTATTGCTAATGTTGTCCACCGATAACACTTTTCTTTGTTGTCTTCTACCTCTAGAAGGCGAAATGTTTGTCACGTGAAGACACCGGTTATGTTAAACTTGTCATGGGATTGTTGAACGTGTTGAATTTTGTCGATGAATTTGGATGGTTTTATTTCTGCCGGTGTGCTAAATTCGGTTCAGACAGGATACTTCAAAATTTTATGAGTATTGGAGAGTCTCAGACAATCGTCTTTAACTTGGCATTGTCGTTTCAATATTTCTAACAAGGAATCCCATAAATCTGAAAAGAAACCGTATGCTTTCTCTGGTGGCTCCTAAGACATGAACTCTTAAAAGCGGTGTAGGTAGTAATAGAAGGTTTAGAAATCTTGACACTGGAAAGTTTCTTCCTCTCGGTTTAGCCAAATAGATCTACAATGTTTCAGATAATATAACTCGGTCAAAATATCTTTTATCGTTCACCGTTTTTTTAAATTTTTTTTTTACTTCCTTCTGTATGTAATTCACACTTAAACTACTTTCTAGGGGCCCCGAGTGGCCGAGCGGTCTAAAGCGCTCACCGTTACGGATCACTGCCATCTCACCTCTGTCTGCGCGGGTTCGAGTCTAGGATTCGGCCAGTGTGGGTATGTGAGAGATCTTGCTAGTAGCTTCTCGTGGGTCGGTGATTCTACTCTGGATTTCCCCGGGTTCTTCCTCCACCAATTAATACTTGCCGCCATGCATAGCCTATCGTGTGCTGAGAAATGGCGTTAAACCCAACAACAACAACAACAACAACAAACTACGTTCTCTTCTCTTATTCGTCTTCTCTTTTTCTTGTTTTCTCTTCTTGCTGTTGTTAAGTACTACTACATCTGCTTCTTTCTCTCATTGTAAAATGCTCCATTTTTTGTCTCTTTCTGAACGTAACTACCAATGGTAACGATGCAGAAGGTGCTGAAGGCAGTATTACCATGGCAAGAAAAAAATGCTTGTAAAAGGCGAAATAAAATCAGCCAAATCCAAATTTAACTTTATCCTCCGCTGGATGAAGAAAATTGATTACAGCTGCAGTAGTAGTCGCTAAACTTTCAACCGAGTGTACAAGGTATTCTCAGCAGGCACACTCCAATACAATTGTGTCGTTTTGTTTCAGCTATAAATATGGTACTTAAACCTCTGTGCAGTGGTAAATCGTACAAATGCTGGTGCGCATGTATACTGATTTCTGATTGGAAGAGAGACCATATGTTCTGAATGAAATTCGAAACGTGCGTTTGGATTGATAGAACATTTAAATCGGTTTCCATCACGTCTTACGCAATATACAGAAACACACTTTCCCATCGTTGCATCCGTTCTCAGGACGTTTCAAGTCGTGGATTAGTATAGAGTCATCAACTATCATTTCGGTTATGCTGTTTAACCTAAGACTACCGCATGTATGTGAAGTGAACGTGGACCATTACCAGCATCACAAACACAACGATATCGAAGAGACGTATATATATGGGAGAGAAGGGTGCCTGAAATGAGCATATACTCCACGGACCCACCGTGCGACGAATTTTGAGAAGAAAAAGACCAATGAAGCGATGCCACTTATGTTAATCGCCTTTAGCTAACAAAACCCAACGGTCCAGATCTCCAGAAAAGAATTATACTAATCCTAATTGCCTCCCCCTACAAAAATGTGTTTCATTCATTCTTTATGTATGTGTTTGTCTGTGTCTATGTTATTGACAAGTAAAACTTAACTTCACCTTTTACCCCTTCTCTTGCAAAATGCGTGTTTTTATGTAAGGGTATAGGAGCGTGTCTATAAACATTTCTTACCATTTTATGTGATAGTATATTTATATGTGTGAATGTGTGTGCATAAACATTCCTACTCTGTTCATTGGATTGTAGAGGTGCGTCTTTTGTTAGTAATTACAAAGCGGGTGCAGGGTAGTTTAAGTGGTGTGTTTGGATTGTAATAAAAAGCGGTTTCCGGATAATATATATATAGTGTGCTTGGATATTAATCAAAAATCGGTTGCTGGAGTGCACAGTGTGTGAATGGATTGCAGATAAAACGTTTAAAATTACCATTCCCGTTTGACCTTATAAACAATCTTGACCCCGTGATACTATCCATGATAAACTCGAGGATCATTTTGTTATATGATTTCCCACTGACCACATACCGGATTTCGCATGTTAACCAGAATGACCCTCACTCGGCTCATATAACTACTATCACGCCCACGGCTACCATATTGGCACACAAATCAGAATTGCTGTTTGGGCCATATCAGATGTAACCGGTGTGATTGGTCGCGATGTTAAAAAAAGTTTTATACGATTACCTTCACATGTGTCTATTTGTAACTTCTCCAGGCAGCACAAAGTAGTTCTCGGTACTACTAATTATCTCTGCTCAGTGGCAATCGAAGATAAAACAATTAGCATGGACGAGTTTTAAATGGTGCTGATGAAAATGGAAAATCTCCGACTACATCGTGCTCAGTTGTATTTGATTTTTACAGGCAGTGAAAATAGAGTAACTGTTAGCATGTGTTCCAGTGTTTATTCTCCTTCTGCTTGTTATCCTCTTCCTCTATGTCTTTGATTAGATTGGTCAAAGCGGTCAATCTCCTGTTCCGCCATTGACGTCTCTCTTGCAGTTTCTGCATGGGAACCATCTTGTCACATTCACCCTAGATCGTGTCCAAAATAGGGCTTACCATCTTCTCCGGCTCTCCAAACGATCTCTGTATCCGGTAAATCATATCAACATAACGTTCTGAGTATATCTTTCATCCTACAAAGGTTATAATATCATGAAAAGCAAAACGATTTAAAGAACACACGATAGATGTTGTTTAGTACTTGTTTTATTTATTAATATAAACCAACAGACTTTTGAGTTGATAAATTCTGGCCCTTTCTCCGATTATTCTTTGTTTCTAAAAGAAATAATAATGTTAACATGATGATAGGTAAAATTAAATGCACGTAGTAGAAAAGCATCTCGCTCACATGGTCTGAGTTGAAGAGACTGCAGTGTATAGCTTGTAGAAATTGCTTGACAATATAGGCAAAATGAACAAAGAAAGTTTAATTTATTGTACGTCAGTTGCAACAGCAATTTTAACAGCATTTAGTGGTCTTGGAGATGTGAAAACTGGAGAGCTGGGGGAAAAGCTTCGGTCATTCAGAGGAACTATTTACCCTCGCTTGTGTGTATGATATTTGAGACATAATTTGGAAAAGCAGAAGAATAATATCATTTCAGAATTGAAATTTTATTTATTGAACAACGAACTCTGTACCACACATCCGTGAATTTGTCGGAATCCTCGATCGATAGAGATGTAAATCGAACAGTTTTTATTGCACTATACACGTCCCTTTACATAGATAGAATGATCAAATTTGTTATTCCAGCACATACGATATTGGATTTGTTTTACCGATAATGTATTTAATGTAATCAATTCACGGTATAACGTTCATTCTTTTTAAAGACAATCGGATTATCCGCACATTACTTTGTCCCATAATATATGTTGTTGGTGAATGTATGTAAATATCTTTCTCTATGACAAGCCATAGTTTTTGGTCCAAATTGTGAAAATAAACAACCCTTTCTGCATTATACAAAAACTTATTAATAGTTTCTGTTATTTATATTCTAAAATCGCATCACAATATCAGTTGAACAGAAACTAGCTCAGATAAGCCAAGTTATACTCTTTTTGGACGGCACTAGTTCTCATATCGATACCACGCAATATGAATATGCTTAGAATGAGATGTAAATGGAGAAAACGTATGGACAGTATAAATGGTATAATTCCGACATGAGAAACATACATGGATATTTTACAATGTAAGAATGTCAGAAAATACCTTTCTACTCTTTCCGCCCTAAGTTTAGCTTCCATCTTGTTTTCCGAACCAGCGTGTATGCACTGTAGTGAGTTAAGGACGATGAACACAAAGGGCTGCAAATAATGTTGTTGGAGGTTTTATCTGCAAGTGATATGCTATACATAGCGGCAAGTATATCTGATACAGGAAGAACCGGGGAAGACCCTTGGAAGTACCAGTTGTGAATTGGAAAATACTGGCAAGCTGTTTTGCATACCAATATTGAGAGAGAGAGAGAGAGAGAGAGAGAGAGAGAGAGAGAGAGAGAACCACTCGGCCACCCGAGACCCGAGGCTACATATGGAGTTTAATACAAATGCAATGGAGAAAACAAGCTGTACTTTCGTTGGTTAAGTTTACGACAAGTTTTCTTTCAAATATTTCACAAAACATTGGACGAATTTAAGTTAATTTGGTTTAGGAAGTATCCCTGACATTGTAATTTCACATATTTGAGAAATCTTTATGGAATCCAAGAAGCATTCGCAATGTCATCTAAAATGGAGAACTTTGTATTAATTTCTGCCAAGGAATGATAGAGTCTTTGAAAAAGCTTGCTAGAGAATATGAACTTTGTAAAGTGAAGGCTACTTTAACGATGCAAGAAAAATATTTTGGTCAGGATTTCCAGGAACAACGCACATCAGACCTCCCGCCGGTGAGTCAACACCTACTGGCTGAACCTCTGCACCAGTATACAGACAGCTGCCTACACCGGGGATACAAGAGGCACGTGCGAAGGTATCAAGAAGGCTACTGGCCACTCTCACATCCAAGACCGCCTCCCTCAAGTCCAAGACGGGCGAAATGATCACAGAAAAGAGAAAACAGCTACAGCAATGTGTTGAGCACTATCTCGAGCTGTATGCAACCCAGAACATCGCCACCGACACCGTCCTTGACGTCATCTCAGACATGCTAGTCATAGAGGAACTACACACAAAACCCACCATAGAAGAGCTCGGAAAAGCCATCGATTGACTTGCCTGTGGGAAGGCTTGTGGAAGCCACGGTATTCCGCCTGAAGTCCTCAAGAGAGGAAAGTCAGAACTGCTCGAGCCCCTGCGCTCACTCCTCCTCCTCTACTGGGAACAGGGACATATCCCCCAGTGCATGCGTGGCGCCTACATCGTCACTTTGTACAAGAACAAATGAGACCGTGGCGACTGCAAAAACTATCGGGGCATCTCCCTGCTCAGCATCGTCGGAAGGCTTTTGCCCGTGTCGCCTTGGCGTGCTTGCAGACCATAGCCTCCTGAGTCTACACAGAATCCCAGTGTGGCTTCCGAGTAAACCGGTCTACTGTATACATGATTTTCACACTGCACCAGTTGCAGGAGAAGTGTGGAGATCAGCAGATGCCCCTCTACATCGCCTTCATAGACATGGCGAAGGCGTTTGACCTGGTCAGTCGGAGCGGACTCTTCAGGCTCCTGCAGCAGATCGACTGCCCCCCACGACTACATCTGATTGGCACTCAGTGCAACAAAGTCCTGATAATTATATGGTTAAGAATTTTCTAATTGAAGGGTCATGAGTGGCATATCTAAAAGGATTGTAGAAAATAAAGTGGACAAACCAATATTGAATTCGGGTGAGAATAATAACGACTATTGGATAGGTGTTGCTCAACCATAAAGATTGATACAGATTAAGGTAACCTCAGACATTCATATTAGCTGACGAATTCAAGAAGTTCATACATAGTAATGTAGACAGCTATCTTGATGAGAAAAAAAGTGGAAATATTGTAAGATATTGCTCGACAACGGACGATTATTCCTTGAATCACAGTTTCACTTGTCATTAAATCTTTCTCTCAGCAGGGTTTTAGTATAGACTTATCTTATACGAATACTTTCAAATCTCAGTCTGGTACAACTTCTTAGAATGAAACTTCCACAACTTCTTGATCCACAAGGGTGACGGTGGAAAACAGCCATTATTTTATTCGACCTGTCGTTGAAAACTCGATTGGACGGCCCCATATGCGGTCATTTTGTTGTTGAAGCGCTGCATACACTGGCAGAAAGCACAATTTCCTGTCCACCAACATAGCAAGCACGTATTGATTTCACATTAGAGTACATTTAATATTACACAAAATGTATATTAATATTTATTGACGTTACTCATCCCGACGTGGTCGTGATGCACATCTGAGCATGTTTGCCACTGAGTCTACTGATGCTGGTGTTGACCCTGGCAAATTTTCAAGACAAATCTGGCATATTACCATCGTCTAACTTGAACAATCAAAACATTACTATGACGTTGAAGGGTGCTATCGCAACGTATCTGACTGAAATCATTGAAAACGGTAAAATCAGAGACTCTGGTGTGTGGTGCGTTTATCAATGATCGTGATGATAATTCAACTGCTACAACAAAACAATACGTGGATGAACGTGTCCGCACCACCACGTGTAGTATGTTCACTCACAGCACAAATAAAACTACTGACCAACAAAGAAGAGGAAACACCTGAAATTATAATAATAAATTATCAAATTATTTTTTATATCGTAAGTGATTTTGATAAACCTAGATCTCACATCTTAACAGTGTGCGAATCTGAATCGTTTTTATTTGTTATATCCCATTGTTATTTTGGATGGAGTAAATTAACACAACTGATAAATAATCAGTAATTATATGTAACGAACCCGACAGTGGTGCCCAATATCTTACGTTTACAAAATATCACTATCGTTGATAGTTAAAGAGAAAATTCAGTTCGAAGCATTTCATGCTTACCCGGCAACTTAGCCGCTGATGGCGTTGGTGTGTAAGATTAGGTTTATCTTTACATATATGTGATTGATCATGACTGTGGTGGTAAAGTTGCGGAATGTACCAACCGGTTGTTAGACCAATGGAGAGTGGGTGCTAACACTGATGGTAATTTTGTTTCCCCTGTCGACGAATAGCTGTGTCAGAGTGGTGTTACAAGACCATCGTACCCTCTGACATGTAATCTTGTTAAGGACAAGATAGAAACTGACCTTTGGGACCACCTTCACACACCATTGCCAACTCGAGGTCAGCTTGGAATCATCTGAAATGCAAACACACAAGAGGTGGTTGCACTACAGGTGTCAAAAGACTCAGGTAATGTTTCTACAATGACGAAGTGGAATCCACCTCTGGATACACCTCGGTTACGCAAGTGTTGTAAAAAAGCGAAGTAAATGGCCAATGTAAAGTATATACCATAAAATGTATACATAAATTTGCCGAAGTGTCTAAATAAATATTGGAGGTCGCTCTATGTATGTGTTCAGAGACGTCATATAAATAAGAGTATACCTGACTTGCAATACAAGTGAAAGAAACAGGCCTTCAAGGTCGTTGCTTCCAAACATCGTGAGATATACCAACTGGGTATTACACCAGATTATGGTGGCCTAGTTACTGTGTACACTTCAGCAAAGTTATTGTTTAGATCCGTCTTTCTTATACTCTTACGTACGCCTTGATGGAAGTCGATATGTGTAAAGACTCTTGAGAAATATTACACTACATTATACAAATAAACGATATGAGATACTTCTCACACTCGAGTGATAAATGAGAGGTTGCTAACTTTAGATCTTTCTCCTTTACATTCATCAAACCCGATAATCTGATAGTGAGACTCACTTTGTGAGAGATAGCACCTCCACATCAAAAGACATCTAATACTTTTTTCTCAAGGAATTTGTCGGTATCGTTGTCACTACATATAACGGTTGATAAAAATCTTTACGTAGGAGGTCATATAGAACAATGATAAAGGCTTTTAATATTCCGTTACTCTTGTCTGCAATTAAACTGCAAGCTATAGCAAATGGTGCACATCAAGGCTAAAGCTCTGGAAATACGAATTTGAATCATGCACTGAGCTATGTAAAGGCAAACTCTGTTTGAAAGTGGATAAACAATTATTTATTATTAACAACGCAGGCGTAGCATACGTTAGGGGGGCTTACTCTCTGGAATCAATTTATCCCCAGGCATAAGTAAATGATCTTGGAATTATTTAGTGATGTGAGATTAAGACGTTCAGCTGTAAATGGTCAAAACTGCAGTAGTGTTATCTCTAGGTTGCATTCACATAAATGTCGAGATTGAATTTCACCTGTTTCGGAGTGGTTATTTTACAATTAGACCCACGCTGTCTTATTCCGAAACACAGTATGTATATTTCGGGATGGGAGGGCTAGGTAATATATGAGTAAACGTGCTAAGATTTTGCATTCCTTGCGCAACGCTGTAATCAAGTCGCCTTTATAATGAATCGTCGTTCAAAGAAGAGTTTGGCCATTTGTCGCTGCCTCCTTAACATGAATATTTTCTTCGATCAAATTCTCAAGAGCACATAGAGTGGGTTTTGTTGACTCGTCTACAACCTCCGGGTGAAAAGTATTAACAATATTTGTTTGCAACATTGCCATTCTCTCGTTTCTGACAAGTCTGATTGATCCATCAAATACGCACTCCTGCCATAAGTGATCCATCTCAGTGAGATCAAAATTCAACGGCAAGTATTTTATTTACTCCTCGTCCTGTTGTTAGTACGATACCGATGTTAGTTTGTGCATTTTTGTAAGGAAATGTTTTGTACCGTTGCTGTTATTAGAGAGTGAACGATCCACCGCTCAACTCTACCCCCTCCCACGCATTAAAGTATTGGTGGTTACACTTCCATCTGTGCCAACAGTTTCGTGGTAATTAATGGACAAAATCAAAAACAATCTTCAACAAAACAGTTCCACACATTGGATCCAATATTGCATGGTTTGTGATAACTTTAGTCAAATGATTTACGTCTTAATTGTAATGAGAACTAACAAAGTAACATTCTTTGTAAAAATGTGCGAAAGTGTGTTTTTGTAAAACGTCAATCGGCCCATTCGAATACTTCCGTTGTCAAACTCTTCTGTACTGGAGGTAATTAGTTCATGCAGATTCTCAAACTCATCAATTGCAGAGGAAAGTAGTTCTTGAAAGTAAATCGAACACCCCATAATGCCTAAAAGAAACTGATGGGGTTTCGAAATTGCGGGAATTTTTTAAGTTCAACTCGAACAGTAGAGCTAGGGTTGTTTTGGAGTTTTCATAAAAGTTGAAACATCCCTCTCAGTCACGAAGGGCACAACCCATCTTGAAACCGGGAAACTTTAAACGATACTGATTTTTACTATTGGAAACACAAACACAAATAAAGCATTCAAAATTATTTATGTGTAGCTTTAGTTAGTATACAATGTTGCACTTTTAATTTATGTTTTCGAAATGTATTTAATAAATTTTAAGAAATGCCATTAGTCTTGAAAAGTATTATATTAACATGAATCAACTTTTCTTCGGCACCTTTAAGTACAATTCATCGAAAGCTTTCGTGACATTCAACAAGTAACAGAGCACACTCCTGTTAACCAAGTTCATTGTTGCCTTTATCGTCCTTCCCGTTCTGAACATCTATCGCATCATGAAATGCTCAAAATCGTTTACTGAAAACAAAACCAAGTTCATTTTCTTTCTGCCTGTGTATCCTCCTCCTCCTCCACCTCCTCCATATGTTTGATTAGTTTGTCCAAAGCAGCCAGTCTCCTGTCCCTCCATTGACGTCCCTCCTGCAGTTTCTCTAAGGGGACCTTCTTGTTGCATGCATTCTGAATCTTATCTACAGTTGGACCTACCATTTTCTCCGGCTCCCCAAACGTCATCTCGACCCGGTAAAAGGTGTCAGCATATTTTTCTGACAAGCATTTCCATCCTACAAAGGTTAAAAATTACAGTATGAAAAGCAAATACGAGATTTTAAGTACACAATCAAGACATGTTTTGAGTCTTTTTTTTATTGGTCATTGTAAGCCAGCATACTCTCGAAATTAATCTTTCAAGGAAATATATTGCAACTACGACTTTCTTACCGTATATGAACTTTTCTCACAGCATTACATTTTTACTTAATAATTTGCCAGATAAATTATTACAACTAATAATGTAAAAATAACATTTTGTAAATTCCAAAAGTGCAAATGACTTGTTTACAATCAGAGTAATGTACCAAATACGTTGGTGAAAGACAGGTTAACCAAAGCGGTCTCTTGACATTCGTCAAAGAGGTCTAATTCTGATGTTCTGAAGCATACCTTGTGCATTCAGATAGGCTGTCTCGAAAGGCCCCATGAAGGCATATCTCCTTCCCAGACCGTGCTTCATCACAATATCAAAGTCCTCGACACTGATCACGTTGTCCTAAAACGGTAGAAAACAACGGGTGACTGTAAAAACTGCTAAGTATACCATCAAATATATGGATAAATCTATAAAAAAAAATCGGCTTATACGAATCTTGTGTGATGGCTACGATCGGATTATATGAACCTTGTATGATGACTACAACCGGTTTATATGAATCATGTGTGATGACTATAATCGTTTTATATGAATCTTGTGTGATGACTATAATCGGTTATATGAATCTTTTGTGATGACTCCAATCGGTTTATAGGAATCGTGTGTGATGACTACAATCAGTTTATATTAAACTTGTGTGATGACTACAATCGGTTATATGAATATTGTATGATGATTACAATCGGTTTACATGAATCTTGTATGATGATTACAATCGGTTTATATGAATCTTGTATGATGACTACAGTCGGTTTATATGAATCTTGTGTGATGACTACAATCGGTTTGTTTTAACTTGGTATGATGACTACAATCGGTTTATACGAGCCTCTTATGACGAGTTCAAAGTACTCAAGGCGCAAGGCCGATACAATATTCATCATTAAAACATTGGTTATCTAATACTTGCTTATAATTCATTTAACTTCCCTAAGCATCTTTAGTACTTTTTATACTTGCAAGAATGAATGAATGAATGAATGTATGTATGTATGTATGTATGTATGTATGTATGTATTATTATGCAAGCATGTATGTATGTATTATGCAAGCATGTATATATGCATGTTAATAAGGTGCCAACTGAAAATACAGTTCTAAAAATAAAGATTGAACAAACCGTCATAATTCTAAACATGTAAGTATGAAAGACAGTTGATGTAAAATTCCTATCGTTTTAACTCGTTATTAATATTTTGTCTTGGGCCCATTTGACGAATGCGAAACCTGTAAATATGAATCTAGTTTGATGACAACAATAATTTTATACGAAACAGTTGTGATGACTACAGTCGGTTTATACGAACCTATTGTGATGACTACAGTTGATTTATACGAAACTAATGTGTTGAGTCCAAAATACTTACTCAAGGTGCTTTGCCGATACAATTTTCCTCATTAATGACCATTTATTATCATACCGGAACTTTCACATGCACCTTTAATACGTTTTATTCCTGCAAATAATGTACAATGGTAATACGATGCCAAGTGAAAGTAAAGTTCTGAAAATAAAGAATTGCACACACCGCTAGGATATAAAACATGCAACTATGAAAGACAGCAGATTTTCCTTAGGGTTTGTTTGGTCTTTCCTGGGGATGACACGAACATTACACGAAAATAGTCAATTCGAACAGCGTATGTAGAAATGCACTTGGACGGTGATTAAATAGACTAGTTACAAGACGTGCTCCAAACCTATCCACAGCTCTTCAGTAAATGCCTAATCGTCAATTGCGACATTTTAGAAAAAATAAATATTTCACCAGTGATAATTTTAAACATTCTCCTCAAGAGATGTTTGTAAGACAAATGAATAAGTTCATACCAACTATATTAGATAACTTAATTTTAATATGATTAATTAATAAGATAGCCCGTATAATTCTAAAATATATCTTGTAAGTTTTACAAAATATCTCATAGCTTTTAGGACATTTTAAATAGTTAATAAATTATTTCACAAAGTTAATAGGATATATTAAGAATTTTAATAGATATATAGTAAAGCTAATAAGTCTTTCAGAACGGACACGATAACTGAAAATATCAAGATATATTACCAGTTTAACTTGCTCTACTCCTGTGAATATTGACCTTCGAATTTATTGACCTGGACAGTAAGCTAAACATATCACACACAAATCATTATCTTCTTATTAGATTTTACCACGAATGTTACCTCTTACGTGAAGAGCTCAACATATATAGATTTCTTTATTATCGTACGTACAAGCCATCCACACAATGTTTGGTGAAGGTACTTACGAAATAAAAACTTTTTTATTCAAATACCGAACTTGTATAAAGATATTAACATTTGACTTTTGACCCGAAATATTCATGTCTTTTAGATAAGTGTAAGCCCTACTCAAACTCTGATTCAGATACATGGTCTGGAAACAATAATATTTCTTTCTTCCAGTTAGTTTCATTGACCTTTGAACCGTTCACCCCAATTTAGCTGACTTCTTTCTTATCCAAGTTGTAAGTCATCCACAAACTTGGGTGAAGGTAAACATAAACTAATTTCACATTTTAATTAGCAACAGTAACCTTAATCTTTGACTTCAAGATCCAAAGATTTCTTCCTTACTCCACTTGCCATCCATCAACAGAACTAACGTTATTGTGCGGAAACTATTTTATTTTCAATCAGTTACCTTGACGTTTGACCTTTTCATCTCAAAATCGATACATTTTTCATTCGTCAAGAAAGATTTACCTAAAATACTGCGAAATAGGAAATAGCAAACGTTTATGGACAGACAGATCGGGTCATAGCACAAGCACACTCCACAAAAAGGTGGGCATATAAAAATGGTGTCTAGATGAAACGTCTTTCAACAAAATGTTGTGTAACAATCCAACAATTCTTACCCTGATAAGCCTCCAGCCCTCCCCCAAAATGGCGGACTGAATCCTATTGAGGACAAAGCCATCAATCTCCTTGTTGATAGTGACCGGTTTCTGTCCTAAATCCTTCATGAGGGCTCGTGTGGTCTCCAGGACCTCGGGGTCCGTCCATGGGGCTGGGCATAACTCTACCATTGGGACGTAGAATGGAGGATTGGTCTTTTGGATATATGTCAATGAAAGACATTGTAAGTTTAAGAAGGGCAATTTATACTCCGTATTCTTATAGGTTTTAAGCATAAGATCCTCAGATACGATAATTACACTTACCCATAATGCATACCTACCGAAGCTCCATGTAGTTTTATAGCTGCTAATTAATTATGATGGCGTATCTGGGCACGATATTCAGTCCCTTGTTAAAAAACCATAATTGGTACGGGACAATAATTAATTATCATATATATATATATATATATATATATATATATATATATATATATATATATACATACATACATACATGTAATTACTTTACCTTTCTTTATGAGACAGATAGACAAAGACAGACAGAAAGAGGGAGATTTATCTAACATTTGCAAAGTATTATCAAGGCAGAGACAGCATACCCGTATAATATTATCTGATGTGGATTAATATTAAACAAATGTACGAAATCTATAATTTATCCTCAAAATCCTGAGTACATGATTATCGTCATTAATCAATGCAAACAAAGAAATATGCATAATGAGAGTAAAACAATAAATAATATTGTACCATATTTTTGAGCGTTGTAATTTATATTGCTGAAAATATTAAAGTTCAAACCAAACATTGTTTTAGTGTGATGAATACTATCGTCAAAATATATATTTTTTTCGAACGCGGCGATTGTTATCGCCAAAATAATTTGCAGCTTTTTTGTAAAGTGATGATGGTTATTTTACTTTGGGTGGCTTCGAATACGTTTAACTTTGACATCAAAGGTATGATCTTCAGTCATTCTCTGACATTCATGCATTTAACATATATTGAAAAGGATGAAAGAAATTATGTGAGAAATGTTGCTGTATTTTTCTCATAAAAGCGATCTGTATTGTTTAAAGCATGGTTGATACCTACCTCGATAAGTTCACTACAAATTAGGTGAACTATAAAGTTGAAACCTATCATATATTGATAATGCGGTCATGTATCAACACAACCTAACAGTCCATTCAGAGAAACTCTTCAATATTTTACGCGATAGATGTACAAGCTATAATAAAGTAGAAAATAGCCGGCAAGACTTTAATACCAAAAGTCCAAAAAGCGATGTGACCGCAATGTATAAGAAACATCTTGCATATTCTGTCAAAACAATAAATAGTGAAAACAATGGAATCGTCGAAATTTAATTAAGTATGACCTCAATAGTTACACTTTTGCTTGTGACGTCTGCCCTCCTGCTGATGACAATCTTCATTTCAAACACGAATGTGTTGCTAATCTAGAGTCTTTTTGTTCGAACATTATACCTCCGTTGGTGAAGTTATACTCGTGGTAGAACTTAATGCCAGATATGATAAAGTTTCCCATTCCTACTGCACACGGTACAAAGCCAATTGCTGAAAAACGTACTTGACAAAAACACCTTGTCATTTTTCATTTCATTGCTCCCGTCACCTAGATGGTCGTAGAGGCGCCACTAACGACTGTGCGACAATCCATCTCCATTTTACTCTTTTCTCTATTGCTCTTTGGGACTTTGCGAAGTCCAAGTCTGTCCACTCTTTGATGTTATCTTCCCATCTATGCTTTTGTCTGCCTTGTTTTCTCTTTCCTCTCACTGTGTCCTGTACGATTTTCTTTGACAGGGAAGATGAGCGTGAGACGTGTCCGTACCATCTTTGCTTGAGTTTCTTTATAGTGGTGAGCAGATCTTCATGTGATCCAACTGCACTTTAGATTCTAATGCGCGCGTTCTCATTAGAAATGCTGTCTAAGTATGAGATGTACAGAATCCTTCAATAACATCTCATTTTTAAGGCATGGATTCTTCTCTTGAGTTCCGCTGTCAGGTTCCATCTCTCACAGGAATATGGATATGACGAGGAAGCGCAAAAGCGTGATATTGTATCCAAGTGTGATGTTGCTGTCTCCCCACATAGGCTTCAGTCTAGCCAGTGCAGCTGTTGTCTTTACAATCGTAGAAAGAAACTCAGGTTTGGAACCTTCATCAGAGGCGATAGCACCTAGATACTTGAAACTTTTCACTGAGTCCAGTTTCTCTCCGTTCAATCTTCCTTCCATTTTGATGCCACTCGGGTTTTATGTCATCAGCTTGGTCTTTTGAGCACTGATCTCTATCCCACACTTTAGTGATGCTTGATGGAGACGGTTCACTAAGTTTTTCAGTTCCGGTTTATCCCCTGCTAAGCCAACAATATAATCAGCGAACTCAGGCTGGCGATCGTTCTGCTTACAACACCAATACTGTTCGCATGGTCTTCCAAGGCATCGGACATGATCTTCTCCAGGTAAATGATCAAGAGAGTGGGTAAGAGGAACCACACCTGTCGGACTCCGACTGTGGTTTTGAACCAATCTCCAATATTGACATTGACGATAACTGTGCTAGTCGCCTTGTCATACAGATTTTTATGGTGCTGATTAGTTTTGCGTTTATGTTGTATATCCGCATTGTGGCTCACAAGGCTGCATGCCATACCTTATCGAATGCCTTCTTGAAGTAAATACAGACATGATAGAGGTCGTGTTGAAGCAGCATATACTTTTCACAGAGATTGAAGATATGTTAAACAGTGTAACGTCCTGCTCTGAAATTAGCCTGTTATTCAGCAATGGTGTGCTCTGGTTCAGGTTTCAGTATGCTGAGGATGATCTTAAGCAATATCTTGCTTGGGTGATTGATGAGGCCGATTGTTCGGTAGTTCTGCCACAGCTGCAGATTCCCTTTCTTAGGGAGAGCGATCAGTGACTGGATCCATGTGGGCCGTTCTCTTGTTTGCCAGAGCTTGTTGAAAATTGTTGTGAGGACATCTATCACGGAGTTCTTCCTGCTTGGAAAAGATCAGCCGGTAAATTATCAGTCCCTTCTGACTTCCGTTTCTTTAGTGCCTGTATTACAGTCTCTACTTATTCCCTGAGGATCGGGTGGTCAACCTAATTTTTGTTCAGCGGGATATTTAGTACAGCTTTCTCTCCAGACGTTTCCTGATTGTAATGCTCAGAACAGTAATCCGTCCATCTGTTAAGAATAGCTTGGTCTTCTGTGAGACTCTTACCAGCCTTGTCCTAGATCGTGATAGATCGCCCGTTTCTATGCAGTCAGGTATTTTACCAACTGGTATGCATTTTTACCGTTGTTCGGGTTTTTCTTGATTTCCTTACACTGGTCCTCTAACTAGCTTTCCTTCACTCACTTTAAGCACTTCTTGATCTCCATGTGTTTTTCTGCTCCTTCAATGTCTCCTCTCTTCCTCTTCAGTTTTCTCCTCACATCACAATGCTCGAGTATGTATACTGTGACCCAGGGCTTCTTTATCCTATGAATTCGCTGGTTGTAACTGTTACTGCCATGTTGAAGGTGGTGATCAAGAAGTCATGATTTATTTCCTCAGCACCCAAAATTGTGAATGGTGATTTTTAGGCCGCTCATTTGCACTAAAGACTAAAATGTGAAGGAGAACGATCACGCAGTCCACAAGGGATAGCGAACTTATATGCAGAGTATTAAAATACATACACACCCATTCATTCTATAGCTTTTCATTGTATAAGAAGCCGATCCCAAAGAAGCATTTGTAATGAAAAGTTTGCCTTCGCAGACAAAAAACAACATCCATAAATTAACTTAAGTTAGGTAAGCGCTGGGGGTTGATGGTGTACAGAATGAACATATATGGCATAGTGGCAGGAACTGATAGAAATTATTACAAATCTATTCAAATGTATTCAACACGATACTGAAAAGAAACGTATTTAACATGTGACTGGAAAGTCGGCATAAGTGTACCTATCTATTAAGGCAAAGTGCGAAAAGACCCTGACAACTACAGGGCTGTATCTTTGCTACCTATTTTGTACAAACTATTTTGACAAATGTTTATGTAGTGGATTTAATAATGGTACTAAGCGAAAATGCTAACGTTTCTGTATACTCAGCATCTGGGCTTCAAAAAGGGATTGAGTTGATTAACAGCACCGTCTAACTTACTTGAAGCTATCTTCGCTAATTTGGAATTATACTCAATTATCTCGAAAAATGAAAGTCTGACAATCACTCCTGTAAGGGATGACAATATTGCCTTTCTCACTATGATGGGAGACTGTAGCGGTCGCCATATGGCCGGAACCATTCCTTGTCGGGTGACGCTGGTATGGTATACTAATCAAACACACAAATTTGTATCCTTGTTTATGTATGCATGTGTTTGTGATTTACATACCTTATTGTATGTCATGTACTTGTCATTATCGTGTCTGTACCATATCACTATGTTGTTATTAAACTCCTCATGGAGAAAATAACTATTAATTATTTGTTATACGTTGTTTCTAGATGTGATTAGTCTATGATAAACACTTCAGCTGTCAACTAGTAAAAGACAAGTTCATTTACATAATACTAACCGGATGAACAACAATGAAGCGATTCCTGTGGACGAGGGCCTCTGAGATAATTGATGGAAGGATGGCAGAGGTGGAGGAGGCCAAAATGGTGTTACTTCCAATGTATTTGTCAAGCTCTAGGTGAACTTTCTTCTTCAGCTCCACCTCTTCAGGGACACTCTCCTACAAATAATACAGTGCCAACTTGTGTAAGTATTGTAAACATTATATTTATCGGTAATGAGTAGTCATAACACTAATGGGGACGCAAGTTGTGAAGCGTGACCGCGTGCAAATGATCGTACCGTGACACATGCGCCGTTAAAAATATTCAGCTCCATTAAAAGGAGGCACTGTTGCAGAGTTCTTGAATTGGAAGGATTATAGATCTTGACGCGGAGTGGAACTGGGCTTAATAGATTCAATTCCTCGGAACTTACCTGGATGTAAAAGGCATCTTTGACACATTCCTCTGGTGTTGCAGCGGTTGAGATATGAGAAAACTGCTCGTCAACCGTCAGCTGACCACGAAGGAGTCCTCTTTTTTCCAGATCTTGTAACTGAAGTTTGATCTCTTCTAAAGCTTGGGTCGTTCTGGATGGATCTACGTCATATATCCTCACCTGATAGCCAGCTGAGACGAAGAGCATAGCCCAGCTTCGGCCTATCAGGCCGCTAGAATGAACGAAGACTGATTGATTTGAACATGGATAGTGAAGAAGTAACATGCTCGATTTATACCAATGCGTCCCTGTTTATCGTCCCTGCATTCAACACGTACAAGAGTATAAAAATTAGACTGTTCTCTCCGGATTCGTCAGTCACCTCCACATCAAGGACTGCATTTCGAAATGTTGTCAGATATAAATTTGTAGAACTTGTCATACAATCGAAGTAAAATATATAAGTACAGTTTATTTTACTTCGGTTCAAACAGCTATTTCCAACAATTTATGCTGTCGGACAAGATTCTCGTGTTTGGTGGTCTTTGAGGTGAACGAAACTGGAGAGTCGGTTAAATCGCATCTGCCACCGATGACAAACTTACGCGTGCGCTATAGACGTAATCTGGGAACGCATAGGCCTAAAAACAAAGAATTAATGCTTAAATCTCACTTACAGCTGATCTATCAAAGCGTTCTTTACATTTTAAATCTTAATTTACGGGGGGACTAAGTGGAAACCGCTAATATTGGATGGTTGCCCACATAACCTTGAACCATTCATGATCAGGAATCGACATTGATTCTGGAGAGGTACAAAGTGAGCGTGTTACCGTGGCGACATACATATCACGAAAAAGATTTGTTTGCAATTCAAGCACCTACGATTCTGGATTTATTTTTCTAAAATGTATTTAATTTGACTTATTGGTTGAGTTTATGACGTAACGCTGAGTCTTGTGTAAAAATCAACATAGTAATAAACTCAATTTTGTTCCCAAATGCATGCCATTTTTGGTGCATAATGCATTAATACCTCTGTTTATAACAATGTTCGAAACATAAACTACGTGTATGCATCATACGGAAAAGTAACAGCAGTCTTGGTTCCTTAGACGTTTGTCGCAAGCGGATAATATATTCATGTCAAGGTTATTCTATGGTACATCGACCCAATACATGTACAAACGTATGAACGAAATTTTGAAATGTAAATATTTACGAAGTGCAAATGTAATATGCTGCAATGACACTGTACTAATCGGACACATACTTATATCAAAATTACATGGAATAATTTCTCACGTGTCATTTTATTTTAAAATAGTACACCATGTTGCTTGAAAAGTAAATGGCGCAGAAACTCATTTTATACTTCTTTATCACAGTACATAGTTCCCATGTTGATGCCACTCAATAAGGCTGTGTGCTTTATCACGGTACATAGTTCCCATGTCGATACCACTCAACAAGGCTATGTGTATAATGTGATGAAAATATATAGAAAGGGAGGACAAGGATAAGATGTACAAGAGGTTTAGCATTGTTCAAACAATTCTGACATAACAAATGAACAAATGGAATCCTTAACACGGAAAAGAATGAAGCAAATACCTTCCAACAAGGCCCACTTTTCCCGTCTTAATTTGTGCTTCCATCTTATCTGGTAGTATGCACTATCGCGAGTGAAGGACGTTGAATATTTGGAACTGCACAAATATGCTTACCCACGTGAATTATGCAAACTCAAGTACAAACAAGGGAGAAGACTAGTTTGACGTTCAGCTTCTCCTATTTTGTCTAATACTATGGCCAGTAAGAGGGTATGCACTATGCTGCCACAAAGCCAGTAAGAGGTAGTGCATTTTGCTGCCACAAGGCCAGTAAGAGGTAGTGCATTTTGCTGCCACAGGGCCAGTAAGAGGTTATGCACTTTGCTGCAACAAGGTCAGTAAGGGGGTATGCATTTTGCTGCCACAAGGCCAGTAAAAGGATATGTACTTTGCTGCCACAAGGCCATTAAGAAGTTATGCCGTTTGCTGCCACAAGGCCAGTAAGATGGTATGCATTTTGCTGCCACAAGGCCAGTAAGAGGTTGTGCACTTTGCTGCCACAAGGCCAGTAAGAGGGTATGCATTTTGCTGCCACAAAGCCAGTAAGAGGGCATGCATTTTGCTGCCATGAGGCCTGTAAGAGGGTATGCATTTTGCTGTCACAACGCCAGTAAGAGGGAATGCAGTATGCTGCCACAAGGCTAGAAAGAGGGTATGCATTTTGCTGCCACAAGGTCAGTAAGAGGGTGTACATTTTGCTGACACCATGCCAGTAAGAGGGTATGCATTTTGCTGTCACAAGGCCAGTAAGAGGGTATGCAGTATGCTGCCACGAGGCAAGTAAGAGGGCATGCATCTTGCTGACACAAGGCGAATAAGAGTGTACACATTCTGCTGCTGCAAGGCCTGTAGGAGGGTATATATTTTTGCTGCCACAAGGCCAGTCAGAGGGTATTCATGCTGCTGCTACAAAGCCAGTAAGAGAGCATACATTTTGCTGCCACTAGGCATGTAAGAGGGTATGCATTTTGCTGCCACAAGGCCTATAAAAGGGTATGCATTTTGGTGCCACAAGGTCAGAAGAGGGTATGCACTTTGCTGCCCAAAGGCCAGTAAGAAGATATGCATTTTGCTGTCACAAGGCCTGTAAGAGGGTATGCACTTTGCTGCCACAAGGCAAGTAAGAGGGTATGAATTTTGGTGCCCAATGCCAGGAAGAGTGTATGCACTTTGCTGCCACAAGGCATGTAAGAGGGTATGCACTTTGCTGCCACAAGGCCAGTAAGAGGGTGTACATTTTGCTACCACAAGGCCAGTAAGAGGGTATGCGCTATGCTGCCACAAGGCCAGTAAGAGGGCATGCACTATGCTGCCACAAGGCATGTATATATATATATATATATATATATATATATATATATATATATATATATATATATATATATATATATATACACATACATATGTACATACAAATATATAATTTTATTTACGTATTTCCCTTTTTCTCTGTACAGCTTGTGGATAAAATTATACGAGCAAGAGAAAGTTGTATGTATGTACTTATGTATATATGTATGTATATATGTATGTATGTATGTATGAAGGATGGATGGATGGATGGATGGATCTAAGAAGGGCGAGATTCACATATCTGCAAGTAAACTCACGTTTTTGGTTGGAAACTTTTCTAATGAAATTAGTGACTTCAAATGAAATTGTCTTTATGTATCCATCTACCTACTAGTCTTGAGAGAGAGAGAGAGAGAGAAAGAGAGAGAGAGCAACTTTTGTGGAAAATTAAACATTTGACAGATTGATGCTCAGTATATATATATTTAGTTTTAACGTACATGTACAGCTTTTAATTCATATTTTTCTTTCTTATTTGAGAAAACAAGTACGTTTCATTTATATTTTTCTTACTGTAGATAAATACAAATTGCAATAAAACAAAAAGCAATAAAAAAAGAAGTTTAGTGCCTTTTGGTTTATCCTTATTCATAACAGAGTTCAACTGCAAACAACAGAGACACTGCTTTTCTTTCACATAATGCGCCATGAGATCAGAGTCTATCATATTTATTCTATTGATTACTCCTAACAAACTGCACAGACTCATATCTACCTGTGCATAATTGGGCAACAGATCCGTATTTGTGCAGTTTTCAGTGAGACTCGACTTATAAACGAGTATATACGATAATCATTTAATGGTAATACACTATAAAATTGTTTCTCGATAAATACTGAATTAAAAATATAAAATTGGATCCATCTTACTCGCGCGTTTTATACCAGTAAATTCGTCGAGGTTGTTCGATCATTTTTAAAATTTAAATTTTTTTAAAAAATTTTTTTAAATGTCTGTTTGCTATTGTGTATTATCTAAGCATAATGCAATGAACTTAGGATGGCTTTTTGAAATTTTGATGTACCATCATAATATATTAAGATGAAAGCTTATAAATTCTTTCTCTATAAATAAAACGATGGGAAAAGAGATCAGAAGACTCTACCTTCTAAGAATTATTGGTACAAAAATATGCTAATTTTTTTTTAAATACCTCCGACATATGTATTTAAATTTAGCCTACTTTAATCAAGGACACAGTTAATGGAAAATAATTTTCTCCGAGAAAGGATATCTTAATCGATCCCAGTTGTAAAAAAAGTTATTGCTATTGTTCATACAAATTATGTTTCAAATTTAAGATTTAGCTTTCATTGGTAATTTTACGAGAACGATCCTCTTAACACATTTATAAAATCTCACAGCATTCTTGAATACCATGCGTTAGGCATAACCACACAAGTTTGAGCAATTTATAAAATACTTTTATCAAACGAATTCCATTTTCAATTAAAACCTAATAATTTCAGTATACTGCAATACGACACAATATTTGATCAGAGTATGAGGAACCTAACACGCGGCTAAATTTTTTTATAGGTGTCCCAGAAACTGTTTAAATGATCGTTGGAAAAAATGTATTCTACTGATTATCGAATGAGATTTAAAAAAAATTAAAAAATGGTTTCCAAGGTTCACTGTGTTAGATTGACTTGAAATATTATATCTGCTAAAGGAATTGCATGATTCAAGGGAGCACAGAACGTTGAGGGAACCGCTAATTATAACTGCCCTCGTTGTCTGGGTATTTTGATTCCGTTTAAGTGCTTCGTTTATTGCCCAGAGGTCAATTGTATACATGGTGCAATTATCAAGCAGTCTCGCCACCAGTGTGATACCCTCTTCCGGTACTGCATCCTGGATCAGAACATTTTGAATCATCTGTAAAAATTTCGGTAAATCCTCTTTATTTAGTGTCCATCTGAGAGAGGATCCTAGCCCTTATTTCTATAGGTTGTTCATGTTTTGTCCGGTATGTTAGTGCATTTAGATATATTTTCTTAGTTTGGCATGTCCATGCGGAATGGTCAGGGTATTTTGCATGCTCTGCCTGGATATTTGGGATCCCTAGTTCTTTCAGCAACTCATTAATCTATTTCGCCCTTGTCGGTTCGGGACCATTTGACACCGAAAGGGTTTGTTGCATCTCTCGATGACAGACCTGGTAGAGTGCCACATCTTATGGAATGATATTTTTGTTGCATACCTCAGAAAAAGCTCATCTCGCCTTAATTTGAGGGGTGGCTGATTAAATGGACTTGTAGCTCTCCCCCCCCCCCCCGCGCTCAGGTGCAGATAACTAGAGCCTAATACTGGATAATGTCCAGTTTCCTTAACAGGTTGGGGTGAGCCAAGGTGTAAAACTGATACACACTCTATTTTTGATTGAATTAATGTTCGATATAGAGTGAGAAGGATTCCCTGATCCATTCCCCTATCGGTTTTCATAAGGTCCTAGTTACATCTTCTCACGAACTCAAATAGCATTCCCTGCAATTTTTCAAACTTAAATTTTGTGTTTATTTAAGTATAATGCTGGATATTCACTCCGTAGTTTGTATTTTGATGTAAATAGTACTCCTGTGGATTTTGGGGAGCTAGTCTAAAGACAATTCTATGAGCCCATCGACCAATCCTATCTGGTCTCGCTTGCTGCCCGCCCACTACAGCTTCACTGAATTCGTTCCCCGCTCTCAAGATTCCGCTCTCGTCCGCGAACTGCGATAGTTCCAGAAGTGACTGGTCTAGCGACTGTTCCAGAACGTTGGTCTTGATATTGAACAGGATGGGGCTCTGAACACTGCCCTGAGGTGTCTCATTTTCGAGTTCATAACTGTCTGAGAGTTGGTCTTCCGCTCTTGTTTTAATTATTGACCTGTTAGAAAGTTGGTTATCCATCTGCAGTTACGGTCTCTTAACCGATAGTGGCTTAACTTAGCAATTAAGCTTTTTGTCCATATGAGATCGTAGATTTTTTCAAGATCGTGAAAACCGCGATTAAGTTACGGTCACAGCTCTTCTTTTCGTTGAAGCCCAGTTTATGCTTCATTCCAAGCGAATTGGTCTAATGTGGACTTTTTATTGCGAAACCCGCTTTGATTCTTGAATTTATACTTTTATCCTTTGATCTAGATGATGCTTTTGTCTTTTATTAATCGTTGTATGCATGATTTTGCAAATATTGTTGGAGAGCGATATTGGTCTGAACGGGTTTCGGGACAAGGATAAGTATTGTTTGTTTCCAATTTACTGGGATTTCCAGATCGCATTCAGCAGATCCAAACTCGCCAGTTCTGTATTTTTTCTGGAGAGCTTTTTGATATAGATTTTATATAATAAAGTGTCCTCCCAAGAAGAGGTGGGTTTTTTTCCGGCTAATAGCCTGTCTCCATTCTTTAATGGTGAAATGTATATTTAAGGGGCTTATGTGGCTTCCCTATCTGTAAACAATTGGGAAAATTTGTGTTCTACCCCGTTCAGTTGATTATGGAATTTGGTAGTATGGTTGGAATTGCTGCTCACTCTTGCGAAGTGTGAGACTATTTTACTTATTTTTGTCTATTCTTTATAGCACCTAGGAGTTTAGGGATTGAGAAGGTTGATTTGCCTCTAATTGCTTTAACTGGGTTCATTCATGAGGCTTGAACTATTTCAATTTCACCGTGAAGGTATACGCTGTGGTTCCAAGTTTTCTTCAAGTAAAGTTTTGCGCCCCTCAAATGTGATAATAATCTTCTGGAGCTAATTAAAGACTTTCTTTTTTGCTGAATCTCGACTCTCCTGGTCTTGTTGCAGAAGTTGTCATGTCATCTTCGAAAACACCTGCATGTACTTAGGTTAGCACGTCATTTACCTTATGAGGTGACATCAAAAGTCATAGCTTCATGGTTACTTCTACTGGATTCTTCCCAATAAAGTGTGATCGTTTCATCCTGATTCCAATATTTGATCTGGCTATGTTTTGCACACACTCGCTACCTATACATGCAGAGAGCTTCTCACCCTAAGAGTATATGATCCTTCAACGTTTAGACCAGGGGTTTCAAACTCAAACCAACCCGAGGGCCGCATGATTACATTTTCGATGGCCCAAGGGACGCACCACCTTTGCTTTATCTCATGAAACCTTTTGACGACAATCATTTTTCGGACAACATAATACGTCTTGGAGGGTCGCATGGCCGGTCAGCGGCTTACAGAGTATCATTAGACGGTATACTTCAGATAAAAATACGTACTACTCTCGAGATACAAATCAAGATACTTGCTATGTCTGTCATGAGAAAGGGCATTCTTTTATGCGGTATGTATAAGATATTTAACCACACTCTCTCACACACACACACACACAATTCAATTATGGGGAAAGTGATTTACGCTTTACTTGATTATGCTATCATTGGGTAGTTTCTCTATTCTACGCGATTATACATAGCCCTGAAAAAGACTGTAGGGTGTTTTTCTAAACTTACGGACTTGACATCATTAGTAACAACTGTCTCAAACCCTTTCCACGGCTACGTCCTATTCTTCATAGACCGCCCCGGTGGCCTAGTGGTTAGAGCGTCCGCCTCGGATGCGGGAGTCGTGGGTTCGATCCCCGGTCGAGATGTACCAAAGACTTACAAAAATGGTACTAACAGCTTCCGCGCTTGGCGCTCAGCATTAAGAGGTTAGTGTTAGGACTGGTCGGCCTACATGTCTACGGCATGATGCCCCAGTGCTAGACATCACTATAAACTGTCACACTGCAGACATCGTAGCGATATGACTGAAAATTGTTAAAACTACGTTAAAAATCCAAATCACACACACACACACACACACACACACACACACACACACACACACCTATTCTTCATGTTACTAATTTTTCTAAGTAGTGGTAGTATTAGTACTGCTATTGGCATCAGAGTGACGATGTGGTTGGATGTTGTAATACTGGCACGTGAAAGTCTCTTTCTCTTTGGATGAGCTAAAGAATTTGTCCCGTATACTTTAACTCTCCACAAATGGCCTGCAGCACACAGCCTTTTATTTTCACTCCCTTCCTTCTATCCCCACCACTTTCTGCACTTTCATCTTCTTTCTTTCTTTCCTCTTCTTTTTCTTGTTGAGTAAATACTTCTGCTTCTTTCTGTCGTTGTACAATATTCTTCTAATTCTTAATTCTATAGGTTTCTAAAACCACGCACCAATGGTAACGATGGAGAAATCGATGATTGTTGTAATAATATTGAAGAAAACATTCGTGTGAAGACGATGTAAAATCAGCCCAAACCAAATTGAAGTTACTCTCTTATGGAAGAAAACTGCTTACAGCCTGATTTCCCGTTAGCCCCCATACCGGCTCCTGCTTGTTAATCTACGGGCGCCATATGATCTCCAACTGGATGATATTGCAACTATTACGTCAACGGCAACTATTAAATCGGAATCGCTGTTGGAGCCATATCAATAGTGACCTCTGAGAATGGTGGCGCTGCTAAAATAATTTCGATACGATTACATTCACCAATAGAAGTTAAAACTTTTCGTGGCAGCACACAATAATCTCAAGACGATTAATAAATTATACTAAATTGCTATTAAGGATAAAACGATTAGCATGAGTGAATTGGAAATAGTGCTGGCGGAAATGGAAAACCACCAACGACTTCCTGTGCAGATATGGAACCGAGGCGTTAGTGAACCATAACAGGTACCTGATTTACAGGCAGTGAAAATCGAGTAAATGTTTGCATGTTTGCTAGTATATATTAATCAGTCTGCCAGCATGTTTTTAAGAGTATTGGCCCAACTGCGGCATCTCTGTAGTAACGTCGCTTGAGGCTTACAGCGGGTTACAATCACGATAGACTCACCGCGCGTTCACGAATGTAAATTACACTAGTGTGATTTAAGGGAAAGGCATTTGGTATAGAAAGCTTTGACCTAGATCGGTAAGAAAACTCCAAAGCCCCATAGTGATACGACTACTGTGTTGATTTTACTCGTCCTCATGTCCACGTTTTAGATCACTTTCTCCAGAGATGTCTTTCATGAATAATAATAATAATAATAATAATACACCATGTGAATACATCGTATACAAAATAGAGAAAGTCGAGATAGTTTTGTTTTTAATGACTGGACCTTCAAGACACTCGACACATACAAGAGCACTCGCAGTTATAAGATTTATCTGTGGCTACATATATTACTTTTTCCCTTCATTTGCATCTTAATCAGTTTTACCAGAAATGATTCATGTGAACATTGATTTATTACTCTCAAAGTTTAAAGCGTAGTTTTAGATGACTTGCTGGAAACAAATTATCACATCATATAACGCTTCAAATCGTTTACTAAAACCATGACTAAGTTCATTGTCCTTCTGCTTGTTTATCCTCCTCCTCCATGTCTTTGATTAATTTGGCCAAAGCGGTCAGTCTCCTATCCCTCCATTGACGTCTCTCTTGCAGTTTCTCCATGGGAACCATCTTGTCACATTCACTCTGGATCTTGTCCAAAGTAGGGCCTACCATCTTCTCCGGCTCTCCAAACGACCTCTGGATCCGGTAAATCATGTCAGCGTAGCGTTCTGAGTATACCTTCCAGCCTAAAAAGGTTCAAAATATATGAAAATAGAAAATAAAATTTTGAAAACACGCTAGACATGCTTTAATATTTTCTTTTTGTTGATTATCGAAAGACAGCAAACTTTCGAGTTCATACATTCTGGTTATTTCTCCCACTATCCTATGTTTCTAACTGTATGTAAGAAAATCAAAATTAAAGATCTCAGTGTTTTCTTTTTTCTTCTATAAATACACAAGATATTTGTCTTTACAAAATCATTATGATTAAAAGTTGAACTTGTAATTTCTTTCGTTTGCTGAATCTTTCTCCCAACTTGATTATTTTGTCTTATAGTTGACAAAATAAATGATAAGAGATCATAACGTAAAAATGACAACATGTAAAAAGGAAATAACATAGGAGAAAGACAACTTAAATAAAGTTCTTGACATCTTGAAATTTGTCTAAATCAGGTAAATTTCTTAAGCATACCTTCTGAATTCAGATAGGCTGTCTCGAAAGGCCCCATGAAGGCATATCTCCTTCCCAGACCGTGCTTCATCACAACATCAAAATCTTCGACACTGATCACGTTATCCTGAAACGAAAATAAGCAAATGATGACCGTGAAGACTTCTAATGCATAACACCAGTTGTCGACATTAACGACCGAATTATTGTTTTTTAAGGACCTAATGTGACGAATCGAATCTACATCACTTCATCCAACCCTCCTCTTACTGAATACTTCTTTATATGGGCAGTATTAGGGTGTGTTGACTCAAGAGACAATCGACAAGCAAGTCTCAATGACCCGACCTTTGGTCAAGGTATAAGGTCTTGAACAAATGTATTGTGCATAACAATTAGTGTCTTATTAGACTTAAAATGACGGATCCTTGCCTCTGACATTTATATAGCGTAATATATTAGTTTCTTTAAGACCGTAAGCGCAAGCCATAAAGAACGTTTTGTCAAGAATCTTTTTCTTTGATCCTTTAACCCGTTGACCCCAAAATCAATAGACTAATTTATTATTCTGCATGCTAATCGTCCACATACGTTAGTGAAAGTACACAGTCATTAATCTTGACCATTGGCCTTTTGATCCCAAATTTGGTAGGCTTTCGCATTTCACCGCGTGCAAACTGTCCACAACCATTGGTCAAGGTCTGTGACGAAGAATTAGCTGTGCAGAAATAATTTTCCATCTTTCACGAGTTAACTTTGCTTGTCAAGAAGAACTTATCCGTAACTTTGGGAGAAGGTATGCGTTTGTAGTACTTAAGTTATCCTCCGAGAAAGGAAGATTTAACGGACAAAGCGAGTCTGAGTCCATGACGCTCCATCAATAGGCAGGCTTATGCAAACTGTCCTAAAATATTGAAATATGAAGAAGTGTTGTAGTCTAAGAAATATATTTCAACAAAATGGTATGGAGTTGTTAATCAGTTTTTACCCTGATAAGCCTCCAGCCTTCACCCAGAATGGCGTACTGTAACCTATTCAGCACAAACCCATCTGTCTCCTTATTGATAGTTACTGGCTGCTGTCCGATCTCCTTCATCAGGGCTCGTGTGGTCTCCATGACATCAGGGTCTGTCCAAGGGGCTGAACATAGCTCTACCATAGGGGCATAGAATGGGGGATTGGTCTGGTGGATTCGTGCCATGGAAAGAGATTGTACGTTTAACATTGGCGGCTAAAATCAAAGTATTCTTGAAACTTTCTAAAAAAAATAGCACTCAAACTTAATCTCATACACGATACTATAACATATCCATATTATTAAAATTGAGCGAAATAGCAATACAAAAATAATATGATCCCAAACGTTGTATGGCTATCACTTAAGTCTGAATGAATAAAAATAATGTTGGATTTTAGGACTGTGATAAAGTCTCTTCTTAACCAAAGCATGGGATTGGGACACTTATCACAGATTGGGAAAGACATTCCACTCACATCTATGCATCTCAACAGTGTACACAGTTTTACATTTAAAATTAACTCCAAAATCGTTAACCGTACCGTAAACAATGCTTTTTTGTCTTTTCTTTGAGAGAGAGAGAGAGAGAGAGAGAGAGAGAGAGAGAGAATGAATATATCTCAATAGTAAAAGCATGTCCGTATGTCATGACCTAGTGATAACTTATGTTAACTAACTACACTGGTCAACAGTGAAATCATTACTGACTTGAAAAGGCCCTAATCTGTAGTATTTTGGTGTGCCGAACACGAATATAACCGTGAAAAATTTGTATTGGCTCTCGTTTTGAAGATATTCATATACCTCATTTTCTATGTTTCACTGTGTAAATTTCTCCAGTAGGACTGCAGCAACATCCGGAATAATGATGTAACATTGCATAATACCATCATGCTCACATCATCCACAGTTGATTGCATCATTTTCTGATGCAATGCAATACTAATGCCATGCGGCTGCTGAAGTAAGTTGACGTCAGCAGTGTACTATACATGTGTAGGCCTATTATACTAATGCCAGGCGGCTGCTGAAGCTGACGTAAGCAGTGTACTATATAAAGCCCAATCAGATAGGTTCAGCATTTAAAATATTTTAGACGTTGTGCGAGACAGTTCAAGCTACTGTTACATAAAACTTATTATTTTATCCATTTACGTACAATAAAGAACAGTAATGCCTCGAAAGTGTGTTAATACCGCGGACAATTTTTGCTATATTTGTGGGGAAGTAACATTTGCCAACCAGAAGAAAAGTATCAATTCTCAAGTGAAGAAGGCATATCATCTTTACTTCGGATGCAAGGTTGGTGACCAAGACAAGCCTTGGGCTCCGCATATATGCTGTGCTACATGTACAACACAGCTTTCACAGTGGTTGAATTGCAAAAGGTCATCAATGCCGTTTGCAGTCCCAATGGTGTGGAGAGAGCCAAGCAACCACCTAAATGACTGTTACTTCTGCTTGGTTCCTCCTCTTTCCGGCGGAATAACGAAGCGAAAGAAGTCGAGAATAGTCTACCCAAACATTCCGTCTGCATTGAGACCAGTTCCACATGGTGAGGGACTTCCTATTCCAGAACCTCCAGCAGAATATTCTCTTGATTCATCTGACGAAGACAAAGGTGAGTCGACCTGTTCTTCTCCTGGTCCATCAGCATGCAGTGATCCAGATTTTCACTGTGGTGCATCATCAACCCCACACAGAATAACACAGGAAGAACTAAATGACCTGATTCGTGATTTGGACTTATCAAAGAACAAGGCAGAATTGCTAGGATCAAGACTCCAACAATGGAATCTTCTAGAAGAAGATGTCACAATTACTGCATATCGAAAGCGCCACCAGCAATTGGAGCCTTTCTTCAGAAAGGAAAGTAATCTGATATTCTGTTCCGATATTGAGGGCCTCATGAATGCTTTAAAAATCACTCATGACCCACAAGAATGGAGACTATTTGTGGACTCTTCGAAACTGAGTCTCAAGGCTGTGCTTTTGCACAATGGAAACATTCTTCCATCTATTCCAGTAGCGTATGCTGTCCACATGAAAGAGACATACGATAACTTAAGGCAGCTACTGAATTCCATTGAGTATAACAAGTACAGCTGGCACCTCTGTGGTGATTTGAAGGTAGTTGCCCTTTTAATGGGACTGCAGCAAGGATATACAAAATACATGTGTTTCTTATGCGAGTGGGATAGCCGAGCAAGGGAAATGCACTACATGAGGAAGGAATGGACTCACAGGCAGAATGTAGCCATTGGAGAGAAGAATATCCAACACCCAGCTCTGGTTGAGGCTCAGAAAATCTTGCTACCACCCCTTCACATCAAACTAGGTTTGATGAAAAACTTCGTGAAAGCCATTGACCGGACTTTGCCAGCATTCCGATACCTGCATGAAAAATTCCCTCGACTCAGCGAAGCAAAGATTAAAGAGGGAGTTTTTGTGGGTCCTCAGATTCGAGAGCTTTTCAAAGATGACCGGTTCAACAACTTGCTGGAAGGTGACGCGAAACAAGCATGGAATGCTTTTCGCCTAGTTTCTACAAACTTCCTCGGAAATGTTAGGGCAGAAAACTATAAGGAACTAGTAGAAGACATGTTGATGAAGTATAAGAAACTTGGCTGCAATATGTCTCTAAAGATTCACTTCCTTCATTCCCATTTGGATTTCTTTCCTAGCAACTGTGGTATTGTTAGTGATGAACACGGCGAACGTTTTCATCAAGATATCGCAACAATGGAACAAAGATACCAGGGAAAATGGTCCACTACAATGCTGGCTGACTACTGCTGGACACTCCTCAGAGATGCTCCCGAACAGCTGTACAAGAGACAGGCGAAGAAATCTAAGATGTAGTCAATGACTTGATTTTTTATAGGTAGGCTATTACAGTTGACCTTTTACTATTGAAATGCATTTCGTTATGTAAACATTAATTTCTTGCAGATTACAAAAAAACTAGAGCCAATTTTGCAATTTGACTGTCATATTCGTGTTCAGCACATAAAAATTGATAAGAATTGACTAATTTTATTTCAGTAACATGACTTTTGTAAAAATTTGTTGTCCAGTGCTATAGCTATCCAGAAATTATCCTTGAAATCTAGATTTGTTGAGTATTGTCAGTGATGCAGTGCAGATTAAATATTTATAGTGAGCTGCAAGCAATACAAAATATCGCCAAAAATATCGTACTGTATTATTTGAATGCGATGATCATTATCGCCGAAATATCATGCCGTATATTTGAAAGTAGAGATTGTTATCTACTACTTATCTATAATTGATGGTTCGTGTACGTTCGAATATGAGTTCAAAATTATTATCTTAAGTCATTTAACATATATTTCTAGGTAACAGTTTTATGTGATGTATTTTCCTACATCCACATATATAATTTCAAAGCGCGATTGTTATCGCAATAAATTAAATAAAAATTAAGTTCAATATTAAAGTGAAACCTGTCGCTTTCATAATGATTTAGTCATGCGTTGTTTCTAAATAAGACCAGTCTATGACAACGTGTCTAGGGCCATCTATCAAAGTGCAAAATGGTTGGTGAATTCCTTTTAATACTGACCGGATGAACAACGATGAAACGATTCCTGTGGGCGAGGCCTTCCGAGATAATTGAGGGAAGGATGGCAGATGTAGATGAAGCCAAAATGGCGTTACTTCGGATGTATTTGTCAAGCTCTGCGTGGACTTTCTTCTTCAACTCAGCATCTTCCGGAACATTCTCCTACAAATATACAGTGGCAACGAGTCTAAGTACTGTAAAGCTAACATATATGGAATTAGTAATACACATTTATTGGTTCACAAGTCATGTAGAGGAATGTCCGAGTTTATCAGTGTCCGTAACAAGACACATGCGACATCAAAAATATTAAAAAACAATATCCATTCAGACTGAGACGCAACACTGCTGCAGAGTGCGTGACCCATGATTACTTTCGACACTGACGCGGACTGGTATTGGGCTCAAAAGATCAGATTCATGTAAATATACCTGTATGTAGAAGGAATCATTGACACATTCCTCTAGTGTTGCAGCGGTTGAAATATGAGAAATCTGCTCGTCAGCTGTCAGCTCACCACGAAGCAATCCTCTTTTATCGAGATCCTGCAGCTGAAGTTTGATCTCTTCTAAGGCCTGGGACATTCTGGACGGATCTGTGTCATATATCCTCACCTGATAACCAGCTGCTGCGAAAAGCATGGCCCAGCTTCTACCTATCAGGCCGCTACAATAAAGGAAGATTGATTCATTGGAATACTGATAGCGGAGTGGTAATTTGCTTGCTTTACATCAATGTGGTCCTGGGTTTATATCCCTGTCGTATCATAGAGCTACAGTACAAATCGCCTGTCAAAGATGGCTTCATTTGAATTATTTAATCTCGTCCACATCAAGGAACACATTGTGATGACATGGTCTGAACTGTAGAGAACTCGGCGAATAGGTTGCTGAAATTGCTTTACAATGGACATAAAAATACATGAAGTTTCGTTTATTTTAAATCGGTTGAAAAACCAAGACATACATACATGCATGCATACATACATACATACATACATACATGCATACATACATGCATACATACATAAACACGCTTATTGAATTCACAGTATACGTTCAGACTTAAAAGATCACCTTATTTTCCACAACCTACTCTATTCCACAGCAAACAACAATTTTTTTTTCGGTGCATATGTAAATATATTTGTTTATGAAAATCTTAGGTTTTGGTCCAAAGTTCAAAACACAAACAACTCTTTTTGGTATTATACAACAACCACAATCTTATGTTCCGTTAGGTCTACTGAAATCGCACACCGTGTTAGCAGAACAGTAACTGACGCAGATAGCTCGTGTTAGATTCTTTTTTGACGGCACTAGTTCCTGTGCCGATACCACGTAACAAGGCTATGTTGAGAATGCGAAGGTACTTGAGAAAAAAGCCTTTACAGTATAAATGGTCTAGCTTCATGAACACAGTTCCGAAATGATAAATAAACGAGGACGATTTTCACTGCAAAAGTTTCAGCAAATACCTTCCTACAACGCCCACTATTTCCGTCTTTAGTTTAGCTTCCATCTTGTTTCGTGACCGCGTATGCACTGTATTGAGTTAAGAGCGGTGAATGTAGAGGGCTGCAAATGTAGTTGTTGGCTTTATCAGCACATGATAGGCCATAAATAGCTACCAGTATAGCTGGTGGAGGAAGAACCAACGACCCATGCAAAGCTACTGGCAAGCTTTCTCACACACCCGTGTTGATTGAGATCGAATCTCTAACCCAGGCGGACAAGGGTGAGATATTAAGTAACTGTAAAGGTGATCATTTTACACCACTGGACCACCCATAAACCCCGGCTGCAAATGTACTTATCCACCCCGAAATATGTAGTTTTATAGAACTAAATGGAGAAAACTATCTTTAATTTAATAGTCATGATTTATATCAAATCTGTTGTTGTGTTGTTTTTTATTATTAAATTAAATGCATCTTGATTTATCGTAGAAATGATAATGATCTGGTTAAAAAAAATATTCATTATTTTTGTTGCATTTTTCATATGATAGGTCGTCCCTGGTCATTGTTTTCTGTGAAATCCAATCTTTTACAAACGTGCGTATCTCCTCTGTAGCCTTAAATAGCCTTAAACATATATATTCACACATGAGCGCGCGCTCGCGAACAGACACACAAATACATTGTACACACACACACAAACAGGAATGAAAATAAATGATGCTGTCTAAATCTTGCATAGCTATGCAGCTTTTAAGCAGATTTTGATTTAGCACAGAATTAACTTCTTAGTATACATATTTTTTGTTTTAAATAAAAGTTTGGTTTGTTAACATATAACTACCAATTTTCACACACACACACACACACACACACACTCTTTTGTAATTAAACGTCCGGCTTCACTAGTTACACTTGTCCGTAAAAAAATGCATCATCAGCAAGCGTCAAAATTCCTTGTGTGTCCTTTGCATGCATGCATACATACATACAGGCATACCCACGGATACATATTTCTGCGCGTGGGCCTGCGTGAAATCATATATATTTTTTTTTTCGCAAGCAAGATATCTATCTCACAGAGCAATCGTACCAGATGTATCCACTGTGTTGCATCTTACTAACAGTTCATAACCTGACCTATGGAGATTAGTTCATGCCAACAGTTGATCACTAGTGTGATAACGGTATTGAGTACAAAAATAACTGAATAGAGAATAAAAGTATGCATTATTTTATATGTTTTTTTTGTCCACTTGGTTCAGCTGAATTCGTGCTTTGTACAATTTTTGATTCTTGAAAGGAGATGTTTGATACAATTAATATCTCAAATAACAGTTACATGCATAATTCTATCATTTGACAAAGTTGGGACATGCAGCTATGACATGTATGTGTTATATGTGTTTAAACTCAATATTAGGATATTCAGTGTTAAGATAATATGCGATCATGTCTGTTATTTTTACAAGAACATGATTGAAGTTTAATTAAATTTTATGTTGTTCATGTATACAATCGTCTGTATTTGCGTTGGTTTATCTTCCATTCATATACATTAGTGTCATTATGTTATATGTTATATAATATAATGCACATCACTGTCTTGATATATCGAATGTTAAAAACAACTGAAAAGATGCATAAATATAAAAAATGTGCATTTGCGTTATGATAGTTTGACAAGAACAACCCTCAAGATTTCAGATAATTCTTTTTTGTTGTTTTTGTTTTGTTTTTTATTTTGTAAATTAAATATATTCTAACATTCTGGAGGCTGTTTTACGCTGTCAGGCATACAATTCACCATAGTGTACATAGTTTCTATGTCAACTTGAAGATTTTGAATTTATATCTTTCACTTGCATATAATAAATAAGGATTATTAATACAGTGAGGTTTTAGATTTAATGAAAATTTTTGGGCACACATATTAACTAATTTACATCGATTAGGCTGAATAACCTGACGAATACGAGCCACAATAAACCATAACAAAACCGGAACGAACCGCAACGACTATGTTATAAACCGGTACGAACTAAACGTATTGTGTTATGGTTAGCAGACAATTCGGCCCATCTTAGACCGAAAATAGGATCATTCGGCCCAACTTGGAAGACAATTTGGCCAAACTCGAAAGAATATTCGGCCCAACTTAATAAGGCAACTGCGACAATAGTTTTAAAAAGGTTTTTTCTTCTAACAAATGTATGATACGTTTAGAAGCCTATATGTCCAGTACATACATACATATAAGTCCCACACATATGCAAGCATACGTACATACGTCTGTGCCTTAATACAATAACACAATGTTCGAAAACGGCATTAAAAAAGAACATATATGTGCTTGGTCAGGCACCCAAACAAACATCACACACATACTTTCCTTAAAAATACTGTTCACACACACACACACACACACACACACACACACACGTATCCTGTACTTTCCTTAAAAAGTAAGTACCATTTCGTTTCGTATTGTGTTGTAGTATTGATTCCGATCGGATTATATAGTCGGCCTATGTACATTTTTATTTCGTTTCGTTTTGTTCGTTTCTTACTTCGGCCTACCAGTATCGTCTATTTAATTAAAACCTTTCACCAACTTAATTAGGTTTCTTCTATAAATATTTGTTCTTTTAAAAAAATTGTAGTAAATAACGTTTAATGACCCGCGAAATATGTCCAGAGAGAGAGAGAGAGAGAGAGAGAGAGAGGGCATGGCATTATACTATCTTCATAAGCAGGAGTGATTACAATGACCCGGTTGTCTCAAGTTTGACCATGTATGTTTTGTATCTGTACACGGATCGGGAACCAGACTAGATTGTAATACCAGACTCTCATATTCGGTAGGTCTCGAAAATGAAGCAGACGGCACGAGGTAGACACAACAATTTTAAAAAAGGCAATAATTATCGCGGAAACAAAGGAAAAGCTCAGAAGAAACAACTATATCAATCAAAGAAGAAATCATGGCAGATTGTTGATGAGGAAATTTTATCCTTAAAAGCACGATATAATCAGGTAGCATTTGTTATATACAAGTAATGCACCTGTTTTCGGGGTTATACTAGTTTTCGGAAGTCGTGTCACATACAAGAAGTCTGGGGAAAACCGGATATCTTTCAGTTTATAGACTTAAATATTACTAATTGTTCATTATTGTACTTAATTCGGTCAATAAATATAGTACTTGTACTTTGCTCGAGGTGATGTAGCTTAAAAACACGTAATAGAAGGAAAACATGAGGGATTTACAATTTTTGAAAATTTAATTGTTGTCCCAGGTCAGTCAACTTTTGAAATGGTTGAACTGCAATTTTTTCTGGTTGCCCAGTAAAGTAGTCAAGTTGATCCCATGATTGGTGTTGTAAATATTATTCAGCAATGTGGCAATCAGAGCAGTAATGAAAACTACTGACATCAAGCATACAGACTGATACAGAAAGGCAATATGAATACTCTAGCTGTGAAGGCTTTGCTTCTCAGGCAAAGGATGTCTCGCATCACCCTTAAATTTGGTGCTCAAAACTATTATTCAAATGTTTTTCTAATTTTTGTTTACACCTTGCTTCCAGTTTAGTATATTTCATCTCAAACTCTAATTTGATGCTCTCCTATTTTGATGCAATGTTCTTGAGAGAACGCATCTCTAATTTACATCACACAAACAAAACTTTGTTTACACTGATCAGCATCGAGTCGCACAAACATAAACATTTGTTGAAAATGCTATAATTCTCATTTTGTTAAATGAAACAAAGATACATACCATGAAAAAACACTGCAGTTTAGTAATTCTCTTTGTCAAATCTGTAATGCCTCATAAAAATTTTCATCACTATTCTGACAAAGTAATCAACTTTTTGCTGTAATAAGCATTCAGTCTGCTACTCAATATGTGTTAGCCATATGTATAACTGTTTAGTGTGTGTGTGATTAGCATTTTTAATGTAGCTTTAACAATTTTTCAGTCATATTGCTACGATGTCTGCAGTGTGGCAGTTTATAGTGATGTCTAGCACTGGGGCATCATGCTGCAGACATGTATCATGATATCCCACCCAGTCACATTATCCTGACAGCCAGGCTGACCAGTCCTAACACTAACCTCTTAATGCTGAGCACCTAGAGAGGCAGCTGTTAGTACCATTTTTGTAAGTTTGTGGTATGACTCGGCTGGGGTTCGAACCCATGACCTCCCGCAGTCGAGGTGAATGCTCTAGCCACTAGGCCAGCGGAGCGGTGTAAAACTGTTTAGAATGGCATACAATGTTATAAAGTTTGATGTGGATCTGCCATTAGTGATGTTCCAAGGTGCTTCTTTTGTTATTATAATTTGTAGAAATTTACATGAAACATAATTTTATATATTTCATAACTAAAGCAGCATCCTGTATATTATTTCTTATGTAAACATTTTTGTATTATTTTCTGTGTCATAAAAAGTAAATTTTACTTTAATAGTAACTTTTCAGTCAGTCTTTAGTGAATCTTGATATTGAACTTATATTAACCGATTTGTTTTTTATAAATTTGGTTTGATAATGGTAAGAATTACATGAAATGAAAATAAAACTGTTTCTTGTAAGATTATGTCTTCCATCTGTAATTATTTGCACGTTTAGAGATGTAAATCTTTGGTATTTAATGATTGTTGTGATATTAAAATATAAGTTATTTTCCAGTGCTAAACCACCAAAATCTAAATATCCAGAATACGATACAAAAATAAATAATGGATGAAAACTGGAAATTTGTGTGGTTTTGAATCTAGTTCAGATGGAAATCAGTATGCATTCTGCCATTTCTGTAATGTCAGGTTTAAGGAGAACTTCTCATTTAACCCATATAGCACCAATATTTAGCAGTTCTGGCAGGCTGTCAGGCAGAATCTACCCTTGTGCAGCAAACAAATTAAGATTTTTGAATTTTATATTTTCCTTGATTTATTTGAACAATGATTTTAAAAAAACTGACAGTTTACTGAAATACTTCCTAGATACAGCGTCGTCTGCGATTATTGTCTCATGAAGGTTCATATACATTCAAACTGATTTTATGATGAAAATAATGCAGACACTGCAGTTAGTCACCCTAAAAAGTTAAAACATTTTTCTTCTATTCTTAAAGCACAAATTCTTATTTACATATTGATGTTTAAGTTCTGAGGCACAGGTTGGTGTATTTTCATCATCAATTAACAATTTAGGGAAACTGGGCATTGATAATTTGCTATGGAAAGGGTTTATGGTCAAGGAGCTACTATAGAATACGCATGTGAATGCGCCAGAGTATGAATGTCTGTACCATTCATATCATCACCAGCTATTGATGTATGCCATACATTTCGCTTGGCCCTACTACACAATATTGGAACTACATTGAACTACCTTGCTGGGTCAAAAGAGCATCTTAAATGTCACAAACTTTGGTCACTCAATTTACAACTGAAAATTCACAGGACGAATGTCATTTTTGGCTTTTCTAACAGAACATGAAGTTTAACTTTTTTTAGGTGACTTAATTGCCCATTTTGCCTGGTAGTAAGACCACTGCTATTATTTGTAATAACTGCAAAATACCCTTCCATCTGAGTCAATGAATTCAAGTTATTGATAATTATCTAGCCAGTGTGGATGAAGATTTATTTTTCTCTTAGTTGTATCATGTTTTCCATTTGTTTTTGTTACCAGAGTGTCTAGCTTGTGTACTTTTGTACAAAGAGTTACATTAGACTGGGCAGCATTTTGTTTTATCCTTCCACTTTCTTGGAGTTTCCTTGTCTGAACTATCCTCTTGATGGTCTTTGTGAGAATTATTTAGTAAACTCCATTTATCCAAATTGAAAATTTCAAATCAGCTGACAACTACTTGTACTAAAGTGATCATAACAACATATTAAAGTGGTCATAACAACAAACTAAAGTGATCGTAACATACATTTTGTTATTTAAATCCAAACACAGATTGCTTCTTTAGCATAAAACCATAATTTCTTTGGCAACCAGTGATATATCATGTGTTAAAGTTGATCTCCACTTTAATCAGTTATAAAATATTTAAAGACTACTTTCTGTCATTTAAATTCAGTTCATAAAAGAAATTGACACTTGTCATGTATGTAAGCAAACTGGCATTCATTAATTTCAATGCATTAATTTAAGGGTATTGATATCAAAGGGCTATCTGCTCATGGGTATCTGTGTGGAGCAAACAATTAAACAAGGTTTAAACACAACTAATTAATAATACTGATTTTTTTGTCTTTTAAGCACTTTGATTGGCTGTTAATTTGTTCACTTTGCCCAATAATCACTCAAACAGTATTAGAACTTGTGTATATGAGACAGTTATCAATGACTACTTACTGCATTATGCCCAGAAGGCAACATAAAATTAGATAATTGTTTAAAGTCTGAAAATTAATGACTTGTCCTAGAGTATTGTCTTGGAAAATTCTACCTAATGTCTGACTTTGAAAATGAATAGTCATGGATGTTTGCCTACGGGATTTGATCATCCCTGTTACATACAGAGCTCTTCACAGGATTTTGAAAGACCAGGACTGCTTTCATAAGAAAAGTTAAAGTTCCAGCACTTAAACATGCAGTCCCAATAACAATACTTTTTTTTATCTGTTGCAGTAATCTAGGAAATAATGAGTGTACTGTTGTGTCACAAATATGTCATCAGACCACTAATGTTCATTCATTGTGAAATAGTAGTATAATAAATGAATGAAAAATTATTGAAGTTGATAACTGTGATAATTTTGATGTGATGTCACAACTATTGCAATTCTCAGTGCCTTTACAACGCCATTCTTTAATTTTGTGTGCATCTAGAAGGAATCAAGGAAAAGATTGCACTTTCTTTCAATATTAATTTATTGTTTAGTTAGCTTAGTTGCAGTTCAGATCAAAACATTTTTGAAGAAACTGAGACAAGAAACACAAATCAATATTCCTTTAACTTTTTTTTTTATTTCATCTTCAAGCAACACACCATACTACAGTCTATTTTTTAGTAAACAAATATTAAATAAAATTTCCAAAGCAGATTTTGGTTCTTTTAGTCCAGGGGTAATTTTCACTTTTAAATTATAGGGAAGTAAATTATTTGTTGAATTTTACAAAACTGGTTTTCGCTGTTTTCTGTTACTTACATGTAGTTTAAGACCAAATAGTCATAATAGTACATCTGTTCTCTCTCTCTCTCTCTCTCTCTATTGTTAAAGACTAGGCCAATGCTATATTTTGTGTTGCTAATAATGCAAAGTACTTTTGGTAATACCATCTCTAGCACACAGTTTTCAGATTTCTTTCGTAAGTGGCCTATTTATTATTCAGGGTTGAAATACAGTCCAGCTGAAGGTTTGATGACATGTATTGTGTGCTCAAGAATTGGTCAAATTTATTTATTGCTGGATGTACAGACTTAAGACAGTCTCAACATTAAATTTATTTATTGCTGAATGTACAGACTTAAGACAGTCTCAACATTAAATTTATTTATTGCTGGATGTACAGACTTAAGACAGTCTCAACATTAAATTTATTTATTGCAGGATGTACAGACTTAAGACAGTCTCAACATTAAATTTATTTATTGCTGAATGTACAGTTTCAACATTAAATTTATTTATTGCTGGATGTACAGACTTAAGACAGTCTCAACATTAAATTTATTTATTGCTGGATGTACAGACTTAAGACAGTCTCAACATTAAATTTATTTATTGCTGGATGTACAGACTTAAGACAGTCTCAACATTAAATTTATTTATTGCTGGATGTACAGACTTAAGACAGTCTCAACATTAAATTTATTTATTGCTGGATGTACAGACTTAAGACAATCTCAGTATTAAAATTATTTATTGCTGGGTGTACAGACTTAAGACAGTCTCAACATTAAATTTATTTGTTGCTGGATGTACAGACTTAAGACAGTCAACATTAAATTTATTTATTGCTGGCTGTACAGACTTAAGACATTCTCAACATTAAATTTATTTATTCTGGATGTACAGACTTAAGACATTCTCAACATTAAATTTATTTATTGCTAGATGTACAGACTTAAGATAGTCTCAACATTAAATCATCATCTGGAATCAGGATTGACATAATAAATCTGTAGAAAATGGTGACATAACAGGTTTGTTGACTGGATGAACATCTTGTTTGGAGTAGAACTCAGAGATACTGGATGATTCATCTTGTTTGGAGTAGAACTCAGAGATACAGGATGATTCATCTTGTTTGGAGTAGAACTCAGAGATACTGGATGATTCATCTTGTTTGGAGTAGAACTCAGAGATACTGGATGATTCATCTTGTTTGGAGCAGAACTCAAAGATACTGGATGAATCATCTTGTTTGGAGTAGAACTCAGAGATACTGGATGATTCATCTTGTTTGGAGTAGAACTCAAGGATACTAACGTTTCATCTTGTTGCTCAATCTCCAAAATTATTTCATAAACTCCCTACATATTATCTTTGAGTCAGTTTTGTTATTTATGTGGGATATTTTCTCTTTCAGATTGTTTCATCAGAAATCAAGAATTTTACTGATTTACCACTGTCCAAGAAGACTTTAGATGGTTGGTATTCTGTACTTTTTGTCAAGATTGATCACACTGTACTGTACAGACCCAGATCTGCTGTTGCATAATGTGCTGACAGATTTGGGTCTCCATTGTTTGTGCTTGGACTCGCTTTGTAACCTAGTTAAGATGGTAGTCATGTTTTTAATTTTTTTAAGAGTTCATTGAAGGATTGGTTTTGAAAATTGGCTTTGGATAAAACCTAGGAAATCGAATAAGAGCAGTTTTAGTTTTGTAGAATTAATCACTGCAGGAAAAAAATGTGGAAACCGTGAAATTTATTATTGCTTTGTCTGTAATTTATAATACCCTCTCACAGGCTTCTTCCAGATTTTCACCAACTTCCCCCATCTGACATTTTATTTTTGGGATTTCAATTTTGAAGGAGGCCAGTTTTTATTTGACAACATCATCTTTGAATAGAGACTCATTCAAGTGTATTTTATCAAACATGTGTGATAAATAACTTATAATGAACAAGCAACGAAAGGTTACAGTTTTTTGTCTTTATTATTGTCACTGGAGCAGCAGTTGTGTGTCATGACTAATGGCACTATGTTGTATGCATTAGAATCTGCATGTAACACATTGCCAGGCCATACTGTAACTGCAGGTCTGCCACAACGCAGTCTCACCAGGTGTAGTTGGTAAAAGGCTTTTACTAGCAAGTAAATCAATTAAAATATATCATTGATAAATTTTAAAAAGTCCTACTGTAAGCATCTGATTATGGTGTTTGATATCAGTTGTATAAGTTATAAGATACAGCTTTGTTAATATTAATGATTGTTACTTGATATAGCAGGAAATTGAATGCAGTGATTATGCTATGTGCCAGTCAGTATAAAACAGCATATTTATCTGAGAATAACCAAATACTTTGTCCTTGTTCATTAACTGTACTTAATACTCAGTGTGATGAATTCTTGAATGTGGAGATGAGTATGTTCATTGAATTCTCAGACCTAGATAACTTTTATTTAGATATTTGCCTGAATCCCAATATTGTGGGGTGTTTTTTGTTCTGTTCAGCTTGCTCTGGCCGAAGTTTGATTTATTATTTTGGCATCCATGTCTGCACATGTATCTATTAACCTAACGTTAGACATTATTTATGCAGATTGCTGCTGAGTAAAAGATTGGGTGTGTTTTTATTCCAGATCTGTATGAAGGATGTAATATTCATTTTTATTGTGTTTGTATTGGAATTTTTAATGCAGCTTTATAACATTTTCAGTCATGTCGCTACAATGTCTGCAGTGTGGCAGTTTATAGTGATGTGTAGCACTGGGACATCATGCCGCAGACATGTAGCCTGATGTCCTACCCAGTCACACTATCCTGACAGCCTCATCACCAAGTGCTTCTTTATGCAGTTATGTCTCTTCTACTATCTTGACAGCAGTGTGAAAAACTGGATGTGTTGCAAAACTCAGAATTTTGTGTTCAAATAGGGTAAAATAATTCACAAAATGTCAGAAATGTAATTTTTGCAACAAACTCAATCATCTGAAATAGTTTTCTCAAATTGCTGATATTTGTAATATCACTGTGATAGCAGCCAATGAATTTGACTAAAACTGAGATGAACCTACAAAAGGAGTGGTGGGAAGATAAATGAATTTAATCTTCACTGCATTAATTCAGAAGCAAGTTTTGTATATTATGCATAGAACATTTTTTCCAGTGTTAATAAAGAATATATTTCATCATGTGGTAAAATAAAACATTTTTGTTCAATTACATAATTACATAGGAAAAGAATGCATTCTTTGTATATTTCCATGCAATTCTTCGTCATTCTGTTTTATTGGAATTACCCCAAAATTTGAGGCTTTTTGTTTGCCATTGTAAAAAAAGAAGTGAAATAAATGTGCCATATTTTATTTTCAACATGAAATGATCTCATGATAGGTTCAGTACATATGTGGTAATTAATGCACCTGCAAATAATGAATGATTCCTGTTTATTATTATTACTTGACTCTTAGAACTAAATTGTTCCTGTTTTTTTGTTTTAGTCAGTTTTCTGAATAAAGATTACAATTGAATTTGATTTTATTGTTGAAACTACAACAATATTGCATTTAATTCATTTACATGTTCTTTATTACATACACCAACAACAATAAGTTATTATTAGAAGTCAGCCACCTAAATGCCTTGGTCATTCATGATCATGTAACAAAATGTTTCTGGATCATCCAGAATTTTTTAGAAGCTCAGGGATATTTGTCCTATGCCTGTTGTGTACCATCTGAAGCTCTGTTTCCTGGGTTAACAGGTTAACTTACACAAAGTTTGCAATTCACAATGTATACTTTGCTGTTGTGAATATTTTAGGTCTGAAGTATGCCAAGTACGAGACCCCAACAGACATTCAGAGAGAAGCAATAGGATTGGCAATTCAGGGCAATGACATCCTGGGAGCTGCCAAAACTGGGTCAGGGAAAACTTTGGCTTTTGTGATACCAGTAAGCATATTTGTTTATTTTCTGGGACTTTGTGCATGGCCTCATGTTAGTTCTATGGTTTTCAATTTATTTTTGATGCAATGAATTGTCATGGCAAGAAATATTTTGAGAGATATTTCAGGGGCATCTTCGGCACTGAATGAAATGGTTTAGATTATGGAGATACATGGCTAGAGACATTGTTATATTTTTAATAGAATAAAAAAAAATGTCACTGTGATTTGAAAAAATAGAATATTAATGATAAATGAGGATTTAATAATGAAATTAAAAGCTTATATGAGCCGCTTTAATGATCTGATAAAAGATACACTTTTGATTGCTTAGAAGCAGCATGGAATGGCATTAGAGTCAGAAGGGCATCTCTCGGTTTCTTTTTATTCAGAATTCCAACTTGCCAGGGTTCTTGTCAGCCTGTGTAGATAAATAAGAGGGTTTGTATTAGTTTAACACTAAAATGCTTGATTGTCACAAAGATTTAAGAGGTACTATATGTGCAAAAGTTACATTCTTAATTACTTTATGTGTCATGAAATTTGTTTGCCATATAGATTAATGGCTAAAAGGTTTAAAGGACAAGGTTATAAGGAAACTTTGGGTCAATATGAGGTGAGTGGTCATTGGTTAAAGTGCATGGATTTGGTAGTGTCTATATATATATATATATTGTTTCTATGGATCTGTGTCCTGAGAAATTTCAAGGAAGATTGCCATTGGATATAAAATATCTATTGGAAGTTTGCAGCAGTCACAGTGATAGTTGCAAAATCCCTTGCATAATGTGTCAGTGAATAAGATTTTTGAACTAGATTCACCAGGTTACACTGATCATCCATGGGGATATTTAACCAAATCATCAACGGTTTAAGTCATGGGATGAAGTGGCCATACATTATAATCTTTTTTATTGCACAATTTTCAGATATGGCACATAAGTTTAACTGAGGAAGAGAAACATTTCTAGCGTAAGAATTGTTAAAAAGGTCAAAGGACAGAGTCAAGCTGATTTCAGTAATTATCTTTTTAACCATATGTATGGGTCACAGATCAAGTGACCCTAGGCTGTGCGGCATGTATAATTAAGAGAAGGGGTCATCATTTTTTGGGGGAACCCAGTCATCATTCTTTAGAAGGACACCCAAGGTAGAGGTTGTATGCTTAGCATTCCTTCCTTCTATTATCTATTCCCTTAATGTCATGTGATTTGGGAAAGTATTTGAAGGAGAAAGCAAATGTTTAGATAAATTATTATTCTTCAAGAATACCTACCCAATTACATTACTTTAAAACCCTCCCAACCATCCTGCCATGTGAGCATCCTCATTAATATCTCACTCCGCTAAACTAGCAATACGTTGTGTGTGTGTGTGTGTGTGTGATATGCAAGAGTTATTGCTCTTTGTTTAATTAGATAGAAAAGGATGATTTTCAACATTTAGTATGGCTGGATTTGTGACGTAGCAGGTTAATATTTCTGATGTAGTGTGATTCAGTAAGTATTCTTGGAGAAGAATAGTTTACTTTAAAATTTGCTTTTAGTACCTATTTAAGTATGTGTGATACTTGATGGTTTTTATATGAATAAATGATATAAATTGTACAAAGTTTTTGTTAATATCATGATGGTGTAGCAAGCATTTTTCTAGGTATACTGGTATAAACGTTATGTTAGATTTAAGAGTTACTATGCTTCCTGAAAGTGGCTGGTGGACATGCATGGCAAGAAAAATGATAAACTCTGCAGCTACTCTGTAATGGAGGTAAATCAAATTATTAAACTGGGTCATTCTGACAGTAGCAACATGTCCTATCATTATTTCCCTCGGTAAACAATTTGTATGCAAACAATTCACAAAAAGCAAAGTAATGCTTTTTTACTTTCATCCCAAAGTCTTAAAACCTCAAGGTCATTAAAAGGTGTAAAATTCCAGCTGGTATCAAAAGTATGAAACTGGTTTGTTACATGTTAGAACAATGATATTGTATGATAAAGTTGAAGAAGAAAACCCTCACCTATTTTTTAGGTCCTGGAGCAACTATACCAGCTGAAATGGAGTCAGCTGGATGGTCTTGGCGCCCTCATCATCTCACCCACCAGGGAGTTGGCCTATCAAATATTTGAAGTGTTACGCAAGATTGGACGATTCCATGATTTTTCTGCTGGTTTGGTAATTGGAGGGAAGGTAATTAATCAAGGACGTTGAGTGTTCTTTTTCAAATCATTGTAGTTGTACATTCTTACTATACCACAGCCAGTTGATATAAATGAGGTTTTGCTTTAAATATGCTATGATTTGTGCACAACATTAAAGTTCCTCAATCTGTTTAAAATCAGATCTCCTCTTCCACTGTTCTATGTGAAGATCTGATGACGACCGCTTAAGGGTCAAATTCTGGTGACCTTTGAATTAGCCAATGGAAATGCAGCTTTCAAAAATCTGAAAGTGAATCAAATCAGTCTGTACAAAAAAATCATGCTCTTCATCCACACTACTCAGTCTCCAAATGCAAAGATATAAGACTTCATCTGCTTGGCTGATAAAATTATTATGGTAATAACATAGGTTGCCAGAACATGACCCCTAAGAGGTCGCTGTCAGATTTCCGTATAAAACAGTGGAGATCTGATTTTAATCAGATTGTGAAATTCCTATTCTTGATGTAGTTGTAAGTAATAAGCGAGATGCCCTGATTTACTTCAATAAAAAATTTAGATATGAAATAATTCAAAAGAGAAAAAAAACATTGTTCTCAGTTGAAGAGTTTTGAAGTAGAGGAAGTTATTAAAAGGTTCATAGATTTTGCCTCGATATAGATTTAAAGACATTTTTACCTAACACAGTTACAAAATCTATCATAAATTAGTTGTTTGTTATATTTACTTGACCAAACTGGTCCACTTAATTTGTTACGTCTGATTTTAAAAAGATGTGTTTGAGAAGAAAAATATTATAAACCTGGTATTTTCGAGGGCTTCAAATTAGTCAATCTTGTTGTTCCGTATAAGATCATAAGTAAATTTGCCAGTGGCTTTCTGAGTCAGCATGTAGATTAGGTCATATTACTTAAAGACTCTTTCATGAATTTATTTATGCTAACTTTTGATTTATACTACATGCCTGGTTCTTTTTGGTAGTTAATTTGATTTTTTTACAACTGATTTTAGAAATTACAAGAAGAATCAGAGAGGATCCATCGAACCAACATTGTAATCTGTACTCCAGGACGACTTCTGCAGCATATGGATGAAACGGCTTGTTTCACGGCAGATTCACTTAAAATTCTGGGTAACTTGATATGTTGTCATTTAAATGTGCAGTCAAGGCTGTCCTAATTGTCACCTAAGTTCAGTGGTCACCTGGTCACAATGTTCATTCTGATTTCCACCCAGCAAATTTTCTATATAAATGTCATGTAATCAGAGGCTACCTGTCTTTGGCAGTAAGTGGCCATGTGGTACTTAACCAAGAAGTGGTTTCACCATGCTTTCCATGGTCACTGGAGCATATTACAGTGACCACTCTAAGCATGCAGATTAAACTTAATTTGTTTGATGAGTAAGGCAACTTTGACGCAGATGACAATCATAGTAGAATTAATGATGATGCAATGTACCTGAAGGATTAGAGTGAGGATACTCCAATCTTGTGGGGATCTTTGTATTTCATTATCTTTTTAAGTTTTGGGTTTGCTAAATAGCTACACAAAATACATATATCTTGATAGCATACTACTAGTACTGATAATAATACTTGCAAAATAATAATAATAATGATACTACTACAAATAATTCTTATGCTATTTGGTACGTAGTACATGCATTTTTCATGAACCATGTTTGAGTGCTGAACCTGCCTTCAGAGGTCACCTGTCAACAAAGGCCACTTTGAGCTTTTCCACCAGTCATTGCTGTTGACAGGTTTGACTAATTTTTTTTTATCTTTGAATGCCTACCATCAATGTGGTCTGAGCATTTAGTATAACAGAAACCCTTGTCGTTTTGTTCTTAATTTCATACATCTGAATAAGTTTTGTATTATGCATTTTTCTGTAGCTAGGATATATTGGAGTTTGATTAATATATATTTAGTTCTAAATTATTTTTGTAGATTTTATTTTATAAAATACCATTACAATAATTAACGAACAGTATATTGGTTGCTTTTTTTTTGCATTTTTAACACATTGGCAATCTCAGACACGTGGAGGAAATAGGATCTAACTACCTCTCCCAAGAACACACTGAGACTGCTATCTTGGACTGGCTTGGGTTGCTTTCAGAATCCAAAATTGCAAGTCTGATGGTCTTTTATTATGAAGCCTTAGCTAGTTAAACAGAATGAACTTATAATAAAAAGATTGCTGCATTTGGATGGGAAAATTTGGACTCTTTTTATTCTTGTTGAAAAATACTGCACTTCACAAAGTCATGCAGTATTTTTCGAAAAAACTCGTTCATATTTTCCCATACAAATGTAGTAACCTATAATTATATTACCACCTAGTCATGCAGGTAAGACCTTGACACTGATATCAACGACATTTGAACACGCTATACAAGGCCGTTATTTAAACAAAACCAACATGTGCTATGTCTTACATTGTAGGACTAATTACTACCTAATGGTATGGGATTCATGACCATACTTGCCTTATAACAGGATTCATGTTATAATGAAATGTCTTATAGTGAGTGAGTGAGGGCTGTAGTTCCATAGTTGCAGAGATTTGTAGGTTGATGAACAATGACTATATTTCAAAACAACAATGGTATTCCTGTGATTAGTTTAGCTTTTAGTAAAGGAACTGGTGGGTATATTGTTTGTTTTTTAATTCAGTATGTGGCACACCTTGCACAGTGTCTAAAATTTCATTGTAATTCTGCCGTTTAACCAGGAAATTTGTATTTAAATTAGATGCATACCTTCTTATTCTCATGCTCTGAATACATACATTGCAGGCTTGATACTTGTCCAGGCCAGGCTGATTCAGTTGCCTTATTTGTGTCCTTGGGAAAGATACTTTGCTATCATTTCCTCTGCATGATACAGTTGAATAAAGTGCTGATAGTGTTGCTATACAGGAACCAACAATGATTTTTGTCCATAATAATATGCAAATTTGGTTTGTCTATGAAGGAATCTTCATAAATTTATCTGTCATCTGCAGCAAAGGTTTTCTCTTTCTAAAACAAAAATTGGAATGTTATTAATGACCAGAAATAAAGTAAAAACATTGTAATACAATCATTTGTATTACTTAGGAAAAGTGATTTTATTACCAGGGTGGTTGTAGAAAGTCTGATTGAGAGTTTGTCTTGTTTGATTCTTTAAATATTTTTAGCAGAAATGTTTAAAACCCTGCATATGTTTTTAGGTGGCTATTTGATGTAATTAAGTTCTCCCATTAATATTATCACATATTATAATTTTTTAATTCTTATAAGAAGTTGTTTTCACAAGATACTTGGAAGACATACCAGTAAGTTATTTACTCATACAATTTATATTACAGTGGTAAACCCTGGGCCATGCAGTTTTCCTTATTATGTTGTGAAATATAATTGGTATTGTCTTTCACTTGTCTTACATACTGATATTAGAATGTTACTTTGTTTTTTGATTTTCAGTTTTAGATGAAGCAGATAGAATTTTGGACTTGGGTTTCGCCCAGACGATGAATGCCATCATTGAGAACCTTCCTTCAGAAAGACAGACTCTCCTTTTCTCAGCAACACAGACAAGGTTTGGACGCAAATGTTTTACAGGAATATAAAAGTTCCTTAGTTCACAAGTTTTATTAGTTCATGTAATTAAACTTGCTGCATCATCCATTTAGGTTTTAAAGACAAGACAATATTTTAAAACTGTTAATAGGATACTTTCTATAGCACTGCTGGTAATAGACCAGAAAATCTTAATAGGATTGCCACAAAGGCTTGTACGTTCTTCCCAAGGTCTTATTTCCAAATGAAAAATGTTCTTCTTAGGCATCTGGTATGGGCAGCACAGTGGCCATCTTGAAAATCTTGTTATCGTTGCGCTTCTGAATGGACGGTCATAGCAACATGGGGTTTACATTAAAAGACTTGCTATAATCTCTAAATGAAATGATTCAGATCTTATATCCAACATGTAAGCCATTTTAAAATTCTTGTTATTGCTATTCCTCCTTTATGGATGGTTAGATCAACATGTGGTTTTAACCAAAAGACCTTACGATGTCTAGTTGGTCATGAATGAAATTGGTGCTGATCTATTAGTCTGGTATAGTCACCATAGCAGCCATTTTCATAATCCTGCTGTCTTTACTTCTAAACATAAAGTTGTACCACCATAAGACTTCTTGTGATGCCTATTTAGTCACAAATGAAAATTGTGCCAATCTGTCCACCTGTATGGCAACTGTGGCAGCCTTCTAAAAGATCTTTGTATTGATATTCCTTCTAAATAGAAAGTCATAATGATATGGGGTATTCAGCAAAATATTTCTTATGAAGTCTAGTTGGTTCTGAATGAAAACGGTTCTGTTTGGACATCCACTATGACCACTAAATATCTGTCTTGAAAATTTTGTTGTTGCTACTTTTCCTGAACTTATGGTCAAATCAATATGGGTTTTCAACTGAAGACTTCTTAATGATGTCTAGATAGTCCTAAATGATGTCTAGATAGTCCTAATGTCTAGATAGTCCTAATGTCTAGATAGTCCTAAATGATGTCTAGATAGTCATAATGTCCAGATATTCCTAAATGATGTCTAGATAATCCTTATTGATGTCTAGATAGTTGTAAATGAAAATGATGCCGATCTGACTGCGATTGAAAATTTTCGTTTCACTACTTTTCTGGATGGATGATAATATATCAGCACCAGTTTTTCTCATTATGCCTACTTGGTCCTAATGAAAAATAGTGCAGATGTTAATCCAGTGTGACCTTTTCGGCAGTCATATTGAAAAGCTTGCTATTGTGAATCCTGCTTAATGGAATATCATATCAGCATGTGGTTTTCTTATGAAGATTTCATATGATAATCAAATTGGTCCTAAATAAATAATTATGATGGCCATCTTGAAATGGTTTGTCGGATTAACATGCTGTTTTCATCACAAGATTCCTTATGATATCAAATTTGTCCTAAATGAAAATGGTGCTGATATTACATCCAATATGCCCACTATGATGGTCAGCTTGAAAATCTTGCTATTGCTACGCCGGAATGCAAAATATTTATTATGATAGGTAGTTTGTCCTAAATGAAAATGATAGCAATTTTAAGACCATTATGGCTGCCATGGTGGCCACCTTGAAAATCTCAAGAATATCAGATATTTTCACTATTTGCCAGTTAAAGAGTGTGGAGGGTCTTTTCTTGGATTGCTGGACATTCCTTTTTACCAGTAGAGTTGCAGTCCCTTGCAGGAGTTGATGTTTCAAGTTAGGTTGGTTGAGCATGTATTGCAGTAGATGCCAAAGACTTGTGCAGGATTTTTGAAAATGATGCAAATGAGAAATGACAATTAAAACAAATACTTAAAATGGTACAGTATTTTTGAGATCATGCATTTAGTTTGGATAAACCAATGATTTGGTTAAAGGGGATTTAAATAATTGAGTGTTGGTACAAATCAATTTCATATATCAGTACTGTTGGAATATAAGGTTGTGATCACCCATGGTGCATAAATATAATATACTTATATATAAATATGGTTTCAGTATTAGGAATGATCACTGATGAATTTCCACTTATTAATCATGTTTGAGATATGAAAATAATGAGAACAAATCTTAATGATCCCCGTTTTCTAAATGGATTAAACATGGCACATAATTAAATCAAAATCCCCTCTTCTTTTTCGTTTATCTTTCTCTCTTATACATAGGGACAAAAATAAATGGAAATCTGAGGAGAGAAAAGAATTTGAATTGGATGAAGTCCTTGAACATGAACTTACACCAAGTAAGATACAAGAACCTGGGTCATCGTAATATGTGTACACTTTCCATGGGATTTATTTACAGTGTTCACAATAACAGGGTTCATGCAGGTCTGGAAGGCTGGAAAAGGTCTAAAATTTGAAAGTTGTCTTCCCAGGCCTTGAAAATGTCCTGAAAAATGACTCTAAACAATTGTGAAAATGTCTTATTATAAATGTTTTACATTACAGCTGTCTTTGTTGGAAACCAGTAATATGACTGCTCATTGGATTTGAAGCTCTTAAGGCAAGGTCTGGAAATTTTTAGTCTTTGGATTGGAAAAGATATTGATTAATTAAATAATGGAGAAACATAGGGGTAAACAAAAACATTTTTTATGGTAAGTCTCGACAAACCCTCACCATATCTTAGACTGCTGCATCTTTATTAATGTTGATTATATGTGAGTGAAATAAAGTATATGATATTTAGGGAAGTAGTTATAAAGGGTTATGAAAAAGCAGGGAGTACAGAAAAAGTTATGGACAGTTGTACGTGTATGTGTATTCTTCTGTCTTTTTAGGTCAGTGAAGGATCTGGCCCGTCTGAGTTTGAAGAATCCAATGTACGTGTCAGTACATGAGAATGCACAACACAGCACACCTACAAATCTGGAGCAGGTATCTCTAGAAGATAATCTCCATTACCTCTTTGAACTATACATAAACATGCAGTCATCAGTGAAAGTGTAAAATCTGAAAATTGTTTCAAAAGTAACTAGTGTTACGACTCAATCATCTTAAACTAAGTAACAGAAAAAGGCATTGTTAAGAACTTGTTTTGATTGAATTTACAATATTCTCAAAATATTATTTAAGTCAAAAAGTCATATGAGCACTTTGTAATTCCAATAAATGATTTAGATAATTCATCTCAAAATAAATCTAAACATGACATTAAATGCGTCTGCAGACTGAAAATACAATTAAAACCGTGAAAAAATAGGAATAAGAATAATAGTTCATTTATTTCCTCATATACATGTCCACAAGTCTGTTATGACTTTGTCTCACAATTCATCCCCATGTGACATGTTGTAGTACTCAATCATACCAATGGAAAAATACCCCAAAACTGTAGGCAGGTTCATTATCACTATCCCAAAATAGAAAACCTATGATCATGGACAAAATTAGTTATGTAATATGTCGTTTATAAATGATCATTACAATAAAAAATCATGAAGAAAAATTTAACCACAATATAGATAAAGATAATAATCTGTCTTGCGCTATTCAGAATATCTTCTATGAGGACCTGGAGGAGTAAGGCTATATAAAAAAGGTATGCGTGGTTCTGGTTAACTGACTGACTGTATTTTATTCCAGCTGAACAACATTTGGCCGGGGGGGGGGGGGGGGGGAAGAATTGAAAGATGAAACAATAACATCCATGAGAAGAAAAAAAATTAACAGATGGATGTAACTACAATTTAAGTGAAATTCAGGATGCAAATGATCAAGTTGCCTGGAGCGGACAATTGCAAGAAATATGTTTCCTCCGAGAAACACAAGGATTTAGCTGCATTGCAAAGTTTGCATCAAAAAATTACTTTGTTCTTTAAGCCTACAAAGAATTCTCCAACTTAGATGCTGGCATTATGAATGCAGAAACTTTTTTTACTGAATTTATTATAGAACATAATCTACAATTACAGATCATGTTGTCTTTGAAAATGTTCCCTGACTCTAAAATAGCCATCAAATACAGCTGTGCAAGGAATAGAGCTTTAGCAATTGTAAATGAACTTTTATTGATAAAGAAGGAGAACATTGTTGAAAATTTAAAATGCAAAGCATTTTCTGTTGCCAGAGAGAAGTAATGACTTGGACTTCGATTTTGACAAAAAAGAATCTTAGGCAAGTTATTTCTAGGACCATAACCAGGATGGGTGTTGGTGGTGTAATTTCAAGTAGCATTTCTCAGTAAAATTTAAATGTTCTTCCTAAAGATAAGTTAGCTAAAACTATGTAGTTATTTTAAATAAGTTTGAAATAAATCTAATACTGCAGGTATTTGTCTGGAACATAATGTATTTAATTTAATTTTTTCAGAGCTATGTGGTCTGTGAGCTGCATGAAAAACTGAGCTTCCTGTGGTCCTTTATCAGGAATCATCTAAAAAGCAAAGTTCTTGTTTTCCTTATGAGCTGTAAACAAGTAGGTACCAGCTTTACATACATCTTTTTGTGCTATAGCTAGTTTAAAATACAATGTGCCTCATTTTCATTAGACATGTAACTCACTTCTTTCCTGGTTGCTTTCTTTTCTGCCATCAATGCCCTCCAGTTTGCCTTTTGCTCCTAATGGTAATTACTCATTTCAGCACTGTAAGTAGCGATGATTTTTCCCCTAAGACTGTTGTTCTTGTAATTTTACTTGGGATGCAAAGGTATTTTTGATTTTGTTAAGCCCATGTGATTTGAAAGCAAGACCTAGCAATAACTTTTCCACCATCTTTATTGTCTCTACAGTCACAGTGTTTGCTTAAAGTATTTCATTTGCATATATTTCCTAAATCCCTTCCTAGATTTCCATTATACTCTACATGAATAATTATGAAGCTAATACAGATAATTCTGTGACATGCTTGCTCACCTCTTTATCCTTGCGGTCAAGGTCATGGTCATAGAAAATATGTATGAAGATTTTTTTTTTTTTTGCATATGTTTCCTAAACCCTTAATGAACTTTGCTAATATTTTGGGTGAATCATTAGGAAGCTAAGACCATTCATTATGCAACGTGCTCACTTGCCCTTTGACCCTGGGGTCAATAGAAAATGTACATTAATGTTTTTGTTAAACAAAATTCATACAGCTTATACTTGCTATACCCCTTGATGATTTAGTACATTTTTGGGATGATTCATTATGAAGCCATCATGATGCAGTTTTAGTTTTAGACTATTTGTCTTTATGAGATTTATATATTGCTTGTATTTACAGTAAGGAAAAAAAATCTGTGAAATTTGGAGTCTAAAGGTTAGGGTCCTTTTTGTTTTAATACAAATGTTTCTGAGCTGTAAATTTAGTTCTAACCCTTGTACCTTGACCAAACATTGCAAATGGTTTGTATTATTAGAAAGCAAGAATTTTAGTTCTTTACCATGTATCTTGAATAAATTATGTTCAAGTCTTACATTTAGAGCAAGAATAAATCATTTTAGTTCTGGGTCTAGAAAAAGGAAATTGTCTCTGTAAAATAAATTTCAATACAGTGTCTTAATGACACTCATTTTTTGGATGATTTTCTAATACGTAAAATAAGCAAGTTACATATGCTGGGTTAATGGTCAGGGTCACCATAGGAAAGAGAGTGGTTCAGATGCAGAAAACTGGTTTCTTAGTCTGTGCTTTCCAGAGTATGCCTTGTCTATAAAACAGGGCAGGCACATATTGGTTTATTGTATATATAAAAAAACATTACTTGTTTTATTGATCATATATATTTATTTAAAGACTTATAAGCTGGTTGCATGTTTGAAAAGGATCTTTTAATATTTACATTGGTGTATTATTGGATTGGATAAAGCAGCAACCTGAATGTGGAGAGCTTTGATAATTGAGGCAGTACTGTATTTTCAGGTGAGGTATGTACATGAGGCATTTTGCAGACTGCGGCCAGGGATCCCAGTTCTGGCTCTACATGGAGGGATGAACCAGTTGAAAAGGGTAGCAGTCTACAACCAGTTTGTCTGGAAGCAGCATTCTGTTTTGTTTGCCACAGACATAGCTGCCAGGGGTTTGGGTGGGTATAATGTAGAAGAATTCTTGTGCTCTACTTCTTCATTTTCTCACATGGAGTTGTCATCACTGTTTAAGTTTTGTTTTAAGTTTTTGAAAGGCATATATGGAGTGCAGCAGGCAGGATATATATTTGCATGCATATGGGTGTAGCAGGATAGTTATATTCATAGGTGTAGCGTGGTGGATATACATTTGCATGGATATGGGTGTAGAAGAGTGAATATATATTTGTATACATTTAGATGAGAAACCTGGTCAGTGGAATTGTTTGAACTAGAGAAAACTGAAAACTAAGTACAGGAAATGTATGACTTTGACGTGTTGTATTTAAGAAGAAGCATATCTGTTTAATATATGATAACTTATGCCTGATGCTCCCATGTTGAGGTGAGTCTGGATTCATGACCATGCAGTTGGATTTAATCACTTCACTGCAGAAAGGTAACAAATTATTTATGCAAACATGTGCCTTTGAGGGTTCCATAAATTTTGATTTAAATATGATTTGCTGAAAAAGTACTTTTTCCATGATACAATAAGGGCTGTTTCAGTAAAACGTTCTTAAGACCCAGAGAAGGTACTTTCATTGTGGATTAATTACCCACAGATGCAATGTAGAATTTTGTATTATTGTCATATTAAACTGTTAGAGCAATCAGAGTACGCTGGCATATATTTTTTTAAAGCTACCTTGCCTGGAAACAACCGTAAATACAACTCTGCAGTTAATATATATCATATTCATCTGCTTAATTGTCATGAAATTTTCACACTATACTGAATGAGACAAGTTATAAAAAATCAGAGTTTTCAAGAATTAAAAATGTAAATGAGTAGGTTGAGCATTTTCCTTTTTCCTGAAGTAAAGATCCATTGGACTTTTATTTTCAAAAATGTATTACTTGGTCAAAGGGTACCATTGATACTCGCTTACAAGTTGAGTCCATATACAGGATTTTTCTCCATTTTAAAGCAGAATTCCACTTTTCTCCTAACTTGAATTAGAATTTTCTTGACGTAGTCTTTTTTTTATATCTCCGATCTAGTTTTAAATAAATGGTCTATCCAGTCCCATTCCACAACGACCCTTGTAAATTATTTGTTCCATAAATTGGTTAGCACATGACTCTCATAATGATTATTCTGATTGGTCAAAAGTGTACATTCATCCAATGAATCTTGGTATAATGGAAACTGATGGCAATGGAAAGAAGAGGCATGCTTGCAAACCATGGCCTCCTGAGTTGTTGAGAGAGACCATGACACGAAAAGTGTAGATAAAGGATTAAAAAAACATTCGGAAATGGGAATGGCTGGAGCGAAAAGTTGATGGAAATTTAGTTGCTCAGTTATAACAAAACTGAACGCTAGAGAACTTGCATTTTGTGACCTCTGCAAGAAAGATCTGAATTACGGTAATCATGGTTGGAAGAGTTTGGAATAACACCTACAAAAGAAGCAGCATATGAAAAAATTGAAGCTCAGAAGGCATCTGGAAAAAGTGCAGTTAATTACCATAAGAAGAAAGATTTCTTGCATGAGAGAACAGATGTAGCCCTCTGTCAAAATTTGCACACAGGTGAATGTATGGGATTATTTGTATATAGTTGATGTACTTGGGTGTTTATTTTACAGATCTGTTATGAAAAGTGAGAAGTATAGTATATTTGCTGCAAAAATTAACAACTTATTGTGACTTAATTACGATGTGAACACTGAAATTGTTGGGAAATTATTGAAGTCAAGTTGAACATTTTTGGTAAGTTTATTAGTTTTTCAAATGATTATTATTGTCTATGCAGTTTGCTGGGAGCAATTAATATAATGAACAACAAAAAGACTGATCTGCCAGTGCATTATGTGATAGTGGGAGTCTTTGTTGTTTGAAGTTTGACTCGATTTACAAACAAGTATCAGCAGTAATTGCATCATATTTTATTTTTTTATTTCTTTATTTTTATTGTAAAACCTATTCTATTTCCAACAGATTTTCCTGCTGTGAACTGGGTGCTGCAGCTTGACTGCCCAGAGGATGCAAACACCTATATCCACAGGGCTGGCAGAACAGCAAGGTAGGAGTACTATGTCATTTTTTTTGTTGCATTTTGATGTAGTAATCCAAGTGCTAAAATTATCATTGTTATTAGGATAATGTGGATAGCTTACAGATCATAAAAGATTACTGTAAAACCTGCCTTGAAAGACTACCTATTTTGCCAAAAGATAATGGTCTCTCAAGACATGTGGTCTCTCATAACAGGTCATAACACTGTATAATCAATAAAGCTGTACATGGAGAACCTAGTCTATCAAGACAGGTGGTCTCTCATAGCAGTGCTCATTCAAGACAGGTTTTAATGTAATAATGTTATACTCTAACTGAAATTCCTTTACCTTAAGCTAACTCTAATTATAATTGTGACGCATTCACTTTTATTCATGAGATCGCAATTTCATACATTTCATGGGTGCTGCAAATTATGAATGAAAAAGATCAAACTTTTAATGATGCATCTGTGAAAAACGTAGGATTCTGTGCTTTTTAAATACATTTACAAATTATAGTATTGAAAGAAATGTAATTTTTTAGCAGCATTTTTGATGAGAATTGTGATGAACAGAGTGATTCTGTTATATAATTGTAATGGCATGATTGACCACCTGCTAAATGTGACCAGCAATTATGAGTTTTTTTAAAATGTGAGTTTCAGCATTGCAATGAACAATGGTTGTTGTTGTTGTTGTTCTAGGGTTTAATGCCATTTTTCAGCACAAGATAGGCTATACATGGCGGCCAGTATAACTGGTGGAGGAAGAACCCTGGAAAACCCAGGGAAGAACCACCGACCCACGAGAAGCTATTGGCATGTTTTCCCACATACCTACACTAGCTGTGCCTTAGACTCAAACCCACGCAGACAGAGGTGAGATGGCAGTGATCCGGAATGGTGAGCGCTTTAGACCACTCGGCCACTCGGGCCTCTCAATGAACAGTGGTGTATTAAACTCAGATATGTGTAACCACAGTTGTCAAGTAGAGTCTGCATGTTGAGTGCAGATTTTTCCAAAACCAAGATGCAAAAAACATGAGGGAAAAAATTGAGTCTGTTTACCAGTTTAGTGTTTCAGCCAGGACTCACCTTTGTTGGATATACACAAAATAGAAATGAAGTCCCACAAAAAGGATACTCAGCATTTCATAAGTAATGCAAATAAAATAGACAAGGCATTTGTTTAACTTATTATTTGATATGGTTGCATCAAGCCGTTGTTAAATATCCAAATTTGTCAATAAATGGAAAGGAACTTATGCAGATGGAATGGTCTCTTAATCCTTCAGATTTCATTCAGTAGATACTCGGTTGGATCGACCTACGATTGACCATTTGATGACAAGATGGGGTGCCAAAATCCCAACCTTAGTCTCACCAGTCCTTGATCCAAAAGGCTTGGATAATTGATGCTTTGATTGGAATGACCAAATGTATATACTTATCCAAAACCTTAGGTTTTGAAGATGGATCAGTATCACTCATGAATCCCCCTGCATTTGTTGCCAAGAGCAGGCTATCATTCATGGGGAATCAAATATTGTTAATAATTCCAGTCTATTATGGATGCTTCATCTCAAGGTCATCTACAGGACCCACTGCGAGCTCAGAAGTGGTATTCATGAAGACTGAACCATTGTATTGAGGGAGATCTTTGTATCAAGGGAGATTTTGCATTCAGATAGGACAAGGATGGTGTATCATAATGGACACTTTTGTCCTCAGTAAAATGGGATATCTGTTCTGCATATTAGACTAAATACACACCAATGAATTTGTTTCGCATATCGGCTCACAAAGTTAGGACAGTTGCCACAAACATTGCATGTGAGCAAAACTATTCTCTGTGCAGTGGGATGGAGAGCTGAGTACACAGTTCCTGTATTAACAGAGATCTTTTATCCTAAAAGGCTCAATTCATTTGCGATGAACCTTTACCTGTTGTGCAAAATGTTAACTTTTCTAGGTCATTCATCAGCTTCATGACTTCAGCAGGATTTGCGGGAGGGAACATTTTTCCCTTTTTTCAGGAGCAGCTTCAATAATACTTACCCAATCATAATACACATACTCCCTCCCTGCTTTCCCTTAGTTACATCCATATAGAGGTCTTGTTTTCCGCTGCAGTCATGACTGTTGATTTCATGGGATTTGGTGCCAATCCCAGTAGCAAGGCAAAATCACTCTAACTGCCATTTAGGTTTATAGATATCTGTTAGCTTTCTAGGTGTAAAGTTTTAACCTGGGACTTTTCAATTTACAAGGTAGTTCTCCGAAGGGATTATGATTGGGTAAGTATTTTCGAAGAAACACATTTTGTTAGAAAAAAATTAGTTTCCTTCATTGAAGTTGAATTTTGAACTTGAAAACTCTATGACAGACCACCTGTCTTTAGTGACCACTTTGTTGGCAGAAATATGACCAGTCAAAATAATTTTTACTTTATTTGCCAAAACTCAACAATTACGAGGAATGAATATTAAAAACAAATGGATCCAGAAGATTCCCATGTGTGCATAACAGGGAGTAACTAATTGGATATTTAACATTGCAAAGAAAATAAACTGAAATGGATGTAGAAAAATATAAGAAACATTTTTGTTAAAGTTGATTTTTATTGTTAGTGAATTTTGATAACAGTTAGTTATGGTGTCCCTTTGTAAAAATTAAATTACGTTCGTGTTATATTTATTTGATTCACAGCCTCTCGCAAGCATGGCAGACATATTTGCAGTGATTTCATACCTTTTTTGTATCATAAATGTAGTTTAGTTTGGATGTAGCCAGGTTTAGTCTTACAATATAGTTTATTTCTTTTGACAATAGTATTTAATTTCATTATCTTTTCTTCACAGATATGAAACGGATGGAGAGTCTTTGCTTGTATTACTCCCGTCAGAGGAAGAGGCCATGGTAGAACAGTTGAAGGCCAAAAAAATACCAATAGATAAGATAAAGTAAACTTGCATTTTACATTTTTTTTTTCACTTTAAATAGTCCTTTTTTAACATCATTTATGATACAGGAGACATTCAAGTTCAGAAAAATAAAGTAGTTGATTTTATTTTTATTCAGTTCCAGAAATTCTAAATAGGCAGAGTGAATTATTTTATAACATTGTCCATCTGTCTGTCACCAATTTTTGTTTTGCACAAAATCTCAAGTTTTCCACATCTTACAGTTAATAAACTTTTTTTGATGGCTTGCATTTAGGGTAAGGAAGAACCATATGGATTTTGGGTTGAAAATGTCAAAGATGAAGATCATTTGACTGAAAGAAGAAATATGGTTTCCATGCAATAACTCAAGTTCTCCTCCATCTTTGGCTACTGTTTTTTTCTCTGGATGGATTGTACTTGAGGAAAGATTGTTTTTATGGTCAAAAGTGAAGTTTACTGTTATTGAAAGAAGAGAAATGGTTCCTGCACAATAACTGGAGTTCTTTGCCATGTACAGTGACATATTACACCTTGGATAAGGAAGAACTCAGTCTTTTTGGGTTTAGCATGTCAAGGCAAAGGTTACTGTGACTGAAACAAGAAAGATGGCATGCATAATAATATTAGTTCTGCTTCACATACCTGGTCCAAACTTGCTGGTGGATGGTTTGCACATGGGGAAGGAAGAGGCATATTGACCTATTTATTTGAGGTTCAAAAGGTCAAAGGCCAAGTCCACTGACTGAAAGAAGAACAATATTTGACAGTAATATTAGTTCTTAATCACAGACATGGACCAAACATTTTGTTTGGTTTGCTCTTGTGGTAAGAAAGAAGCCTATTGCTTTTGGGATTCAAAGGTCAAGGTCATTGAATGAAAGAGAAAATATTGGTTTCTACACAGAATTTCAGTTTTTGACTATGTACCATCACCAAAGTTTTTTGGATTACTTACACTTTGAATCTGAAAGAAGCTGTTGCTATTGTGTTAAAAAATTCCAAGGATTCAAAATGTCAACCACACAATCTCTGTATAGGAAAGAGTAACAGTGGTCTTTATACAGAGCATATTAAGTTACAGTGTTTTCCAGCCATCTATCTGGCCCTCAATAATCCATCAATCTGTTGCCAATTTCATTTCTGAACAAAAAAATTAAGATGTTCACCATAAGCAGTTACTAATCTTTGTGGACATTAAATAAGTCCATTAACATAAATTGAACATAATAGACCTGTACCGCACTTTGTGGATGGCTGGCACCTACAGTATGAAAGAAACCTATTGATTTTAGGGTGTAAATGTTAGGTGTCAGGGTCACTGTGACTAAAATAAGAAGCTTGGTTTTCCCACATCTGACACAAGGCAGAGCATATGATGCTGTGAGTTTCTTTGGACTTTCTGTTTGTTATCAATTTTGTTTCCACGCTGTAGCTTAAATTGTCTGCCATCTACATATATAAACTTAGGTAAAGCTTATTTGGGGAAATTAAAGGCCAAGATTACTGTGACCAAAACAATAAAAATGTTTTTCTCACAATAACCAAACTGTCAATCATTTACAGTTACCAGACTTTGTGGATTTGAGGTAAGGAAGAAACCTATTGATTTTGGGGTCAAAAGGTCAGAGGTCAAAATCACTGTGACTGAATCAAGATAAATTATTTCATGGTATTCTTGCTGCTTAAGATCACATTGTCTGCTTGTGAGGACTTGTCTCTGTATCTTCATAAATGTTGTCAAGCAGTGTAGAAATTAAAGTATTCTGAGAATTTTAATTTTTGTGTCTTGCAGAGTGAATTCCAAGAAGTTACAAAGCATTCAACCAAAACTGGAGGCAAACTGTGCTGCGGACCCATCCTTGAAGGAAATGGCACAAAGGGTAAATGTGGCAAAATAATTACAAATAATACATTCTAAGTTTGTTAATTGTGTGTAAATCTAATTGTCAAATAAATTGATTGTCAGATGAATTGGGTTGAGATTGAGTCAATGCTTTATATATTTAACACTGCATTAGTGTTGAGTAAATTCATTATAATGAAACTATCTGGTACAGTTATTACATTTTATTTGCATAGCTTTAATTTCAAACTCAATTGATTTTAAGTATTTCTAAATTATTTATTACAAGGTAATGCCTAGGTTTGTGATTCTTTAGTCCAACAACAACAGGCACATTGAAGAAAACAATATTTTGTTGTGAGCGTTTGAGAAAACTCTTTTGGTACAAATTTCATAATTATTTTTTATCAGGTGATTTGTAATATAAGAATAACTTGCTTTTTGCAAAGTTAAAACTCTTCCTCAAGAAAGAACTTAAACCCTCAAGCTTTTCCATTAGGTTTAATGTCTTTCTTTTTGCCCCAGCAAATGTTTGAATTGAAATCCCCCATGTTATATCTTATATTTATTAGATAAAATAATGACCACTAAATAATTGTTCAGAGTTGTTTACTATTTATGCGTAAAGCAGTGTCAGTCCATTTTTAATCTCTAAATACCTTCACTGATTTTCTAAGTTATGGTTCTGTATTGAATTAAACATTAAAAATTATACAGAACAATTTTCAAACCATTTTTTTAGAGAAATATGATTGATAAAGATTATGCTACTAAAAAATCTTCTTATGTGATAACATGTATCCTTGATTTTTAGGCTTTTGTTTCCTACCTCCGCTCAATTTTTTTAATGAGCAACAAGGCCGTCTTCAAAGTACTTGACTTGAATATAGAAGAATTTGCCAGGTAAGAACTTTAGTAGGCATGTTGGCAGTTAAGTTATTATTAATGTGATTGTACCTAAATTAATGTCTGATATATATGTGTAGAAATGCATATCATTATTCTTCTAATATAGGCAACACTCCAAAATTGGGACCTTTCCATTGGAACGTGTTAAACTTTTAATAAAGTTAATAATATTATTACTCTCGAATATAAACATTATCTTGCAAAATTTGAAAGAAGTGTGAAAAATGCACCAAGCAATTTGTTTTGATATCTCCTACTTATAAGCATTGTTTAGTAGTTATCTTTATGTTAATTTTTTTCACATAGTATGGCTGGTTTTCATATTATAATGTGACATTGTTAGGAAAAGATGAAGTTGATGAGAACTGTTTGTACTTGTACATTACAAAATGCATCAAGTGCTTTTACTGTTAATGATAACTAAATCTTTGAGCCATATTGCTAACTTTTAAACAAAGGCTGTTCAGCAACAGAACAATTGAAAAATACCATCTTTGCTCACATACAAGTCAAGTGCAACAGCAAAATACACATACCCAGATCATCCATTACATAATATGTTTGCAGATTTGGGTCTATATAGTTTGTTGGGAGAATTCAGTAGAGCAAACAGCAGAGACCCTGATCTGTTGGTACATTATGCAATGGCAGATCAGGATCAATGTTGTTTGCAGCTGGAATCCACTTATAAATGAGTATATAGGGTAACAGTATAGGTAAAAGAAATATTTTAAGTTTGCCAACCACCATGCATTTTCCACGAAAGCAACATGCCCAGTTATACATTGGTCTCAAGGAAATGAAACTGGTTTAGTAGAGTGACATTATTTTATTTTATTTCTACATGTGCTTAACATGAACATGAAAGTGTTGTGCTTTCACTTTATGAAGTACCATAAGCCTTAGCATGGGCTCGACTCCTTTGCTCTAACGATTATTTAGACTGACCAGAAATCAAGTTACATGTACTGTCTGTCAAACTGCAGAGTGAAACACCCATGAGTGATTGATAGGAACCACTCAAGGCATTCCGTAGAAGAACGTACAGATCTTAATTAACCTAAATATGAACTAGAGATAATCCTTTGACTTAATTTATTCAGCAACTAGAGCAATAGTTGCTGTCATGATAGTTGGATGGATTTTTTTTTGGAGTACGTTGACAAAATGAATAGGCTGATAATTAGTATCTCATTTCATGTTGTTAACCCTTTCAACACTGCTGATGGCAAAGCTGTCCAGGAGTTATTCCCCCAACACTGCAGACCGGTTGACTTGTGTCACATATATGCTTTGTTTGATGTTGTATTCTCTGATTGGTCAGTTCCAAGGGTCCCCCATTTGTAAATAATTATTTTGTAGTATGATTATTTGGATACCATTTAGATACATTCAGACTTTTAGATAGGTTGTTGGCAAGAAATAGGAGTTTTCCAATCAATAAATGTTTATCTTCAAGGTCACTTAAGAACATCAGAAATGGCAGACTTGTCATTTGATGAATCTAAATTGAAGATATGGGAATTCTGATCTTGTAGATATACACAAAGAAGAAAGGGAACAATTGTGATGAAAATGGATGGAAATTGTTTACAATAGTTTTGATGATGAGCACATTGAAGGCTTTGATCTTGCTGATGTTTACTACACCTGAATCTTGTCAGTGGACCAAATCTCAGTTATATTGTAATATTCACATATTTTCTGAGTGCATAGGCCCAGCAAGAGTGTTTGATGGAACTTGAACACCTCTTGAGTGTTTTAAGATATTTTATAGTGACTATGTAATTTTGGAAGTAGCAAAATATTCAAATATGAATGTACACCTTAAGCTAGATACTGACCCAAATCAACTCTAAGGTGCCTGGACTTGAGTCACATTATCTGAAATACAGTCAATGTATGGCATTTAAATATTGATGTAAATTATGATTTTTGACAGAGTATTAACTCTATTGGTCAAAAAGTGAGAAATTCTGGCTTTTTGGAGTCAATTTTAGATAAAGTATATCATGTGACGTGTTAGTTCAGGTAAAATGATACCTCTATTTCAATGAAGATACAGGTAAATGGTTTGCTAGCCAAACTGCTCAGTGAACTGTCTTGATCTTTCGTTAAATTAATCTGGTCTAATCACAGACAAAGCACATTTTTTATTCATATTTATTTCCATAAGGCAGACCATAAAACTGTACATTAAAGTTTTTAGTTTTTAACACCTGTAAAAATATTGTTACATACATGTGGCTTTCCCTGAAATGTGACATAATATTACATTTATTCAAAGCATAATATTTAACAACATGACATTGAATAAACAACAGAACACATATTACTCTTTAAATGCTTATCTTAATATTTTAATTGAATACCATGAAATTTATCATTAACTTACTGTTTGGTTTACTTGTATAATCACCTATGTGAGACTAAACTAGTTTATGAGCATATTTTCATTGACACAGATTTGTCTTTACAGTGGTACCATTTATGTATTCCTATCGCAAGACATAAATGTTTATAAGCCGCTGAAAAAATTGTTGCCTCTCTGTACAGACCTGCCAACCCTTATGATTTTGCTGTACTTCTTACATAAATGACCCTTAAATAAGGACTTTTGTCATTTGTCTGTACTGACCATACCACAACAGCCAGACCGACTGCAATGCTTAATTGTCTTTGGTATGCTGTTTCAAGTGTCAACCAACCAGTCCAGCTGTATGACTGTATTGTTACAGTGATCAGGAGTCTGTTATCTCAATCTGGCAAGCTGGCTGCCCAGTCAGACTGCATAACCAGCCAGTCATATCAACCATTCTGCAAGCTGGCTGGACTGTAAGGTATATATTGTCTTTTTTGTACAATAATTGGTCCAGCCTGATGAACAAGCTAATTGTGTGTATAATGATCAGTAGTATCTTACCTCTGATCTGTCACGCCAATAACCGATCAACCGGACTGACTATTCCTATGAAATTCATATCCAACGGGCAAAATGATGATGCATGCTGATGATACTTCATCATCATTTCCCACTGATAAAGGTAATGAGATAGAAATGCCAGAACATGCTGATCTGACAGTGGAACAGACAAAATTTTGATCATAGCAGCAATTTTATCTCTGTCTTAATGCCATCCTCCACCTTCAGTCAGTTCTACCTAAAGCATCAGTGACTTGGTGTATGTAGATGATGATAACAGTTCATCATTCAGAATCTTGCTACAATATTTAAAAATAGTTGGACATCACTTGCAGCATTCGTGATTCCAGTAATACAAGATTTTCTAACATGCAACTTTCTCCCCCTGGTAAAAGGTCATGTACAAAGATATACTTTATCAAGATGTTAATAAAGTGCACAGATAAGTCTTTAACAACATGTTGGAGTAATAACATTGTGTTGACTTCGTCCCTCCTTGAATTTGCACATCTGTAATGGTTTCTTCTGGCTGAAAATGTCACTTATGGTCATTGATGTTTTTCTATGCACTCCCTCCCTTTCAGTTGGCCACTTCTGTTAGGGTTTTGAATTAGGGCAAGAGGCACAAGCATTGCCCTTTAACTTCCAGAGCAGTTTCTTACCTCTGCATGACACTTTTGTGGAATGTAGATGTGAAAGTACAGTTGTTACCAGAGAATTTGCCGTGGTTGTTCTCAACAGTAATGGGTTCTTCTTGTTTCTCTTAGTGAACTGTATTGTAGGCAGTAATATACCACTATTTTTGCAGGCAGTCAGGGAGGGAATAGAGTGGAACAGAGCTTCTCCTTCCCCAGACCTCCCATCAATCATCAACAATACACCATCACTCACACCCACTTCCTAAGAACAGGTTGCTGTCACTAGGGAATCAACATTAATGAGTCATTCCTTCTCCTAGTGAACCAGCACTAGTTTTTTGTTCATTCTCCTTGATGGATTGTCGAGAGAATCAGAACTGCAGGAACCTGCATCTACCCAAAGATATTATGTGAGATATCAACTGTAAAAGACTTCCTACAGTTAGAAAGCAGGAAGGCAATACATAGCCCCACAGAGTTGTTAAAGGGAGTTATTAAATTAGTGTACTATGAGCTCTCGTAGGATCAGGTATGCTAATGAAGATTTCAGCTCTTAAAAGATGAGTGACTTAAATGAGCCTGGCCTTGATTGTAATGTCTTAATGCGGGACATAGTGGAATCATTTGACTGTCACACCCATTCTGCCTTCTCAGGTTTCCATTTGCATGACTTAGCCCTGCTGAGGAGAGACCTGATTCTTGTTGGGTTAGTGGTAACTGCGCAAACAGTGACCACTCCGAGTTATAAAACATCGCCTTAGACTTGGACATAAATTATTCACTTTCACTATATTTGCTGGGAAGACCTTTGATGGTGAGGGAATAATTAAGTGCAGAATCCCACTTGGATCACCCTCACATTATAAACAGATTGTCTTTTGTTGTGGTAAACTATCATTCAGAAAACGTCATCCTTTTCATAGTAGTGCATGATCCTACTGGGTGCACAAAAGTAGGGCGCTCAGTGTCCTGTTCTCCTAATGTGATCATGTCATGTTTTTGAAGGAGAAAGCAAAAATTATCTAGAAAAATATTTCTCCAATAATCTCTCCCACCCTCCCCATAATGCATGCATTTAAGTAAAAACTGGCACATCTGAGTATAGTGGTTGCCACCCAGCAGGTAGAAAGGGAAGTTAACCTGTAAGAATTGTTTCCCTTTGTCTATATAATTTTTAAGAACGAAAATGTATTTAGTCTTTCTTGGAGGGTTTAATTCAGAGGTAGCAGAAAAAGTTATCTTAATGTAATATGATCAGGTAAGTATTATTGGAAAAAGTTAACATAATTTTTACAAAAAATTGCATTTTTTAATGAATTGTTTTGTAAATGCACATATACCCCTAAATAAGAGATCTTCAGACTATATATTATTTAAAAAGCTGTTATTATTATTTTTGTTATTGTTATTATTATTATCAAAATCATTATTACTATTGACACAGGATGATTTTTTTAAAAAATTAAAAGAACTCTCACTCCTGAAATTGACCAGAGTTTTGTTAGATTGGGAAGAAATTTGTTCTTTATGTTGTATTGCCATTAAGAATTGACTGTTTTCATATCACTCTAATGTGTATAAGTGTGTTTATATCTGTGTGTATATAAATGTATACATGCAGTTTAAAATATACATTTTTGTTAAGTTCTTATAACTCAATTATTGTCAATTCTCCAATAGTACAATTCAGTGAGGTTGTGTATCTAAATAAACATGGCAGTATTATCTCACAGCTTGGTCACTTTAGTTTGTATTTCATATTTTAGAAACTTTAAGTCATTGCTTTTTCTACTTATCTGCATGACTGATTGTGGCAAAGTGGTTATCTTAATGAGCCCAGTACTTCTAGTAACCCCATTCCCATCTCCATATGTACCTGTGACTTACTGATATCTTTAATATGTCTGTGATCATGGCAAAAATGTTTCTTAGAGTATATGTATATCACCCATAATGCCACAATCAAGAACAATGGTTAGGGATACCACCTATTAATGAATACACCCATGCACCTTGTTCCTAGGTATTTTTTGGATTTGATTATCTTATTTGTTGATTTTTTTAGTGACATGTGGTGGAAATGTAAAAGTTGATGAAGAGGTAAATCATGATCAGTTACCAACTCCATTTCTAAAGTGGATCACTGAAACCTACTTTTTTTTTGTTAAGCATGAGTGATAATACTCAGGATTTGAATCTAAATTGCCACGGTGTAGGCATCAATATCCTGTCCACATATTTGCGGTTTTAAGTATTTTGAGCAAATTTGATTTAATAGTACATGCTTAAAATTTATTTTTGAGGTAGAGTTAAAGCTCATAAAAATAAGTGCATGCCAACAGTGTTATACACAATATTTACATCCTTTGTCTTTACACAGAAGAGTAATCACCCATTGTCTATGTTGGGAACTTTACACTTTTGAGGTTCATTTCAGACTCAATGTGCATTCACTGTAAAATTACATGCAACAATTTAATCCACAAAGCTAAATTGTAACTAGACACCTGGGCATGTATTGTGGTAATTTTGAATAGAATCATGATTTTCAAGGCAGGTTATAGCAGTTCCCTCCATCACCATGAATCAAGCAGGTATGATGACATATGGATATTTGTATATAAGCAAAGAGAGGGGTATGTGCTTAATAAGGAATGTGTGTTGTTGTTGTTGTTGTCATAGGGTTTGATGCAGCACAAGATAGGCTATACATGGCAGCCAGTATAATCGGTGGAAGAAGAAGCTGGGAAAACCCCAGAAAGAACCACCAACTCACAGGAAGCTATGGCAAGCTTTCTCACATACCTACATTTATCGAATCTGAGACTCGAACCCACGCAGACAGGTGAGATGGCAGTAATCTATAACAGTGAGCGCTTTAGACCACTCAGCCACTTGGGGCCCCAAGTAATGTGTGAATGTTACATTTAATTTTGGTAATTTATAATAGTTTAGGCCAGCTAAAAGCTTTTGTGATATAATGTTGGCATTGCACTTTTCATATAAAGGTATAGTGTAAGTTTACTCATTTTTGACATTTATTGTGTCTCATTTTTTTCAAATAGGTCACTAGGTTTGGCAGTGGCACCAAAGGTTAGATTCCTCAAGAGAGAACAGAAGCGACTGGCAGAAAAAGAAACAAATAAGAATGGCACCAGGGATAGTGAAAGGGAAAGCAGGTTGAAGAGGATTCATTCAGACTCAGAGAAGGAGGATGAAGAGGAGGAGGAAAATGAAGAGGAAGTAACAGACAGTGAGACTGGGTCTCAGTCTGAACACAGTGAGTCTGGGTCTGAGTCAGAGAATCTTTGGATTGAACAGGGGCTAACAGGGGCAAAGCAGAGTCAAAATAGACCAGCCAAATTTAAACAGAAACAAAGTGTTAAACAGTTGTCAGACTCCATAAAGAGAAAAGGTTCTTTTGTGCAAGAAAGTGATTCAGACTTTAGTGAGGATGCATCTGATTCATATGGGGATGATTCAGACATGGGTGACTCAGATGGGGATGATTCAGATAGGGGTGATTCAAACACCAGTGATTCAGGTCATTTTCAAGAATTTAGGACTTCAAAAATAACAGCAGGAAGTAATACACTTGATGGTAGAAAAGATGTATCAGCACAAAATACAGGAACAGGAACTTTTAAATTTGATGTGGATGAAGATGAAGAGGAACTCTTCACTGTGAAAAAGAGCAATGTTGATATAGAGTCAGAAACAGATGATTCTCAGGTAATGATCATCATGGTAACAGTCCTATTTTATGGCACTGTGAAACTATAATAAGTTTTACTTTAACATTATTTCTTAATAGTCAGAAAAAAGAATAAATTTATGTTCAGTTAAATCATCATTATTGAAACCCAGCATTGTGAGAATATTTTTTAAACCAATATTGTTCTTGAAATTTGCAGCTGCTTGTCGAAATAAATGAACATTGGCATAATTTTAGATGAAGTGAGTGACAAATAGGCTGAAGAATTTACACCCGAATATTTAGGTCTATTTTGTTTTCTTCAGCATTATAATAGTAAAGTTTAAATGCAATTTATGCTTAAACTTAACCTTCAGTTTTCTTGTTTTCATATTTACAGTTATCTGATTATAATAATCAGATATTATCAATCTAAGTTTTCATTTTGTTTACATTTTTAATAAAAGTCTGCAATATTGTAGTACACTGTCCATCTAAATCTTTGCCTGTTTCTTGATTTATCTGTCCATCATGCTGTCTTCTCAGACACGTTTTGGACAAAACTGACCAAATGAGAGCTTGTCGTAAAATTGGCCCATCCTCCATTAAGTGTCATGTTTCAATTCAGGCCACTGTGGTTAAGGAGTTGAACTCGTAACAAGTAGTGTATCCATTTGATTTACTCTCTTGGATCAGCCTAGAATGACTAGTGTGGTGTGACAATGGTGTCACAAGGAACTTGAATCTTTATTGCTTTAACATGAAATAACCTTCAGAATGTAAGTGCTGCAAAAAAAAAGATCATTAAAAAAATGACACCCCCAACCCACTTGTTGCTCTATCACAGGATCAAATCTGCCACAAAGAAATGTGCACCTAGCATTAAGTTTATGATGGAATGCAATCAAAGTCACCTGAGTATAATAATACAATTTATGGTCATGTGGGTTTTCCCTACAAAAATATATAAAGAACGGGCATTTTTTTTACTCGAGTTTATGCAGTTTCTAACAGTCATCAACAAAAGGATAAGAAAGTGGCAAAGAAATATATTTAGTTAAATTTATCCATTTTCTTAATACTGTTTCTTAAAGGAAACAAATGAAGACAGAACTTCATTTGTGCAGCAGCAATTAAAATGAAGTTATTAAGTAAGGAATAAAATTAACATTGGAAGAATCACAAATAAAATATTAAATACACGTAAAAGTCTTAAAATGTTATGGAATTGTTATAAGACTTTAAAATATGACTAAAACTTGTTGTGCTGTAATTGTAGCATTCCTGAATTTGCAGAGATATATAAATACATAGAATATAAAGTAAACAGAACTGTAGAAGTTAGCGTGATGGACTCGCAGTCAGCACAATGTAATCTTGTTTGTGTTAATGTGCTGTTAATCACCAATTAATGAATCACATGGAATAGTTGTCTCCAAATTGAGATCGATTTTTACTTATTTTTACTTTTGCAGGTTGAAGATCGGCACAAGAGAGATAAACAGAAGGCACTTACTAAAGCAGCTATTGCGAAGAAAGTTAAGAAAAAGAACTTGAAAGTGAATAAGAAAGTAGTATTTGATGAGGAGGGTGAGGTGAGTCGTATCTAGATATAAACCATCTATTGCATGCTACGGCTCAGGTATTAAACCTGAGACTACTTAGGTAAAAAGTAAGAATGTTACTACTGCACAAACTAGGCTATATATATATATATATATGTGTGTGTGTGTCTTATCCAAGCTGGAAGGGTGTCAACACACTTTTTAGATCATCGTGACAGATTGTTGGTGTACGTGGAATCGATGACTGGAAAGAACTTCTGACTGAAGTTGTTTGTGCATCAACACTAAAAATGTTTAGGAGTGAAATGAATTCTGTTCTTTAAATATCAAGGACAAATTTTGGCATGAATATTATTACAAGGAAACCAAGCATTTCCAACCCATTAGTAAATATATTTTGTTTTACCCTGCAAAAGTAAACTATAGAAGGTTGAGCTTATCCATGGACTAATCAGTGTTGAGTAATGTCAAAATAATCATATCAGCATATTCTATAGCACAGGATAGAATTTGATCTTTTAATTGTTTCCTCAATGTGTAGAGCAAACCTGTAGCTATTGCTTTATCTAGCCTCCATCTTGTAGAGCAAAACTTTAGTTATTGCTGAATCTAACCACCATCTTTCGCTGTCCCTGCCATGATTGGCTAGGGTATATGGCTTCAGTCATGCCTGTCCATCCATCTATTCATTTGTCATACCATCTTAAAATCTTTAATGCATGAGCAAAGTACTGTGCAGCTTCGGAACAATGTAGGCACTTATCTCACATTTCTTGGCCATGATAAAGTCAATTATGTTGAAACAAAACAGTAACAATAAACTCTGCAACTTTTGATGGACTTGGCTTTGCTCAGCAGACATGTACATAACATAATTGTGACCTTCATAGGTGTATATCTTCAAGAAGTTCTGATGGGATGGTTCACCAAAGAGCTTGAACCCTTTTTTTTAAAAACCATTTTAGTTTGCAGCATCTCTGTTTTATGGACAGATTTCTAGTCTTTATTTTACTGAGTTTTTATTCAATGTTAGATTGTTTAAGATTATCTGTCCAAGTTAGGAGATTATATTAGAAAATTATATATTTTTCATTTTGATAAAAATATGCCTGACTTCTTATTAAAAAGTCCTTGTTTTTATCTGGATATAAGAAAGAGAGACTAATAGTAAAGAAAAACTAATATGTTTTAGCTCCCACACACCCCAATGGATTTTGTTACTTGGTATTTCGATACAACAAAATAGTTCCATAAAAAATGCATTGTAAGAAACATGATATAAAGTACAATTTTCTAAAATACCTTTCACCTTTAGGCCATTCATGACAGACTGAAGACACCACAGGCCAGCAGGAACATAGTGGGTGATGAGGAGGCAGTGGGAGGTATAGATATTGAGGTGGCCCGGAGGAGGATGAAGGAGGAAGATTGGGTTGACAAGCAGCTGTTCAGAGAAAAGATTAAGAAGAAACATAAGGTACCCTGGTGTATAAGGGAATCCAGTTCTTTAGCCTCTCACTTATTTTCATTATTGATTGTGACCAATTTCTGACATGGCTGAGGAAAGGGCATGTCATTGGGATGGTCATTAAGGTGGAGATGATGAAGACGTGGAGAAAAAACAAGCATGTTCGGATGAGCTTTTAGTGTGTATCACTAGCATCACTTATAAAAGCATTGGGAGGGATGATCAAGTGCGTTGTCAGTTACTTATTGAGTGCTGTTTGACAACAAGGTTTGTTACTACATAACATGGTGTCACAGTTTGGTTTCTATGATAAAGCAGGGTGTAAATCACATCACATCATTCTGTCTATTTATGAATGATCTGGTCATAAAAAGAATGAGAACAAGATTTCTTTGGAAACACAGTTGTATTTCTTCTCATGTTGTTAAAGTCAGTTTAAATACAAATCATATAAGAAATTAATTGAAAGTGTTTGTGCTGGGGCTTGCCAGCTCACCCCATTATACATTAAAGGTTAGGACAGAATCTTTTTTTATTGTTTTAAGTTTGTCCAAAAATATTGTAGTTTTTGCTATATTTTCACCAGGAGGTAACAGTTTTATAAGATTCCCTTCAAAAAAGTGACAAAGAACCCAGACCTTTAGAAATAACAATAAAATTAACTGAACCAGAACCCAGACATTTACGATAACACAAAAATTAACGGAACCAGAACCCAGACCTTTACGATAACAATAAAATTAACTGTACCAAAACCCAGACCTTTACGATAACAATAAAATTAAGTGTACCAGAACCCAGACCTTTACGATAACAATAAAATTAACTGTACCAGAACCCAGACCTTTATGATAACAATAAAATTAACTGAACCAAAAACCAGACCTTTACGATAACAATAAAAATTAACTGAACCAGAAAAATCAAGTATCTGAATAAATGCGAAACATGACATCATTTGCATCATGATTATGTATTTTAACTCCTCAGCCAAATGATATCAGGCAGCATCCATTGCATTACAGTAATGGTTTTGACAAGAGACAGAAGGAACCTTTCAGCTATATGTCAGTGATTACTAATCTGTTAAAGATGGAATGATTAACTATAATAGGTATTTTGATGACTGTGGCACTACAGTGGCATTGACAAATATATAGTCAGGTTTATTGTTTTCAGTATACAACTTCACCATATAATCAAATGAAAACAGTAGCCAAACTCAAATATTTTGCTTTTTTGTGGCTCTCAGAACAATCTGCACCCTATTTTCAGGTTCTACTTATCAGTCATGGTTACCAATGATCAATGACGGGCTGTATTGTTTATAGCTGATTGTTTTGCTATTATTGATGTTTTGGGGTTTAATGGCATTCAACAGCTCAAGATAGGCTAAATGTGGCAGCCAGTTTAACTGGCAGAGGAAGAACCTGGGAAATCTCCAGTAAGAACCACTTCCCATGGGAAGCAGCTGGAAGCTTTCTCACATACCCACATTGGTCAATCCCAAGACTCAAACCAACATGGACACAGGTGACATGGCATTGTTTGGTTAAGATGAGTGCTTTAGACCACTTGGCCTCTTGGGGCCCCTATATTAGACTTTATGGTGTGGTCATTAATAGCAGTGTTTATATACATATTGTGCTAAAATAAATACTATGCCGCTACTCGTGTTTAAAATGTGGTCATGTGACATTGCATCTACATACTGAAAATGAGTTTGTACAATGATATTGGTCATAATTGACAGTTGGTCACTTATAGCTGAGGTTGTTTAATTCAGGTTTTACTGTTCAATACATTTTTACCAGTCTCAAAGGACTGTCCTGGGAAAAGACCAGCCACCAGCTGCTGCTGCAAGATGACAGAAATCTTGAGTATTGATTTTTTCATCTGATTGCTTTTATTATGAAGGCTTTTGATGCAGTTGTATATGATTTTGTAAAGCTCATAGTGGGAAAGTAAATCATAGGTTTTCTATGCAGATTACCTTCATAGCAACTCCTTTACTGTAAGTTATAAAAGTCTTAGTAACCCTAATGGGAAAAAATAAAATTGTGGTGCTTGCGCATAACTATTGCAAAGATATCTGAGAATAAGCAGAGCATTAATGGATGGGGATGCCTGACAGAGGGTGTGATCAGATGTATACAAGAGGCAATTTCAATGTCCTGTGGAAACTTATTGATGTCCATCATAAACCTGTGTATTCCAATTTGTTGACACCTGCCAAAATTACCCCAATTAAGCCTTTGCAAGCAGGAGATTGTGCAAGGGACTTCAAATTGATGTTGTCACAAGCAAAAAACAGACTTATTTCTGAACTTTAAACAGACTGATGTCGATGATGCGGGAGGGCCCTTCATATGAGATATTTGACTTCAGAAAAGTAAATAGAAACTGGAAGAGCAAGAAGGATAGTAAGGTGTTTCCATTTGACAGTTTTTTAGAACTAATGCTTCATTGTTTTTATTTATATTTTTATCCTATGAACTTTGTTGCAAGAAATTGACTGTATGTTTCAAAGACAAATACACTAGTAATTGATGGATATAATTGTAGGTAAGTTGTTTGGTTTCACACAGGTACTTTTGTGTCATGTTAGGTTTAAGAATAAGTCTTGTACTTGTACCAGTATTTACTTTGCTAACCAACATATGACCTACTTTTTGAATGATCACTGACCCGCTTAGAGGCTAACAGAGATGCAACACTGTATACTTTTGTCACCCATAATATCCAGTTGTACAAACAACTTAAATTTGAATATGGAGACTGCTATAAAAATATTGTGGAATCTATGGTAATTATATTGTGGAATCTATGGTAATTATATTGTCATCCTGATCAACCAGCTGTTGAACTGGTGATCATCAGTTTTGTTTCTGCAAGATAACTCTCTCTGGAAATTTTGAAATTTAAACAACAACAAATGTGGGGTGTACCTTTATATTGATTAGACTTAGACTAAATTCGATTTCAAGTCTTCTGTGTTGTCATCGGGAGAGTTATTGCCCCAGATTGCTCCCTGTCAACTTAAGTTTTGTTTCCACCACTTAACTTTACAATGGATTATTTGATTTCACCAGGATCTTTCATACAGCTCTATGTTAATGAAACCTTGATTGAGTTCAATCTCTGTTTTCCACAACTTTATTTTTTGAAAGGAATTGAGCCTCTTGATTGAAGGTCCTCCTGACCTTGCTTTCTGCAGCATAACATATATCTATATATATATATATATATATATATATATTAGGTTTCTGGTTTGTGGTCCACTACCGATCAACTGTAAATAATGAAAGCAAATAAGCTTTTTTTGTTAATTGAAAATGTCCGATTTCTTTAATGTATGATTACAATGTGTTGATGCCTATCATTTCATTATCTTTAGGAAGAGAGACTAAAGAAAAAGCAGGAAAGAAGAGCAAAGATGCAACAGAATCGAGAGGTCAGTGAGACTAGATTTAATTCAGTCAGTGGGTGGTGATGAAAGTTGAATTCTAGCAGAAATGTCAATGTTTATACATCATATGCTTTGTCATCACAGTCAAAGTTGCTGTTTCTTTGTAGTTACTTTAATATCAAATACTTAATTTAATTTTGGGATAAAAATATAAAAGTATACACTTGAATGCTGTTAATTTTTTTATGAACTTTATATTCCGTATAGGCTGCAAACATTTGCAAGCAGAATTTACTTGCATTTGTGTTATTAATACTGAGAGGAGGTATTATTCCTTTGTCAAAATGGAAATGTGGCTACCAAATATGCTAAGTGTTGAGTCCAACTACAGACACAGACTTGCCATTTCTTAATGTTCCACCTGTTCTTGGTCTTTGCAGTTTATTAGGAGTAATCATTAGAAATATAATCTGATCTGTCAGTGCTTTAAGCAATGGCACATCAGGGTCTATGTTCTTTGCACTTCTAAGTGAGTATATCTGGTAAATTGAACTATAATATATAACAATAGGTGCCCCAATCATTCATTAAACAAGCAGTTGAGACATAGCATTCCATGGAAATCTCTTTTTATTAACCTTGAAATCTCATATTTTAATATCTGAACTCATCATTTATATTTACATTGGTTTTCAGGATGAACAGGAAGAGGATGAGGGGGATGAAGTGGTTTTGGGAGGGGAGGAGAGTGAGGTTAATCCGCTGGACTTTATCCCTGACCCAGATGAAATTTATGGTCCTGAAAAGAGTGGAGATGAGGCTTCAGAAAATTCCACAGAGGATGAGGAGAATCAGGAGTAAGTGCTGGCCTGTTAATTTCACCAGAGTATTGTACTAGCTCCGGTTTCCGTTTTGGCTAACTTAGATTGGTAACATTAATTATTGTGCAGTGTAAAGTGGTAAAGAGCCTGCTGGCTTCTGGTGGCAGTGTTAATGCTGGCCCTTGCATAGATTTGATCACATGGTTTAACTAACATTTTTATTGGCCAGTAAAAAGATTTACAATTTCAAGTTTTAAATTATGTTTAGGAGATTAAAATGTTGTTGTTGTTGTTGTGGGGATTAATGCCATTTTTCAGCACATGATAGGCTATGTATGGCAGCCAGTATTAATGGTGGGGAAAGAACCCTGGAAAACCCCCGGAAGAACCACCGACCCACGAGAAGCTACTGGCAAGCTTTCTCACATACCACATTGGCTGAATCCTAGACTCGAACCCACGCAGACAGAGGTGAGATGGCAGTGATCCGTAACGGAGAGCGCTTTAGACCACTCGACCACTTGGGGCCCCGAGATTAAAATGATTAGCCTTAAATCTACTTTGTTTACATTGATTGTACAACAACCTATATATATTTGCATTTAAGTCAAGTGCAGCTGCCAACTGCACAGACCCAGACCCTTGCACGATGCTGAACAAACAACAGAGACCTGAACTCCAGATGCATTATGCAATGGCAGATCTGAGTGTGTGCAGCTTACAGTTGCACTTGACTTTTATGCAGGTAAATATGGTATTTTGCACAATTAATGTTAAATAAATTATATTTAAAGCTTATATTTTTAATCTCCGAAACATAACTATAAACTTGAGTTTGAAGATTTCCATTATGCATTGGCTGATCAGTGTCTAAATTGTCTGCAGTCGGACCTGAGTTATAAATGTGTATGCAGTAATCACCCAGATTGGACGGCTGAATTAATAGTCATATGATCTTCCATGTGCATGCATCTACACCCAAAGCTAATAATATTTTTGTACTTCACGTATGTAAAGTCTTTTTTCAGTTGGTCGAAAACACAAGTAATGAAAGATGTAATATCCACTTACTAGTATTATGTCACTTTTGCTTGGCTACATTACCAAACAATACTAAATGAAACAATTAATTTCATTAGTTGACAAAAATGTCATCACATGAGGGCTGTGACATTGTATCATAGTCTTGCCACTGTGTCAGTCTCATTTCCAGTATTTGCCTTTGATTTTCTTTCACTATGGTATCGATGAATTAATAACTGTTTAGTTATACATTTAGAAAGAAATAAAGATAGAAATTCATTTGCATGATATATGATAAACAGTTATTTTCAGGGTGATTCAGTTTTTCACAAAATTGGTTAGTCCGATTGAATTGTAAAATAAAATGTTAATGATAGACAAACCTTCTCTTTGCTTTCTTGAAACATACTCTTTAGTTTGAGAAATATGAAATTGACACAACATAAATCAAATTGTTAGAAAAAAATGACAGGGAGCATTCATGAATGAAAAACATTTCAATAAATGATGATTTTAATCTGCATTTAAACATGGCTACCCATTTTCAATGCAAAAGAAAAAAGAAACAATTTAGTAAAGACAATGATTTGATTTCTGCAAAATCTGCAGGACTAAGTTTGATGAGGAGTTTCCGGAACTTTTTGTCTAAATTAGTAGAGGCCAGATAATTGATTTCAGGTCTAGTTGACTTCATGTTTCTCACAGCCAGATGGCTCCTCCCTTGAAAACTAGTCCACTTTGCAGCAGAATTTGTTCCGTTTTTGCCTTATTTTAGACCTCAAGCAAAGAAGAGGAAGATATCTAGGCATGAGAAGGACAATGATGAAGGCGGGAATGTAGAGAAGAACATTGATAGAGAACCTGGTGTCTGGGAGGTGGAGGAGGAAGATTCAGATGACAAGGAAGAGGAGGATATGATGGAGGACACAGGGCCTGACCTGCAGACTGATGAGGCAATTGCACTGAGACTTCTTCAGGGAAAGAGATGATATTTAATGACTTAATTGTTATCTTTAGCGATTATGTTGATTGAAACATATAAAAAAGGATATATTTTGGTTTTACTTTGTTTTTCATTTATATCACCTTGCTCTGGAATATTTATGGTCTTGTACAGGAATAAGTTAAATATGTTACACAGTTTCATGGAATTCCTCTTTGCTCCTTTTTCTCTCTCTCACTCCTTTCATCATGCCATAATTGACAGAAATTTATTGAAATTTTTTGGGTGAGAGATAACAAAGATTATTAGCTGGTTGAAAACCTTGAACTTCAACTTATACCAGTCTAGAAGAATTCAAGTTATTATAATGGTAAGTGTACAGTTTCTATAGGATTTCCCTACATGGTGCCATGGATACAAAGTTGCAATCATTTGGGTATACAAGTGAGCTGTACCAAAAATTCCTTGTCTAGGTGGCACAAATGTACTGTAATCTGTTTGATGCTTTGTTTTGTTTCCATTTATATAACCTATAAGAAAGATCTAACGTAGGTCGGTGTTAAGTAATTATGTGCCTGAAGGCCTTTATCTCTCGTATGTGGTCAGTCCAAATGTCAGTTTTACCCTAGTGAATCTGGATCTCTCTCTCTCTCTGTGGACCTCTGATGGTAAAACTGACAAACATACAAAGACCAGAGATAAAGAAGAAAAATGCAGTCTTCGGTTGATCAGTCTGCATGTCAGGTTTTCCTTGACTGATCCAGATCTCTCTTCCTCCCTCCCCAGCTCTTCAAGCATAAATTGATAAAACTGGCAAAGAAAACCTGCCAACAAGGATAGAGGGATGGAAGATAAAATCAATATTATGGTTTGTTGCAATGATAAGTAAAGCCTTATAAGGCTGGATCTGCTGTAAGTAACTTTAAATGTTTCATTTACCCTTTGTTGTCTCATCATTTCCCTTAGCCTATTCCCTGCTCAATCCATGCACTCAGAAATTATTGAATGTTGTAAGCCAATTTTCATGTTTAACTTAATCAGTATGAAGTGTTGCTCATTAAAAGAAGTGTGATAATGATTTCCCAAAAGATTGTGAACAGCAGCAATAGTTTTAGAACTGCATTTTTGTATTAGATACACCCGGCATGGATGTGAGGATTCTCAGGAATTCACTCCCAATGTCAATACACAGATTCTTTAGTAAATCTTTACTCAATTGCAAAATGATGTGTGTATGTCTATGTCTATATATATATATATATATATATATATATATATATATATATATATATATATATAAACACACACACACCGACACATAGAGATTATATACATGTACACTGCATATTGAATATACCACTTGCATATTTTTCTTTTAAATGAAAGAAGATAAGTTTTCTTTCCTGTTAACAAGGCATATTATCTAGTATATGAATGATATTGTGTAGATATTATAACCATAGAAAGTACAGAAAAAACCTTATATCCCCTTAAAAATTTTAATATTTCTGGCAGTGACTTTTCCTCCTTTTCCATAAACTATAACTCAGTAAACCAAAACTGCTTTATTCTTTATTTGGTCCCAAATCTTAATTTTACACTAAATGGAACCCAAATAAACTGAGCTTTCATTAGAGCATGTAAACAGCCAAGGATCTTTTAACATTCTAAAGCGATTAAGAGTGTTATAAAAACACAACAGACGTAATAAGATCCTAATTATTATTGACTAACTATTATATTGGATATAAACATATATTACATAGGAGGATGTATAATCGCATTTCATTCCTGTGTGGAAATAGAAATCCATGGTAAACCAGTAATATTCTAAACCAAGAAGTTCATTCGGTCTCAAGGAATGTCGGTGTGAAAAGGTTTCACTGTGCTATTACCGATCTGGTGATTTTACGTGAGCAATTTGGTCATAAGATTGTTTGAGGAAGAATATTTATGTAACCCTGGAGTCTGATCCAGTGTGCAACTTGTTATTTAACTTTATGCGGAAAGTACATTTTCAGATAATTGGTCATAAATGAACTGATTTTTCAGTAACCAAGAAAATATTTGAATATGATGTTATTATTAATAACAGAAAATGAGCTCATTGCATTAGGATTGGAGATCATGGAATACAGTCACCTGACAGAGATCCTGGGTCTCAACTTCAAACGCAATGTAGTAAGCTTACAGAACTTGATAACCACATCGCCCTAGAGAATAAACGACAGGGTCAAATGAAGGATCATATGGTACGCCAGGGGATGGAACAGTAGACGAGGACTTGAGAGTAAGTTTTCGCGAACAGTGTACCATCCTCGTTTTATTCTAACGGCGCTTGAGTTTATTATAAGCGCGATTTATTATAAGCAGTCCCATTTTGTGCTTGTTTACAGACACTACTTCCCTTCGTCCTTGCACCAAAATCTTATCGCAGAAGAATAAAAGAATGAGGGAAGAAGCATCTACAGCCATGGGTTGGGTTGCTTGGAATTCGAGTAGAAAAGGCATTAGCGGGACTGCAAAAAAATTGATGGCGCAGTTGTTTCATTTCTTCTTATAATCTCTAGATTGTAGATGGCTTGCTGGCCGAGCATCTATTGTTTCTCGACGTTATGATCCTTACTGCTTTCCACGCTAACATTCGAGCAATTACAGCACGGGCCATGGTGCTTGCTGTTCAAGAGCGGATAAACCAGACGCCACAAGCCCCTACACAGCACTTGTTACAACTATTGATGTCTTGGCTTGATGGTCTTGGCTTCTTTTGATGCTTTCAGCTTGTGGTGGAAGTACATTTTAGAGTGCGTTTCAAAACCGACCTATTCATGCTTCCCTGGCTGCAGTTGTGGTGTTGTAGTCCTGCTAGCACCGTCATCACCAGCGGTGTTCGGGATCCATGTCGAATTAACACCTACGTTGGTGCCTAGCGCCTTGCCGTCGTCCACCATAAGAAGTTCGTTGTTAAACCTTCGTAGCTGTCACTTTTAAAATTCCTGCGCGTATACCCCCCCATACCCATCCCAACCCTCAGCCCAAGCGCTACGACTTAATGTATCATGAGTATCTGAGCTCTTCAAGGTACTTTCGAATCGAAACTGGGATTTCTTCGTCGTGGGCTGTCTTATTTTATGCGCTAACAATACTTTCTTTTTCGGTTTTTGTTCATCAGTCCTTGGTCGAGTTGTGCCTTTGCGTTTGCATGCTCAGGAGTACCCAGATGTATGCTCGAAAGCTACCGCTGAGATGCTCTACCCTGTATCAGATAAATGCGTACGACTTCCCGAGCGCGAAATACGTAAATTGGTGTTTACTCACGCTGCCCATACTGTCCTATGCGAAGTAATTAACGTTGTGGTTCTTTGAAAAGTCAGATGCATATAGTTCCGTATACCACCGACTGGTTCTTTAAGCAGTAGTTATATACTGCGTCAAGGCCTTCCACCCTGTTTCTTTCTCTTGCCCGACATAGAGTATGGTAAATCTCAGTTAGTTGAAACAATAAGGAGCCTGTTTGATTCTTATAAGAATGGCTATCTGCATTAAATACGTTATGCGAAAATTTATAAACAATCCTTTCAGTCTGCCATTGTAGCTTTTGCGTAAGATAGGTCTAGTGTTTGGTACCATGCTTTCGTTACCTTTTTCAAAGACAAATATAACGTACATGGGCTAATTTCCATGAAATTGGCATGGTGTGTAAGGACACATACAACGTACATTGGCTAATTCCCATGAAATTGGCATGGTTGGCAAAGACACGTACAACGTATATAGGCTAATTTCCATGACATTGACATGGTTTTCTTTTTTAGAGATCTATTGAACAAGTAGAGTAGGACTCGAGTAGAGACTGAGGGACATGTTCAACATCTGACGACAAATTACCTCGGGTCAACTATTGTTTCAATGACAACTACATTTTTATATCATCTCGAACCTCGAAGAATTAATAGCGGCTTTAATGCCCTAATGTCGAAAGGGTCACCAGTCATCGTCACAGAACATCATGTAACTGTCTTCATTTAAATCTCGTGATCGTCGATATTGACACAAATAAGGAGTTTAGGTTAAGAGTTTTCAGTGTTTTCATGTGCAAATAGTATTTATTTGAAATTTGTAGAGGTGGTATATGGTTCTTTGATGCCAATCATGTGATGAAATATCCAGTGATTCTCCAAAGATGTCTGGGATTGTTTATATTTAAGAATTTTAGGTTTGCATCTAAGTTAAAATAAAATATATTTTGAGCCTTGTTTTTGATATTATTAACTTTATTTATTTTTTTGAAAATATGTTTATTTCAGTCTGTTTATTTGTTGGTACGAATAGCCTTTTACACGTTCAATCTTGATAGCCGAATTGTACCATATTTAGTTGTCTGGTCTTATCATGACCCATTTCTTTGGAATGGATGATCCAACTTAAGCTATTGATTTGATCATTTAGTTTATTATAGTCTTTTTATGCATTCTTATGAGTCCATGATTCCAAAGATTTCGTTCGAAATAACTATTAAGTTTAATTGCAAAATTGATTGAACAAAAGCCATTCAATCATCACTGATTGTATGGTCAAATGCACTTGTACTATTTCTATGATCACAAATAATACGGTCAAGGGCATTTGTACCCACTTTTAGTGATCACTGGCAATACGGTCAAAGGCTTTTGTACCCACTTCGATAGTGTTGATAACATATTGTGTTGAACCAGCTGAGGAGTTATGTTTCACTCTAGCTGATTCTGTGATAGCATTGGGGAAATTGTGTTTATTTGTGGTCTGTAAGACTCTAGAACTACGATTTTGAAAAATATAGTTGGGGTTTTGGTTTATTTTCTTAATCTCCCACTAACAGAACTCTTGAGGAGGAATTCATAGCTACTCTTATGTTACATGTTTAGGCTCGAATAAACAGTAATAAAAGAAAGAGTAAAAACAAAAGCTTTGAAATAATTTATTTCCCTGGAAAAAGAACAATGTAAAAAATGACAAAATAAGAACTTACGGTTTTAAAAATCAAATCCAAAATTAATCCAAGAATAATCCACGAATTAAAGTTTAGAAGTCCTAGTAATGAAATGTTCTAATAAATTCAAGTTCGTGTCCCGACGAAAAATCCAAGATGGAAGGCGATGACGTATACTGTAGTAAGTATAAAGCTGATGTGTATAGTCCTTTGTGAATCACAGAAAATAATATTCCGGTGTTTCAATTGGAATAAAATTTGAATAAATATCTTTGCCCAAGAATCTCTGTATGAGCACTCAAATATTTCCAGGAAAAGGATTTATCCTTTAGAATGCAAATAATCGGAATAAAAATTAAAATGTAATTCCCAAACTGGTCACAAATACACACTTTCCAGTGTAAATAAAAAGCCCCAACTGAGAAATATCTCTATAGACATCGGTATAGAACCTGACTACTGTGCAACTTCGGAAAACCCAGAATTGCGAAATAGAGGTTGTTTACATATACAAAATCACATACTCCTGGTACAACCTTGATAAAAACCAATCATTTTACTCGAGAATAAAATAATAAAAAGTTGTTTACTTGACCCTCAATCAAGACCAGGAACTAGGTTAGAAATAGAGACTGTTTCTATTATTAGGTATTTATGAAAAGATTCAGGTCAAACTGAATTTTCTGGAAAATATCAAATTCATAGTAAACAAAATTACATTACATTGACATGTAATGAAATTAAAATAAATAAAATGAAACTTACAGACAGACAATTAAATTAAATCAAATATACATTAAAATAAATTTACGTAACACTACATTGACGGTTCTAACCAAGATTGGCCATAATCTGTTACCTAATTGATTATTTGGGGATATGTATTAAAGGCAGACAAGCAGTCTATTTCAATGGTAAATTATTTCTAACTAAAGATTATGTAATCTTATGAACTAAATCGAGGCCGCTTATTTGTCGTTACACTGATAAGCGTAACTACTCCTCCGTCCGTATTTTTTCTTTTTTAACGAACTGGAGGATAAAAACTGTTTAACTGAAGACATTGACCGGAAGCCATGTCATCTAGTCTACTTTTGTTAAACATGTAACATGAAGTTCATGCTCAACGTCTTGGAAAAATGCGAGCTTGATTCTCAAGTTTCCAATATTCAGACTTAATTTCATTCTTATCGTTCGCCCCAGTGCTAGACATTACTATAAGCAGCAACACTGCAGATATCGTAGCGATATGACTAAAATTGTGTATCGCTACATTAAAATTCAAATAAAAACAAACAAAAAAAACCAACAACAACACACAAGCACATGCACAGTCTTATGGTTTAAATGGTTCACATTTCCAGTTCCCGGATCTATCTCTTTCTCTATCTCTCCCTCTTGCGTCCATAGATAGAAAAATAGCGCTTTAATCACAATGTTGGTCTTGAGATTTAATGATTGCGAGCTTATTAGTTAAAGAGAGATGCAAGTACATTTAGAGTTCTCTAAATAAAAGCTGATGCACTTTAGTTCTACCAATCGTAGACCACAAAACGCCATGAGATGGTCATTCGTCCGTCGTCTGATCGTCTTTTAGCACAAATCAAAGTTGATCCTCCCCAACTACTTGGAGGATTGCCATGTAATTTTACACACACACATTCATGACATAATACAGTTGGTCCTAAATGAAAAATGGTGCCGATTTCACCAATATGGCAACCATCTTCAAAATCTTGTCATTGCTACTCCTCTGGAATGGAGTGGCATATCAACACCGGGTTTTCATTGAACTGCGTGTAGGGACGTTTAGTTCGTCCTAAAATATAATGGTACCGATCGGACGTGCAATACTGCACCACAATGACATTTTGAAAATGTTGTTGCTGCTTCTCTTACATGGATGGTTATGTCAACATGGTGTTATCACTCAAACACTTCGTACGAGGTCTAGCTGGTCCCAGATAAAAATGGTGCCAATCTGACATCCGATATGGCCGATAGGATAGCCAGCTTAAAAATCTTGTTATCACAACTGCACTTGAAGAGAAAGATAAAGTTGCGTGGGGTATTTACCAAAAGACGTCTTATAATGTCCAATTGGTCTAAAACGAATATGGTTCCTATGTGACATCCAATATGGCCGCCACACAGTGCTAATATTGAAAATATTGTTATCTTTACTTATCCTGAATGGATGGACGTGTTAACATGAGTTCCAAATAGCCGCCACACCAGCCATCTTGGAAATCGTGTTATATACTAACCTGAACGGAACGTCATATTGAGATGAGGTTTTGCACTATAAGACTTTACGATGTCTAGCTAGTCCTAAACGAAAATGGTGCCGTTCTGATGTCTGATGTGTCTGCCACATTGGCTAGGTTTTAAAACTTAAAGGCATCACTTGTCCTGAAGCACTGTTCATATCAGCATGTAGTTTTCTAAAAGACCTCATACTTTTTCGTTGATTCTGAACTAAAATGGTGCTAATAGGACGTGTTGTACTACGTGGCCATCTTGAAGGTCTTCTTTTCGCTTTTCCTCTTAAACAGAAAGTCATTTTGACATGTGGTTTTAATCAGATGAGGTTTTTTGGTCTCGAGTTGGACCTTAATGAAAAGTATTAGCCAACAAAATGGCCACCATCTTGACTATCTGTAACTTTTTTTATATTTACATTTACCCAGGCAGATGGATATATATATATATATATATATATATATATATATATATATATATATATATATATATATATATATATATATATATATATGTGTGTGTGTGTGTGTGTGTGTGTGTGTGTGTGTGTGTGTGTGTGTACAATAAACTGACAACCAACAGTACAAAACCAGTATCTAACTAGCCTAAGCACTTTCAACTCTTAATTAGTCTTTTGCAAAGGCAAATACAAAACATGGACAAGACAAACAAATAAAACACAAAAACGTTGTGTTTGCAAAACGTTACGTGGCTGTTTCTACAGGAATTAAACCTTTTAATGTGTTATGTTGGAAAATATTTTTATTGATCTAGAAATCTATAAGCTATAACGACATCTGTTGTTTTATATAAATTTATGTAAGCACAAATTATATCCTGGATATGTCATTGTTATAGTAGTAATTATAGGCGATTAAGCAAATATAGGGAATTATTTAAAAGAAAATGTGTCGGCTGCAGAATATAATTTTATTTGTGCTTGGTTGTCTTTTTCTAGTTTTGGTTTAAACCGCATGGTTTCAATGTTCTAAGGCGGCGTATCCAGTAAGATTCCTTTTCTTTCCTAGTTTCGGAACTCCATTTGGGGTTGTGAGCAATTGCTATAGGAGTTATATCACTGAAAGTGTGCCCAGGGGAGGAGAAGTGTTCTGTGACCGGGCTTCTGTATAGCTTCTTTGTCATCCAGTCAGATCTATGAAGGTTGATCCTTTTGTGTAGCTTTTCAGTTTCTCCAACATCCTGAAGGCTACAGATCTTGCATGTGATGAGATAAATTACATTCTCTGTTTTGCACGTTTTGTTTGGCCCGTGTATGTTTAGTTTTTCTCATGTCACTGTGCTAGAAAATGCCCTGGCCTCTATCATATGTTGATAGGTTTTGCACCTTTTATCGCTACAAGGACCAGATTGACTAGGGTAGTCTTGATTAGTGACTAGCGTTTGCTTCACCCTGACTAGGATGTCCTTGAGGTTTTTTGGTCTCCGGTAGGCTACTACAGGTTTGTGCGGAAGGATTAACTTTAGTACGTAAGACGACGTAATAATAGTCCGAAAGCTTTTTATTGTTTTATCTACTAGATATTTTATAACCTGCGTTTATATTCACGATCGAAAAACGAAATTCTTATTTAAAAACTACAAAGTTCGCAACCATGGCATCTTCGTGTCAATTCTTCTCCCGACCTGTCTAAATCAATCCACTTGGCCGTGATGCTCTTTCTTAGTAAGATACTTTTCTGTAATCCCTTTTTCAATTGCGATATTTCCCATGAGCTATACATTATTCAGTGCGTATTTAACATGACAAACAGCAAGTAAAACAAATTACCGTCGTTAACTCCAGACATAGCTTCTGGACAAAAAGCAGTCTGTCGGCTATTTGTAACTGTGTCACAAATTACAAGTTTAGCAATGCTATTATCGACAATATGCATGACTAGACGCATTCGTGAAAACATTATCAGTACAATTTTAATGTATGGGGTACGATAAGGGTGAAGTGGAAAATGTGTATTGAATGCAAAATACATGGGTTCTATGATTCAACGTAAAGGGAAAGTTTCATCAGTTTCATAACAATTAGTATGGCTCTATTTAATATATTTCATTTCTAATAGAAGGCAATTTGCAAACTAAATTATACATGTCAGTTTATTTTATAGCTTAACAAAGGGAAATCATGTAATATACTTTATGCATATAGTCTGGGTCTAGTTCATTTGGCGAATGGTCTTCAATGGAAACAAAGGCAATTGCCATTAGGTAATTCACCTATATACTCCATGTTCACCGTCATTGTTGTTAACACTTTTGTCTTTAAGGTTACGTCAAGCAGTGTCGTCTATAATCTCTGCAATCAATATCAGTTGTTTTTATCAATGTTCTCAACGTTGTTTGCAAATAATTATGTAAATTGACATGTAAATAAACTATTACGATTATATGGTCTTTTTTCAAATAATAGAAAAGAGTGAGAAGCAACAAACTTTGCAAAATTCAGAAAAATAATTTACTGCTATAGAATGCAAAGCAAAAATGCAAAAAGAAATTACATTGAGAATTAAATCCCAAATAATCCTAGAATTACTAAGACAAGCCCTAATGAATAATGTTCTCAATAAACTTTATTGATATTCCAATTAATTTCCAACGCTGAAGGTGTTGATGTGCTTGTAGTGGCATGTAGTCTCTAATGTATTAACGTACCAATGTCCTGAATTGTAACGATGGGCCAACAGTCTTTTCTTGAATCACAGTAGTGTAATCCAAGGCTTCCTTGTTTGAATTCACTACAATTCCAAGTTAATGTCTCTTTTTAAGAATATTATAGAGCACTTTGTATTTCCAGAGAGGAATAATTTGAATTGAATGTTTTCAGCCCAAATGAAACACTTCTGCCTTATAGCACGAATAAATAATTTTCATCTTTTCTTGCCGAATATATTAGTGAATTAATATCACTGTAAATCATATTTCGTTAAGGATGACACTAGTGAGTGAACCTCATTGCAAATAATGAAAAAACTATAGATTGACACACTGCAAATATAGTGGCGATAAGAGTGAACAAATGTTAAAGCTACGTTAAAATCCAAATCACTGAATTAACCTCATTGTTAATAATTAAAAAAAAAAAATTAAAACTAAATATCTTGTACCGTTATCAAAACCATTCTGGAAAGAAGAGAAACAAACGTGTATCTTGCATTGTAATGTCTGGATTGTAACACAGCTGAGTTGGTAAAATAAATACTCAGGTACCTGTATTTCCATCCTAAACATCGTGTTGAACTCCTAGAAGACTGTAAGCACTTGACCCAATCGGGTTTATTTGAAACGCCTGCCATAAGGCGTGATCTTATAATATTCGTCATTCTACATATCCATCTGTCAGTTATCACATACATACATACATACATACATAATACATGCATACATACATGCATACATATATACACACACACACACATACATACATACATACATACATACATACATACATACATACATACATACATACATACAAATAATTCTCATATTTTCAAGCTAACTCATATATATATATATATATATATATATATATATATATATATATATATATATATATATATATATATATATATATTATCACAACATAAGAAAATTGCAAGTATTTATATCTTGCAGTATTCATTGTCCTGATATACAATGATCTTTACAATGTCACCCATTATTTTGACAGCTGCTTCGTTGTAACAATGTATGCTCAAAAGCTACTAGGCAAACGTTCATCTTTCAATTTCTGTTTTAGCCAGTAAAATCGCTATCATGGAACAATATTATTATAGCTTCCATTTTATTTCTGGTAGTAATTCCAGTGTTAGCTTCTTTTATTATTATTTTTTTCAGCATGTAATACATACTAGCTGGTTCGTGCATTCTCTAGCTAGGACATGACTGCTCAATGTTCAGTGTGATATGGATCAGCATCATGACGTCTGAATCATAAAATGGCAGAAAATATACGGTTTATTTCCTAAAAAGGTTTGGTTTTGATTCAGTCATTGCAATTTTCCTTCATAGATTTTAGATTAATAATATAGGATTTAGTGATAAATATAGACTCCTATCAGTTTGCATTTTTAGGCTTCGTTCTCGTGTTACTCGGCTAATTCAAGCAGGGGTCCCGAATGGCCGAGTGGTCTAAAGCGCTCGCCGTTACGAATCACTGCCAGCTCACCTCTGTCTGCGTGGGTTCGAGTCTCGGGTACGGCCAATGTGGATATGTGAAAAAGTTTGCCAGTAGCTTCGTGGGTCGGTGGTTCATTCCGGGTTTTCCCCGGGTTCTTCCTCCGCCATTTCTACTGGCAGCCATGTATATTCTATTTTGTGCTGCAAAATGGCATTAAATCCTATAACAACAACATCAACAGCATTCAAGTAAGTGATTCACGCAGTGTTTTCTTGTAATTAGCCATTTCTACTTCCAGATTTCAGACTTAATCCACCACTGTTTTTTCGGAAAGTTTAAACAGCTTTCTTTTTTCTGAATATCGGTGGCGATCAATTGTATTTATTTTTATCTGTAATTCCGTATCTTATTGAGAGAGAGAGAGAGAGAGAGAGAGAGAGAGAGAGAGAGAGAGGATATTCTGTGTTTCTAACTCCATTGATAAAAGTCACATAATAACATGTAACTACAATTTTTGGGGGTAACGTAACTGTTCATTCTAAAAGAGAATGTTTTCGTTCCCGTGGATTCTTCTTTAAGCCAATAAAGCTTTACTTTTTTCGTTTCGAAGCGTATTAACTATATACCTCACGGTCTCTTTATAGTTGTCTAAATGAAGTCCAATACAATCGATTAAGCTTGTAATTTGTTCAATTAACAGTTAATTGAATCATTTCTTGTCATCGCACCTGGCCTCTTGAAGCGGAAACACATTTGTGTTTGGTCTTAACCGTAATTCCAAAACCAATAATTGTTTAATATTTTAATGGTTTGGCGAACTAATCTCTACGCCGAGAGCAATCAGAGAGCCTCAACAGCTATAGATAAAACGAACAAGTACGTTCAGGAAAACGACAAAGGTTAAAGTGACGTTTATTATCAATTGAAAAGTAAAAATAGAACTATAAATATGGAATTGGAGCATAGCGAAGAAAAGGACATGCAGATTTCAACGTGTAGAAGAGAAAGTTGCGAAATAAAGGAATGGGACTGACGAGGCTATTTAAGCCCCTTTTCCAAAAAAGGGTGAAATGATAATGTCTCTGAAGGGATGAAGGGTGGGTGAACAGCTCATTCGGGACGCATATGAAGGGTGGGTTAACAGCTCATTCGGGACGCATATGAAGGGTGGGTTAACAGCTCATTCGGGACGCATATGAAGGGTGGGTGAACAGCTCATTCGGAACGCATATGAAGGGTGGGTGAACAGCTCATTCCAGACGCATGGATGAATTAAATATTTGAATTATAACCCAGGGCCAGGGACTCAAAATTTATATTCGGAGTACTCTAATTTTATTCTTATACAGGGTGTGACGTAAAATACATAAGGTGTAACATCAAACATAGGTAATATTGTAACGAAAGTGACTTTTGCTAGCGGTTTTCTTATGACCACGCTTTTCGTGTTGTATTAAACGTTTTGTAATGAAAAGTTTTGAGAGACAAAGTTTTGTTTTTAGTTTTATAGCACTGCAGGAAGATGTTATCATGCTGAGGCCAATGATACTCCACGATAGTCGATCCAGGTCGATCTGATTGTGGAATTAGAACTCAGTCAGGAATTGAAACGGGCCCTTATGGTCACAAATCCAATGTCCTAACCACAGAGCCAACACATACTAAACTTAACATACTTTCCTGTCACTCGAGAGTTCTTTGTACTTCCGGTTCGGATTTAAACCCATGACATCGCCTGATTTTATACTGCAGGTGATCCTCCCTTTCATCGTGGATGAGAACCATGACACACAATCCTTCGTGCTGGCACGATTGGGAGAGGGACATGCACAAATGTAACCAAAATAAAAGGGGAAAAAACCTTAATCATGTTGTTTTCTTTGTAAGGTTGAATACAAACTCTAAAGCTACAAGGATCTAACACTAGGATTTCATTGCAATGTTCATATACACTCACACCGATGGTTCAGCTAATAATCTTGTATGGAAATTAAAACTTTTCCACGTTTAGAATTTGATGGTACCTCTTAATAGCATTAAATGCTTTATACTCCTCATTATTAAACTTCTAATTTTTAAGTACAAATCCTAAATTTTTCAGTTTAGTTTGAAGTTGAAATTGAGGTTGTTGGTCAACGCTGTCTTTAAATTTAAGTCCAGCAAAACGGTTATATTTTAAATTTTAGCCCTTTTATTGTTTTCCTTATTTATCTGCATTTCTTACAAAGTAACGGTTGCTAAAGCCAATTTCGTTAATGCCAGTGTATTACAGTTAACTGTTTGATGGCTACAGGAATATACTCTGAAGTAGTGCCAAGTTTTCTTTCCGTCTGAGGAATTCAGATTTTAGTTTGACAGAAATATTATTCTTCTGAAAAGATATTACTAGAAACTTTTCTCATTTTATTTTCATATTTATAAGTTATTTGTTTCTCAGCGAGGCGTCCAAATAACATTTTTGAACATGATTTTTCACTGTACTCTTGAACAATCAATTATTATTAATTATTAATTATTAATTATTATTATTATTATTATTATTATTATTATTATTATTATTATTATTAAAAAATATCTGATAATTTGCAGGACAGAATCCATGTAGAAAAAAGATGGAAATATTATTGACATAATTCTTTGAGAAAACAGATTTTGATAACTGGAAATAAAGAAAATACGATATAATCTATTTGAACTTAAAGTGACAAAAAGATTAACAAACAAACATTATAAAGTGAAAAGACACCAGAGCATAAAACAACGGTGAACGTTTCTTCAAAATATGTAAAGTTGTGTTGTCACGAGCGTTTAACGATTTTATTTAGAGGAGACAACTCATCCAAAAGTTGTTCCCTTGTCCTGATTTTGATGACGTCATAGATGTGGAATGTTTACATAAGCTATTTAAAATTTTCTGCTACAGTCTTTTATATTCATCTTGAAATAAACACCTTGTAAATGAGAAAACATATTATTTAACTTATTGAACAAAAATATGAGTCCCAGTTTAGTTTTTAAAAACAAATTGCGGTGTGTCGGCAAACGAGCGAGAAAAATCTATGATTTTAATATACTTTAGTCATCATAACATTTCAAACGCGTCCAGGGATATATGAAAAAAATCATTCAAGTATCAAATTGAGAGTTGACGAAATTGTAATTGTATTTAAATCAGTTGAATTTCAATGTCGGGTGCTGCGAAAATAATTCATATAACTATATCAATGTAGTACATGATCATCCAAACCTTTTTATGAAAAATTGAAACAAAGTTACCTTTAATTTTTTATTATAAGAAATTATTGTACTACGTTCAGAATCGTTAATCTCTTTTATGATGTCATCAAAACTCTGGAACATTAATTAGACGGACCAAAGTTAAAACTTAAATATCTCCAGAAGTTCATAACAGACTTTGATGGAATTTTTCACTTTTGTCTGTGTTGTGATGTACTTTTTATATTTAGTTATAAATTTCACTTTCAATGTCATTTTAAGGACACATGCAAGTTTGACAATGACCAGGAGAAGATTTATTAACTGTGAACAAAGCTTCTTTCTAAGCATTAGTAGAGGAATGAAGTCGATCTAACGAAAAGCCAAAGGCAATAACAAAAAGACGACTGATAATAAGGATATAAAACATTACAAAAAGTCTACAAATTAAAGATATACTTATAATGGATGCGAGTGGGCTTTTTCGTAATATTCCATACTTTTTTTCTGTATAGTTAACATCCGATGTACTCGCTCCTGACTGATGTAAATACAACGGTGTATCCGGAAACTTACTACCGAATATTTGGGACGAGATTTAAACAAAATATACCATTTCCGTATGTAAACAAAATATCTATTTATCTATTGAATATTTTGGAAAAATAATTAAAATATTTTTTGTTTTATTTCACCACAACTGTTTTCAGAATACATTTGTTAATTTTGAGCATACTATATGTGTCCATGTGAATATTTTGTAGTAGCAAAACAGGTATATGCGTCGAAAATTGAATGTCACGAATACGCTTAGTAACTTGAATTTGCAAATACGATGACGCTGTTATATTGTGATTGACAGTGTCCTATTAAACATTATAATGCGCTTAGTAATTGCTTACGTTTTTATTTTTGGCTTTTAATTGCTTTTTACTTTTTAATTCCAGCTGCCATCATCAGCAAAACCCAGATTACGAAGAACATTTGGAATGTCCTGAATATTTTGTTATAACTGTTTTGTTTCTTTGAACTTGTCAATAAATTTAATGTCGATCGATAGGCAAAATAGCGTTCCATATAAAAATGATCTGCAACTAAATATGCAGAATGCCAGACACCTGCTTGTGACGTTACAAAGGTCGATGAAAGTGACGTAAACATTTTGGATTAGAAGAATAATTCTACTTCTGTGCAAGGATCATACTTTAAAATCCGGGCGCTCTTATGGTACTGTCTATCGGATATCAAGGCCGACTTGGAAGAAGTTTATGTATTCTATTCTCTGTCATATCCCACAATTTCGCGGTGATTTCGTAGTTTTAGAAATGGTTGCAAATCCATGGTGGATGACCCAAATTCTGGCTGACTTTTGTGGGGGACTGTTATTACAGGACGTGGCTGCTGTAAAGGGATCAATTGATGAAGACGTTCGAGTCACAATGGAAGATATTTCCGTTATCATTTGTATTAATTCATTAGTTGTTTTGTTTCTTCTCATACGTTGAATAAGCATTGATGCTCAAATATATTGTGCAAGATGGATCCGCATTTGTTGATGCCTGAAAAAAAAATACAGACTAGGGTTAAACTAGGCAAAGAGCTACTCGCCAAATATCCATCTTCTCAAGATCACAGCAGCGGCATTTAAATCCGCCATGGTGGTATGCTTCATTTGGGAGCATAGCATCCGAACACTGCCACATCCTACATACAGTCCAGATTTAACTCTAAGTTAGCTTTGACTGAATCCTGCTATCAAAGATTCGTTGATAGGCAAACGATTTGAAAGCCACCATGCGGTTGATAGTATAGTTTTCATTGGTTTGAACAATTTAGCAAATATTGAATACAAAATGGCAATTTAATAATTGGATTATCGGGCTGAAAAATATGTAGAGGTGCATGGGGAGTACATTGAGAGGATGCACTTGAGTACTAATATAGAACTCTTCTTATACAGCACAATCATATTAGGAACTTTTTCAATACCCCTGGTAGGTGCCTTTTAATTCGAACCAAATTTTACCGAATCATGTAAAGCACTTACACTCGGTGTTAAGATACTCTCAAAAAATTAAATATGATATCAACTATTCTGCGATACATACCGTATTGGTCTATTTTTAGTATAGCATCTACTCCAAAATCAGATACAGACGGGTCTATATTATCAAATGACGTTACGTCACGCACATCGCGTTGCAGGGCATACTGGGTGAATGAAAGTAAAGATCGTTCATTGCATAAAACGATAGTCTTTATGAGGAAGGCGATAGGTCTAGGTTATTAACTCGGTATTGAAAAATATTAGACTCGAAGTTACGTGACGGCAAATGCCAAAGCTTGCGAGGGTACTATACGCCAAACCAAGGATGACCCAATATTTTTCACTACTATTCTTATGACATACTTATAACAAGCCGTTCCACTAACGAATGAACCCTGAACACCGTGCAGTAATATATGCTACTTTACAACTATGGAGGCGCACGCGCACACTGGGTGATTTTTCGTTCAACACTGAACGCAATTTTGTTGGAGAGTATGTAATGTCATGCAGCCAATGGAACATAATGAAAGATTAATATTTGGAAACAACGACACAATACACCAATACAAACTGTAGATATCATCATAAAAAGATGAGCCGAAAAATTCAGACTAATGTTACAATATCGTTAGGATTGCCCCTTTGATTCCGTCATGGTGGCGGGTAAATTTGAAATTGTGGTCCATCAGTCTTGGATAATACCTCAATAAAGGATAAAGATTCATTCTGGAGCAGTTTGTGTTGGATTAAATTCCAAATGAAGGATAAAAAATGCCATTCAGAGTGGATGTAAAGTGCAGAGTTTACCTGAAAGTATTGTTGACTGCAAATTCGCAACACTGGATCAAAGGTCAGCTTCTTTCTCTCTCTCTCTCTCTCTCTTTCTCTCTCTCTCTCTCTCTCTCTCTCTCTCTCATTTTTCTCTCTCTCTAGTACTAACACCAGCAACTTGCGATCACTAGCCGTCCATTTTCAGTATTTGTACGAATCATATTTATTTTCCATTTTTGAACCTTGCAATTTAAATCATCAGTTACATATATGTTTTATTTATTAAATTTGTTCTTTAGACAGTTTTATTTGTATGATAGGCAGTTTTGTTTGTATCATAGACAGTTTTATTTGTATAATAGATTTGTATATTATATGTGTATATATATATATATATATATATATATATATATATATATATATATATATATATATATATATATATATATATATTCGTATGATAGTTTTATTAGTATGATAGACAGTTTTAATTGGATGATAGACAGTTTTATTTGTATGATAGTTTTATTTGTATAATATACAGTCTTTTGTATGATAGTTTTATTTGTATGATAGACATTTTTATTTGTATGATAGTTTTTATTAGTATGTTAGTTTTAATTGGTTGATAGACAGTTTTGTTTGCATAATAGACAGTTTTATTTGTATTATAGTTTTATTTGTATGATATACAGTTTTATTTTGCATGATAGACAGTTTTATTCGTATGATAGACAGTTTCATTTGTATGATAATTTTAATTGTATGATAGACAGTTTTATTTTAGATGAGAGACAGTTTTACTTGTATGATAGTTTTATTAACATGATAAACTGTTATTTGTACAATAGACGGTTTTATTTGTATGATAGACAGTTTTATTAGTATGATAGGCAGTTTTATTTGCAGGATAGACAGTTTCATTTGTATGATAGGCAATTTTATTTGTAAGATAAACATTTTTTTTTTGCATGATAGTTTGATTTATATGATAGACACTTTTATTTGTATGATATATTTATTTGCTTGATAGACAGTTTTATTTTAGATGAGAGACAGTTTTATTTGTATGTTAGACAGTTTCATTCGTATGATGATCTTACTTGTATGTTAGACAGTTTTATTTGTATGATGATCTTATTTGTATGACAGACAGTTTCATTTGTATGATGATCTTATTTGTATGACAGACAGTTTCATTTGTATGATGATCTTATTTGTATGACAGACAGTTTTATTTGCATGTTAGACAGTTTTATTTGTATGATGATCTTATTTGTATGACAGACAGTTTTATTTGTATGATGATCTTATTTGTATGACAGACAGTTTTATTTGCATGATAGACAGTTTCATTTGTATGATAGTCTTATTTGTATGACAGTTTTATTTGTATGATAGACAGTTTTATTTGTATGATAGTTTATGTGTTATGACAGACGATTTTATTTGTATGATAGTTGTATTTGTATGAGAGTTTTATTTGTACGATGGACAGTTTTATTTGTATGATATACAGTTTTATTTGTATTAGTTTTATTTGTATGATAGACAATTTTATTTGGATGATGGACAGTGTTACTTGTATGACAGACAGTCTTATTTGTATGATAGACAGTTTTTTTTGTGCATAATAGTTGTTTTGTATGATAGACAGTGTTATTTTTTGATAGTTTTATTTGTATGATAGACAGTTTTATTAGTATCATAGACAATTTTATTTGTAAGATAGCCAGTTTTATTTGTATGATTGATTTATTTGTATGATATACGGTTTTATTTGTATGATAGTTTTTTTATGATAGACGGTTTTGCTTCTATAATAGTTTTATTTTTATGATAGACAATTTTTTTGTATGATAGTTTTATTGGATGATAGTGCTATATGTTTGATAGACAGTTTTATTTGTATGATAGACAATTATATTCATATGATAGAAAATGTTATTCGTATGATATACAGTGTTATTTGTATGATAGACAATATTATTTGTCTCCTAGACAGTTTTATTTGTCTGATAGACTGTTTAATTTGAATGATAGACAGTGTTATTTGTATGATAGATAGTGTTATTTGTATGATAGACAGTGTTATTTGTATGATAGATAGTTTTATTTGTATGATGTGTGTGTGTGTGCGATTTTGATTTTTAACGTAGCTTTAACAATTTTTCAGTCATATCGCTACGATGTCTGCAGTGTGGCAGTTTATAGTGACGTTTAGTACTGGGGCATCATGCCGCAGACATGTAGCACGATGTCCCACCCAGTCACATTATCCTGACACCAGGCCGACCAGTCCTAACACTAACCTCTTAGTACTGAGCGCAAAGCGAGGCAGCTGCTAGTACCAGTTTTGTAAGTCTTTCGTATGATTCGGCCGGGGATCAAACCCACGACCTCCCGCATCCGAGGCGGACGCTCTAACCACTAGGCCACCGGAGCAGTTTTATTTGTATAATAGTTGTATTTGTATGAAGGACAGTTTTATTTGTATGATAGTTTTATTTGGAGGATACACAATTTTATTTGGAAGATATACAATTTTATTTGGATGATAAACAATTTTATTTGCATGATAGTCAATTTTATTTCGATGAGAGCTAGATCTACTTATTTTCCACCATTGGTGTGAGGTAGAAAGTTCTGCATTCTTTATCGGCATCTGGTGGTTATATCAGCATATATTTAGTCGTAGTCAGAAGTAGTTTTGGTCATATAAGGAAGAAGTGACTTCTTTTACTCAAGTATTTTCAATATCTTTATTTAGTGACGCACAGCAACGCCGTTAAACTAATGGGACTATTTATTAAGTACTTTATAAAAATGAGTATGGAGTGCCTCGAACCAGGGCATGAACCGTCGGGATGATATGGACCTCGTCGTCTGCTCAGCCCATATCGACACGGTGGTTCCGGCATAGTCCGATAAATCACCCCCCCCCCCCCCAACCAAAAATAAAAAAAATTGTGTTGATACTGATCGACGATATTGTCAGTCTGATGTCACCTGTTTATTAAAATGTGCAATTTTGGTGCATGCACATCATACCGGAACAAAGCTGCTTACACTTTAGACACATACCGCTAATTGGTAACAGCCATGTGTAGCGCGAAATTCAAAATGGCCACAGGATAGATGGTTGTGCTATTCCGCGTGAATTTACAAGTCACCATACATATGATTTGCTCAGGAAATATAATGTACATGTCATCAAAAAGAAAACTTTAGAGGCCGATAGCTCCACAGCCAGGAGAAATACCGGTAAGTGTATAAAATGTACACCGATGTGTGCGGCCAAAATTCTGCAAATATATGCAGCTTTAAATGAATAGGTAATATCAGCCCCCAACCCGAAAATCAATATCATCAACGGTGAGGGGCTGATTTATCGGCCTAGTTCAGGCTACTCGGGCTTATAAGACCCAATTATACCGCACTCTTCATAAGTAACTATTGTTTAGAAATAATATGTTTTTAAAAAGATGTATCACTCATCTGCCAATCATCCTCACCTTTTTTCAGAGAAATCGCATTGTGAACTAACCAGCAGAGTTGAAAAGTCGTGTTACTAGGATTCTAAGTTGAATAATAATAATAATAATAATAATAATAATAAATTTGTTCATAAATTCTCGCTATATTAAGACACCAGCCAACAATAGTTAAAGAGATCGCATCAGGTACATAAACATTACCGCATCATGTTTTGCTTCAGACAAGCTTAGCTTGCAATAACTGGTTTGTATGACGATTCTGAATTAAGTATACCTGATTTTCTCCGACATTTGACATTTCATTATGTGCATAGTTTTAAGAGTACATTTTGTAATTATATAATACCCACAATACGCTTTACAGCTTATTTTTCTTTTCTTCTTGTTTGAAGTTATGAGTTAACCTCTGTGACCTCATAGGTAGTATTTTGTTCATTTTGCCCATCTGTTGGCTCTGTGTATGTTTCTGAGTGACTGGAATTCCGTGTTTCTTCTGCAACTATTCAAGAGAAAGATCTGGTTACACAGTAGCTTAAATTCTAAGATATTCTGTCATGTTGCCGTTAATTCATCCATTATGAATGTGATTATGCACGTAGCGTGTTTACACTTAGTCTTTCGATCCATATTTGACGGCAGCAGGGAGATTATGCGAAGTTTGATTTTTTTCTTGTTTGTCGCTGGGCAAATAACTTGTGACGGCTACGTAATAATAACATTAACGAGTTACTAGTATTGTATAAAAAGGACGACATGGATGTAAGCGAAAAATCGAGAAAACGTTTAGAAAAATCTGACAGACCCTAAAATGTAACTCCAAAGAGTGCTAACATTAATAGGTGTCATGTTAAGTTAACACTATGAAAATAACGGTCATGTCACCAAAATGACCAAGCAATACATATAATACAATATGTATTCTCAGTGTAAGTGTAAGTTCAATGCGCAACACAATGAGTAATTGAAATGTACTTCATTGTTTCAAAGTCTAATTTACCAGCGAAAGTCATGAAGGTGTACATACAATACGGACGTATAGCATGACATGAATGTTTCGGTTTTCTTTATTTTAAATATATTTTCTCGCACTCTAATTTAAATTAATCACCAGGAGTAAAAATCCAAAGCTTAAAGTTAACTCAAAAATATAAACTAGTTAAAAAAAATTCAGAACATGTTTTCACTCAATTTTCACAATGACATATGTCAATGTTGTAAACATCGAACCCAGCTTTTCTTCAGTTTCTATTGTCAGGATACGTAAGAGTGATAACACCTCAGCCTTATCTAAATAATTTGCATCTCCTTGTCAGTACAGCTCTTTTATTACCGCATCATACTGATTTATTTCAAAAAAATGCAAAGTTTCAAGATTCCAAACAGTCACATCCATAAAGACGCATCTCATCATTTGAAAGCCTATTAATCAAGTTTCAAAAAACAAAGCAATAACAAAAAACAAAAAAGAAAAGAAATAACAAAAAAGAAAAAAGCCAATAAGAACGCCCCAAACACCCCAAAGGCCCCCCAATTAATTTCTTCACGTAGAATCTGAGTATATTAATCATCAGTAAAATTTTCTAAATGAAAATTTGAACCTATCAATTCGGTTTTGACGTGTATGACGAGTGCAAATGTATGACGTCACCCTTATACAAACATATGAAGTGTCGATTGGCTGAGTACAGTGTTTTGTTTCCGGTCTAGAAAAACAAAAGAAATATCCTTTTGGTAGGCATTTGACATTTAATTTATATCCTAAGCAATCGACCATTAGCGGAAAAAAACCACACACCGTTTACCCTGTATAAACGTTTGGAAAGCACTCTGGAAAGATTTGGAATCCTTCGGCGTTAATAATTCCATTTTGTTCCAGTAAATATGTGCACACAGCAAACCGTATTTTTCTATGTATATCAGCTTACATTAGGTTATCAATTCTAAGTCATTCTTTAAATTTGAAAACTATGTTTCATACTTACACCCTCCTAGTCTTTTAAAAAAATAGCATGCATTGGTTAGGGCTTGACCGCACATGAGTCTAATAATGGCTGCATGGTGTCGATTAAAGGCGATGTTTTAACAATATTAATATAAAGAATTGTAAACATCTTTTCGTGAATATAAACCTTCCAAATAACCATAAACATAAATTATTACATGGTAAAATGTAAAAGTTGGAATATAAATAAAGTAAATAATCCAAAAAACCTTTAGGAAGATAAACACTTATAAATAAACGCAAACATAAAGTCCAAATAGAGTGAAGGTAAAGAGGTAACGCTGTTAAAATTCTGTCAAACGTATATAAAATATTCCATGAAGGTAAATAAATATAAATTAGCAAAAGGGAAATCTCCAGGAGGGGATGGACACACCGCGGAATTCTACCAAAAAAATTCCAAGGTGAGATATCGCCGATCCTTGAATTTTTATATAATAACATTTTATTAAAGAAAGGCACAATGTCAAAAACCATGAGGGAGAGTATAATTACCATAACATATAAAGGGAAGGGAGATAGGGAAGACCTAAAAAATTGGAGGCCCATTTCCCTACTAAACATAGATTACAAAATCCTAAGCAGGATCGTATCTAATAGGGTAAAAAAGGGACTAGGAGAAATCATAAATATAAATCAAACTTGTGGGGGGAAGGTAGGGATATCCAAAATAATATTTAAACAGAAAGACAGTAATTGATTATATAAATGAAACTGGTCAGAAAGATGACATGGTACTTTTCGACCAAGAAAAAGCTTTTGACAGATTAGAACACAACTATATACAAAACGTTCTAGAAAAATTTAGATTTGGAAAAGATTTCCTAAATTGGACTGAAATCCTGTACAAAAATATAACCTCAAGAAAGCAGATCTTTTAAATACGTAGAGGAAGAATTCAACAGATTTGGGAAAGCCTCTATGTCAAAAATAAATCGCTATAAAACAGAAATTCTCAAAATAGGAAACTGGCGCGGGAACCACAAGGGAATCGTACCACACCTAGTGCAGGATAGAGTCAAAGCACTAGGAGTGTGTTTTGGCAAAAACAATGAGATAGATAACTACAAGAATATGTTTTAAAAAATCAAAGAAATTATAGATATCTGGACACCAACGCCCCTATGCATAATGGAGTGGGCCCAAGTGTCCAAAACTTACTTATATTCTAATATTAATTATACATTAAAATCGATAGATATAGAAAATAAAATGCTACGTAAAATAGAGAATGAAATAATAAATTTTTATTTGGGGTTTTAAAACCCACTACATATTAAAAGAAACATATAGAATAAATAAAAGAGGTTTAGAACTACCAAACCCATTATTTTAAAAAGTTTCAAATATTTTCAACGGATTTAAAACACTAAATACAGAACCAATGACACCATGGGAAGTTCTGTATACATACTGGCTTTGTTTCGCTCTAAGAAACCGACCAGATATATATAAATATAATCAACTCATGACAAAAATTAGAAGTACCTAGGAAATTTAGAGCTTTTAAAGAACTTTTAACCAAAAGTAGGGATAAAAATGAATTATTTGATAAGCCTAAAAAGGACACTTATGAATGGATAAGAGAGGATGTCACAAAAAAATATTAAATGTAAAGTGGAACAAGAGAACTGTGGAATTAACTGGCCTAGAGTAGGGGGGCATTGGTCCAAAATTAAATCGTTAAAGAACCAAAGTCTGATTTATAAATACTTGCATAATGCATGGCTGACGGGGGAAGTGGCTCCAAGTAGACACGTGATAAATTTAATGCCTAAATGCCCGCTGTGCAAAAGGGCAATTTATACCAAATACTACGTGATAAGACAGTGTGCGAGCAGAAAAATTGAAGAGATTAAACATAACTAAGGAAATTTGCAAGAGAGAAAATTACCGGAGGAACAACATACTCTTCCTCGATGGGAATTTTGACAGAAACGTATTAGCACAGGTCATATATTATATAATAGGTATTATGATGGCATGTGGACAGGTAATACAAATAAACAAAAGTCCTGTAGTAGCATGACGTCACATAGGGTGGACAGATGGGGGAGGATGTCTTCGGTTCAGCGTCCATTAGGGGAGGGTACCTCCAAATGCGGGCTGGAGCCCCTACCTCATATCTCCATCCAATGAAAACAAAAGACAACTGGGAGGAAAAATTTGGAAATAATGCAGTACTTAAACAAAAATCTATAGCACAAAAACAATATAGCAATATACACATAACACACACATGATATAGGAGATCCTTGGCAAAGATCACTTGAACAAATAAGGGAAGGGATTCCGAATAAGAGATTGAATCCAACATCGGATGAACCTCCATGTAGAGAACACTAGGAAAAAAAAAATACCCCACCAAAAATCAGGTTTTTAACTAAAATATTTTGATCCAAATTCTTTTTGGAAAAAAGTTTACATGCAAAACACCTAAGGGGGACACATCTACACATGAAAACACTTTTTTAATGTTTTGAAAATGGGGGAGGGTGCGCATCTGTCTGTTGCCCCGCTCCCCCCCCAAAAATACACAATCAATATGATACAAAAAAAACCTATAACACGTCCTAAGTAGAAACGTATGACATGGAAAAGAGAAGACAAAATACCATTGACAGAACATAAGATTTGCAACTGAAAATTCTATTTTTATTCTACTGAAAAGTTTATATGTAGCACGTGATTTTTGTTGCAAACGTTTATGCAGGTGACATATATTTTGCAGAACTGTATTAAATTTAGAAGAAAAAAAAATCACATGACTCTTAATTGTTTCAGCAATTGATATGAAATTCAGCAAAATTCATTTAGACTTTTAATTTAATAAATAAAAAATATATATTTGATGACCTGTGTCAGACACTGAAATAAAAAATGAAGGCATCATCTGTAATACAACACCCGATATTTTTAATATCCGTCGTCACTGTTATGGTTCTAAATAGATTAAAGTAAGCAACTCAAATTGAAAATAAAATATATTTTTGTTGTTGCAAAGGTGTATGTTATCGCGCGTAAGTGTGCAAAACTGAATAAAATATGATACAAATGCAAATGCAACAAAAGCTTGTTTTCACACAACAATAATTATGGCATGTCTATTTACATCATATTGCCCGCTAATTGTCAAAACGCAGACTTTCTATGGCCGTAGAATCTTCTAATAGACTTATAATAATGGAGGATTATCTGCCCCTGCTGCTAATTCCACTCGAAATGCGAGTCTGTTTACTCAAAGACTTATCTGCACATTCGGCAGCCTTCGTCACTTTGTCCAGTTTGTGAAATCGGATTAGGAGACACGAGCGGCCCATTGGATGACTACTTGTCGTAAAAAGAAGCTTCTTTAATAATACTTGAAAATAGGAGGACGTTTGCGCCAGAGGATTTTCTTCAAGTTGGTGGCAATACACGTCTAATTCATGCAATGATCCATGCTGTAGATATATATATTCTGGCTATAAGGAAGTCATTTCTGCGAGAAAGTTTGAAATAGTCAAGAAAAGTGACAGTCTGGTGAGACACTGTGGAATACGTGAAATTCAAGATTAATTGTGAAGGGTACGTTAAATGTTTTTGTTATTTTGTTTTTGCAAACACCAATTTTAAAACTAATATCATTGTCTTACATATTTGGTTGCAATACATTATCAATATTTTCTGAGTTGCTTTCTTTTTTCTTTACCATCATTTTCTCATTTTATTTATTCATGATTTCTTATTTTCTACAATTAACAAATCCAAATCAATATTGCTAAATGGAGAAGTAACGGAAACACATAACATTCTTTGCCAATTATCACTGCCTTTCGACAAGAAAGACTAATGTTGCAAATGATGTATAAATATTACCATTTTTTGGCTATTATTAAATGAAGTATCTGTTCATCAATCTATTCAACTGTTGTTTTTTTTCCATATACATCAGGCATGTGGAAGTTTCCTCCAGGGCATGAGTTGGATAGGTGATTTTTAAAGCCACATCCAATATATAAATAACAGGACAAAAACAGGTCGTAGGCCGTAGGTTGCAAATGCCTGATACACATGTATATAATAGCAGAACAGGAGATTCAGAAGATTAATACCTGCTTTCGTATGGTAGTCTCTATATAACGCGTTGTTTTAAAACATATAATTAGCAGAGCAGGAAATTCAGAAGATTAATACCTGCTTTTCGTTTGATATTCTCAATATAACGCGTTGTTTGAAAATATATAATTAGCAGAGCAGGAAATTCAGAAGATTAATACCTGGTTTTCGTTTGGTACTCTCAATATAACGCGTTGTTTGAAAAATAGAAAATGTAAGCATATTTCGGCAAACTATCTACTTGAAACGAATGGATAAATGAACTTATTTCTTTGTTATTTATAATGCGTTAAATGATGCTTATGTACGCAAATAAATAAATATAAATTTCCCAAAACTACGTAGCTACTGGGTCAATCACATTTCTTGCTTATCAGCATTCATGTTATGCATTCTTCTTCTTCTTCCTCTTTTCAGTTATTTATCTTTGTTCTCTATAATGTTTATGAAGAAAAGAAATTTATCGTAGCAAAATCAAAAGATACTTATAGTTATTTATCATTGGAATGCTTTGAAATTACTAGAAGCATACTCTTTTTATTGTTAATATATATATTAACTCTTTTTATTGTTAACATATATATATATATATATATATATATATATATATATATATATATATATATATATATATATTAAGAATAAAAAGAGTATGCTACTAGTAATTTCAAAACATTCCGATGACAAATAACTATAAATATCTTTTGATTTTACTACGATATATTTATTTTCTTCATAAACACACACACACACACACACACACACACACACATATATATATATATATATATATATATATATATATATATATATATATATATATATATATATATATATATATATATATATAATTTCTCATGTTACTAACGTCATTCGTGTTTAGTTTTATGTTTGGTATAAGTTTATGGCCCCTTCTGCTTTTCTTTCTTTTAAGACTAGGTCATTAAAGAAAAGACAACTGATGAAAGCAGTGTAGATCCTTGTGAAATGATTCATTTTATTAGGATTATGTTGACAAGATATACTAGTTATCCTTTTTTTTAAAACTATTGTTTTATTTTTTTTATTTAACAGGCATGCATGCCCCAGCAGACAGCAATGTATCGCTACGAGTGCATGAATTTCCGTGACTTGAATCCCTCCCCGATATCATCCCCTACCTGCGAAGATCTCGGAATCCCCCAGGACTGCGAAGTGTACCCATTCAAGCGGTGCATCCAGAATACATCCCCTCCTGTAGACGGCGATCGTTATGAGACTGTCACCAAGAGTCAGCGGCAGAAGGTCGACCCCTTTTCGACGTTGTGCATGATCCCCCTTCCGCCACTGTACGGGGCCGGCCACATGGAGCCGGCTTTTATCCGGAAACGGAACGAGCGGGAAAGGGAGCGTGTCCGATGCGTCAACGAAGGATACGCCAGGTTAAAACAGCATCTGCCTATTGAAAAGAAAGAAAAGAGAATAAGTAAAGTCGAAACGTTGAGATGTGCCATTGAATACATCAGGTACTTACAGGTCTTGTTATCAGACTCTAAAAATGACAATTTAGTAGAAATATATTCCAAGGACAATGAGGCAAACAAAGAAATGTGCCAAAGTTCGGATGATGAAACTGGAGAGGTTCAGCATAACATTGCAAGGGCAGGACATGGCATAAAGTCATCAAAGAAAGAAGTGGCCTGATAAGTGTAATATAGATAGTAGAGAAAATGTTATTTTAACATTCGATGTTATTATCGGAGCAAGTGCACAATAGACTCAGTCGTTTTAATATATTGTTCATATTAGTATAATACATATTCTTTTGGTAGCTAATTTATTTATGCCTCTGTCTTGATAAATATCTCATTTTTTGTTGTTTTTTGTAATTTTATTTTATGGGGTTGGGGAGGTCTTGAAATGTGCTTACAAATAAATGGCAGTACAATCTACATTGCTTTCTAATTTTTATGCATATATCCTGAATATCGTATACGCTTGTCCACCTGTTTCAGAACATTAAACGCAAAATTTAATTTTGACATCAAAGGTAAGCAAAAAGGTCAAATAGAACCTTGGCGACTTTGAGTTTCTCGCCAAAATGTGTTTGTTTATTTTCATGTTTATGAATGCCTTTGATTTTCACCAGCCACAATTATTCTTAGGCGATTTTGAGTTTCAGTCGGAGATACAGTTAAAGCCCAAATGCTGCTGTTAAGTGCAAAACGTCGCATATGACAAATCATCTCAATAATACTGAATCTTGAAAGATATTGGTTAGAAATATCATTGGATGCCATCAAAACAAGATAATATCGACGTTTCATCACAAAATGAGCCATGCATTTCCTCCCTTGAGCTTAGAAACACGCCCATTTTGCACATGCGTACGAATTATAGCGATGTTGATCGGCGACATACATGGATCAACTGATTTTAGTCGAAAGCTTGAACAACAAGGTTTGATGACGTCACCATTTTGAACATTAAGAAGCTGATACCGCACTGTCTTGGATACGACATGTCATCCTTATATGATAAGCTATTCTCATTTTGCGTTTGATATGATGCAGTATTCGTCCTAGAATTTAAGAGTATTTGTTCTTCAAAGACTTAAATGACGTACATTATATTTTGCAAGTCCGCGTCGTAATGCTTATCAATTAATTTGGAAATCTGAAACAGCTTTGTTTGTCTTCATCCCAAATTCGCCCTTTCAAAGTATTTTCAGAGTCCCAGCTGATCATCAATATTTACACAAGTCTTATTTGTATCTCATGCACGTTTTTTTCTTCTTAGATCTGCTTATAAAAAGCCGACCTGCCTCTCTTCATTCTCTCTCGAATACATTTGTCCGTCACGTACAAATGTTGTTGTTATTAGAATATTCACTGCCTGAATTTGTCAAACGTGTCACATCACTACATTTAGAGCACTCCCAAAAAAGAACGGTATTACGAGCGACTTTGTTGACTGACTTAAGAGGTCGAACCTCTTAATTCTAACCTGAATTTTTGGATGTCATTTAAACAATATCTTCATTATTTTATGAACGGTTAATGTCAAGTAGTTTTTTTAAAACAATTAATTTCCTTTCTTCCAAACTTTAATTAGATTGGAAGAATTTTGAAGTTTATTTTAAAAAACACAGCGACCTTAGGGCTTTAAATGGAATCTCTAATCGATTCCTGGCCTGGTGTTTAGGAATACTTTGAAATGAGAATATCGCACTACCTCAAGCGGGCGATATAGGTGAAAATGATGCTAAGATTGATCGTGATAATGCTACTACTACTACTATTACTACTACTACCACGAGAACGATGACGATGACTAACTTCAACAAAAATAGATCAACAAGCCAATAGTGTCATCTGAACACAGAACAACAACCTGGATGTGGTTTCAACTGGGAGAGCTGATGTACGAAACAGAAAGATTTATAATATCAGCACAGGATCAGACACTCATGGTCAACAATGCGGAAACAAGTGTACAAAATCAAGACATCTAAAGACTGTACAGAATATGCAGGGAAACAAATGAGACTATCAATCACCTGATCGGTGAGTACAACAAGCTAGCTAAGCACGAGTATAAAAATGGGTGTTATTAGCTACCTCTTTCCCTACACATTAAGAAATAATGGCATAGATGCATACGCAAGTGGTTGATTCACAAAGCAGAGAAGCGACTGAAAGCAACAAGGCGAAAATCCTATAGAATTTCAACATCCATCATACAGATTTCAAGGCACGGCACCTGAGATCAGGTGTAATACTGGTGGACGGGTAGTCCATAACGTATATCACGGACATAAGTTCCTTTGACCTGATGTGAGAACTTTGAAACAGATGCACACAGAGATCATGCCGATCGAGGGCACTAAAAATTTGAAGCGTACACATCTCGAGTACAATCTACTTGAAGATATAAACAACAGATTACCATCAAGAGGATTTGCAGACGTATACTAATAATAATAATAATAATAATAATAGCAATAACAACAACAATAAAAGCAGCAGTAATAGTAACAAGATAGAGAAGTTGGACGCATGTCTGTCTATCTACCTACCTACTAACACACACACACACACACACACACACACACACACACATATATATATATATATATATATATATATATATATATATATATATATATATATATATATATATATACATACATACATACATACATACATGCATGCATGCATACAATTAAACAACCATTTAACAATGTTATAATACATTAAGAGGTTTCAATGTCTTTAAAATATAGATGGCGTTCCAGTATCGAATTCAGAGGTTGATACGGACTGATATTGAGGTAAAGATTGCTAATTTTCATAAGAATGGTAACAATAAAAATTAAACTGACAATCAAGTAATGCTTCATCTTTACCAATCTTTCTGCTCCACTACGCATTTTTTTTAAAACCAGTATTACAGTTAGCAGTTGCGTGGAAGTTTGTTACATATCTGGACCAAGACATGAGATATTTGTGTTTAGTTATTCATTATGTGACAGTGAAACCTATTTTATTTTTCACCACTGATAACGAATAGCTCCCATTCATGCGCACTAAATTATTTCTCGCGGTAACCCGATTCCTTTACAAAATAACAATGTATGAACTATAGATCTTTGCAGTACACTAAGGAATACAGGTCGTTAAGGGCCTTTGCTTTGTAGAACGATAGGATCAACTTTAAATAGAACTAATACATATATCGAGAAATTATGCCAACGATCGCCATACTGTTTGAATAACGACACACTCCTCCACACAAAAATTGAAAAAATACAAAGCAAATAAACAAAGAAAAACTTAAAGAAATACGAAACTGTGCTATACTATTAATACAATTAAACACTGAAAATGTGTTGTTTACAAGTAATTCACTATAATCATATAATCTCTTTGCACTACCCCGCACCCTTTCAGCTTTCATATGAATATATTTGTACTATGTCTGCACAGATCTTTATATGCATTTATCTCTGTATGGATGATGATGATGATGATGATGATGATGATGATGATGATATGTTTTGTTATTCTAGAAAAGACATGGATTAACATATAATTGGGGGAAGTCTGTTTATGTCCTCTACGGTTTTGAAATTTAAATTAGCTCCCACATTTATATGTGTTCGTATGTACGGTCTCAAATGTCAACACATGTCAGAGGAGCTCCGAACGAAAACCATGGGTCGTGTTCAACCACATGTGAGAGGGGTTTGAATGTGACACATGGGTCGGGTTCTGTGGGCATACAGATGTGGTTCCCATGTTACAACTTAGAAGGATATTTATATTCACACTCTGGAACTGTATACAGACGTACTGGACGTGAAAACACGAATTGAGATACGCAACTGACTTTGATCCCTGGGTCTGTTTTAAAATAGGAACTCGATTTGGGCATAACTTTAAAACATTTGGTGTTCCTATCCTATAACCATATGTGAATGCTATGCATGAAAAAGCATACGCACCGTTGCAATTAATATTGACTCCTGGGTCCACCCCTACCCCTAGGGACCTAAATCCTGAGTCATAACTATGAAACTATTGAGATCCACATTCTGTAATCATAAACACACTATTAAAAGATGAGTTATGAGATACAACATAGTCTTACCTCTGGGGACTTCGCTCGCGGGACAGATCGTGTATGTAAGGACGGGACAAATCAGGCGAGCGCGGAATGTGTTTTGCATTATTATTATTATTATTATTATTATTATAGTTGTTATTATTATTTTTATTATAGTTGGTTCATTATCACACATAAAACGTCTTCATTCATTCTGAGTATTTACAAAAAAATGCTTGATATAACCATATCAAGGAATGTATATTTGAAGGAATGGGGTGGATAAGAAGTTAGAATTAACACGGATAAAATAGAGAATAAGACAGATATATTTATAAAAAAATTGTTTCAATTACTGTACTTGTTATTTTAGTTTATTTCATTCTGTTACATTTTAGCCGTCCTTTCCTTGAAAAATAACTCATTAACATGAGCTAGAATGTGTTTACATTGTGTACTATAGTTTCAGCGTACACCTCTATTGTTGAAATGAGCTGTTACGTATACAACGTTTATTTCCCACCCCCACCCCCGCAATGAAAATAGAACAAGATTGATGTATGCTCTGCCGACCGGGCATCAATGAAACTAACTTCTAGTTTCACTAAATATCGCAAAGTATTCATTAAAAAGAGATTTCCCATTATCGAGCTAAGGATATTTATAGCAATAATTTCGTTTTTATAAGACGTAGATATTGCCCGAAGACTGAAAAATAACATGATTTTATTAATATTGAAAACCCTCGAGTTTTTTTATTCTTGAAATTTCTAAAACGTGAGGAAATCCTCAGAGTTTTCTCAGAGATAAAATATCGTTTTCAGAAGAAATCGGGAAATTTCACTCCATAATGCCTACTTTAACATTCAGTGAAATATATATGGGTCCAAAGCAAGGAATAAGACAGATATTGAAATTCTTAATTTGAGGAAGAATATTTGAAGGCTGTAAAAGGAATTCCTGTCATTTACCTATACTAAAATACAAGCATAATTTAATAATCAACGTAACAAGAACTCGAAGCTTCTTCTCCTACTGACTGAAATAAAGATCTACAAACATTCTTTTACAGTTTTATGACAACAATAAGAAAGAAAGCTCAAGGGGATTGTTAGGCAATCAAGCATATAATGAACGAGAAAGGAAGACCAATGTCAATTATACAGGTCTAATTTTAACCAGATCACAGCGGTGTTTTCAAGTTCGTAATCGGCCAGTTTTAAAGAGCCATTCAACCTGCTTTGAATGTTCAGTCGTTTTTTAATAATGTCGACTCAGACAAGATCAAAATAAGCGGACAATGTCAGGATTATCCGCAATGACAACATTTATAGTAATATTTGTAGCCTTGATAGGATCATTAAGGGGTAAGTCTAATTTTGATATTCACTGAAAAATTACTTTTATATATATATATATATATATATATATATATATATATATATATATATATATATATATATATATATATAGATAGATAGATAGATAGATAGATAGATAGATAGATAGATAGATATATCAGGGACCCTGTAATTGGAATGGCTTTTTAACGGACATTTTTTCCCTTTGAAAATTAACGTGGCTGCTATGTATGTGTGGAATTTAATATTAAGACAATCATAGTAAGTATAATAAATTGTAACAAAAAAACCACATTGATATACCTGATTATTAAATGTGTCTGCATTTGCTGCTACTGTAATATTTGTATTAACTTTCCATGATTTAGTTTTTCCCTCTATAACTATTTATTCATAAAAAAATCACTTATTCTTTACAACACTATGCAGCCGAATGTCACCCAACAACCGTATTTTGTTCCACTCTACAGTTTTTTTTTATAAAAAAAAAATCTTTTTTGACAACAAGCAGACTTACTACCTCGAAAATATGTAACACTTAATCGACTGGCATTTTTGGTGAAATCGTATGATGAAGTTGTATATATTCAATTCACCCCAAAAGTCTTGGAGGATCAAGTCCCCAAAAGTCCTTGAGGATGAGTATATAACTGAGCTAAGTATCTTTTGTTTCTTAATTTGGACCTTATATTCACACATTGTGTTCAAAAGTATAATGTGCTGACACACAGCAACATGATATAGCTTACAAACGTGGTTTGACGGACTAATATATAGTACAAACCCTTAGGCAATCACAGAGTTGGTGCTTTTTTCTTTTTTCCTTTTTTCTTTCTTCATATTCTGGAGACGAGCTTTCACACTTCTTTTGTCCTGTGTTCTGTGACTATAGTGTTTAAACAGTTGGGAAGTCTGTGACTGCTCTGTTGATTGTTTATCAAGGAAGCGATGATTAAATTAGATCTGTTCACCTTTGAATTAATATTAGTCGGCGACATCGTTTGTCTGAGAAAGAAACAATATGTAAAATATAACTAATGGCATTTGAATTTTACTCGGTTAAGATGTTTATTTGACTGTTTGGTGAATAGACAAAGATAATTTGATACAGTGCTATATAATATAATCTATAACTGATATCCGGTAACTTAGAGTATGTGCCAGTAAAAATCTTCGATATCACGGACATGCATATCTGGGAATTACAGTGATTTTAGAATATGATATATAAAGCTGTGAAAGAAATATTTCCAGCAATGGGTTGCTTCATTTCTATCCGGCCCTTGTTTCCTCATGAATAGAGAGTCAATCAAATGTCCTGTACATGTTATTATAAGGAGTTGTGAAGTAAGCGTTTAACGCCAATCTGAATGCTCGTTTTTGGGTGTTTGTTTATTCACTCAATGTCCGATTTTCATGAGTTATTCCACTTATACACCTGTGGTCAACAGGAAGTTGAATCTAGGTAATAAAGAGTAGATTTAGAATATTCGATGGATTATATGAAACTAGGCATTTTATCACAGTAATTGTAGTTGATCAATCTGAATATACTAATGTGGACTTTCACCTTTACATACCCCGAGAAGTTTTCAAGAATAAACATTTATCAGTTGAATATCTTCTATAGGTAATTTCAAGTCCACTTCATCAGCCAATCGCTGAGGAGTAATTACTTTCATATAAGGGTTTTTCTTAAATAATCACGATTGAAAAAGGGTCAAATAGCACATTTCTTCACTCTTTTGGGAGATAATCTCCAGGGATTAAGAAAACAGTTTTGTACGTTTGTAGAAATTACATCAATTCATGTTTTATTGAACTTTAGACAGTGATACTGAAGAAATCCTTGAAAAGTAAAAACCTACCTTCCGAAATGTAATGATGGTATATCAAGATTTAAGCAAATAGAAAATATGTGAATAAGTTATTTAATATATTTTTAAAAAGGAAAACAAAACAAAAACAGCAAAAACGCTGACCTACATGCCAAATTGGGAACGTACATATTTTTAATTAGCCCCCACCCACAATCCTGTTAGTAACACAAGTATGAGAAAATGTTCGTCATCATATTTCATGATGACAAAATGTATATTTTCTGGTAGAGGGAATTGTTATGTAGACAATAAAAAAAACAATAATCTAAATGAGTAATTCACCGTGTGAATCTAAGAAAAGAGAATATCTAGCACATTAAACTACCAGATTGCATACAATAAAGCAATCATATGACCAATTTATGCAAAGTTTGATTTAAATAGAAAATGGAAACACAAGTTCGTTTAAATACGTACGCTCAAATCGCGAGACGTTTTGTCTTTTATAATGTCTTCACTTTGCCAACGAAAGAAAAATATAGCAATCTATTGGCAGATCACCAAAACATTTCAAACTTCCTGAAACGACATGCACATTTACACTGTATCACTTGTCTTAATATCTTTGCCATTTTCAACCATTCCACTATATAAAGGAAGTTTGACAGTTAAGGTCAAGTGGCACGTTTTTATTACACTGATATGACTTACACCATTATTATACCGATTTCTAACAATAGAATCATGTGTTATATATATATATATATATATATATATATATATATATATATATATATATATATATATATATATATATATATATATATATATATATATATATATATATATATATATATATATATTAAATCTTGATATATTATTGACGAATGATAAATACTACATCAGAACGCAATTTATATAATAAAAACTTATGGTGTGCGTAATACTTACTATCAAGTATTTTATAAATAATTTATCATTATATATTTAGAATTAATCTAAAAATGAAGTTTCATTTTTAAAGGATTAGTAAACTTATTTTTATGAAATTAGTTTATATTTTCACTTATTAAGTTATTCTGCAAATTAGAATAATATAAAAATATTCTTTGCTAATTGTAAACAGGGGACATGATTTTATAAAAATGGGAACAGCAATGGGTAGTCCTATGGCACCTGCTTATGCATCTTTATTTATGGAAAATTAGAAAATGATTTTCTAAATAAATGCCTCTTAAAACCAGATGTTTGTGTAATATATTTAGACGATATCTTTATGATTTGGAGTTATTCATTAGAAGACCTTTATTATTGTATAGACAATTCAAACAAATTACATCCAACAATAAAATTTACATTCAATGTGTCTAAAACTAACGTAACATATTTTTGGACGTAGAGGTCGTGAAAAATGAAAATAATGACATCACTACCGTGGTTCATGTTAAAAACACGAATATTCATATGTATGATGAATATTCTTCATGCCATCATAAATCATGTAAACATGGGATACCATATAGTCAAGCAAAAAGATATAGAAGGATTATTTCGGATGACTCTGTTTTTAAATCATCTTTGACAGAGTTAGGTCAGCATTTTTTAAATAGAAATTACCCTAATTACATCAATAATACTGCTTTCCATAAAGTATCTTCTCTTACACAACTTGAATCTTTACAATGTAAAATCAAAAACAGAAATGAAGATATCATTCCTTTTGTTATTGAATATAATCCGAGTTTGCCTAATATAGGTAAGATTATCAATAAATATTGGGATTTATTAAAATTATCATGTAAAGAAAGTGTTAAATCGCTACACGAAAGCAAACCCACACTTACTTATAAAAGGACTAAAAATCTTAAAGGCGACCTAACTAATTCTAAATTAGAAAAAAAACATCATATAAAATAGGATCATCAACTAAATGTAATAGACCTAGATGTTCGCACTGTTCTTATATTAATGAAAATACTTCTTTCAATAGTAATAGTACGAAAGAAACTTTTAATATGTCATGTGATACTAATTGTGCAACGTCAAATGTTATTTATTTGATCACATACAAAAAATGTGGCATCCAATATTTTGGACAAACCAGTCAACAAATATCTAAACGTATGAACCAACATAGATCAGCTATAAAATATTATATCGATCAACCATTTTCATCTCATGTTGCCGTACATTTTAACAAGAGTTCCCATACTTTGCAAGATTTCTCCTTCCAACCTATTGTTAAAACTGATTCTGAGATGGAACATCTGCTAAAGGAAACCTATTGGATTTACCGTCTTAATAAGAATTTCCAAAATGTCTAAATTAAAAAACACTATACGACATTCATTCATCTCTTTTTTTTTTAAAAATCATGTCCCCTGTTTACAATTAGTTAACAATATTTTTTATATTATTCTAATTTGCAGAATAACTTATATACTGAAAATATAAACTAATTTCATAAAAATAAATTTACTAAATATTTTAAAAATGAAAGTGCATTTTAAATTAGTTCTAAATACATTATGATTAATTATTTATAAAATACTTGATCGTAAGTATTATGCACACTAATAATTTTTTATTAGATAAATTGCGTTCTGATGTAATATTTAACATTCGTTAATAATATATCAAGATATAATATATGATATTTTTTAAAAGTTATTTATTTATTTATTTTTTTATTTATTTATTTATTTATTTATTTATTTATTTATTTATTTATTTATTTATTTATTTATTTATTATATCTTTAGCAAATGTGCATTATACATTTTAAAATATTAATAAAACTGTTTATCTCTATTTAGTCATAAATTTTAGAGATAGTTATCAATAGAGATATATGTATCTTTAAGATCCAGTGTTATGTATTTTTATGAATTTAAATATTACTAATCAGTGCTGTATATGCATATCTCCATGTTAGTTATTCGTTAAAGTATAAGACAATTAAGTTAAAAATGTAAGCTGTGACGTCATCTTGTTTATGTCATTTTTATTGTTACTGCATTTGTATGGGAAAATATGAATGAGTTTTTTGGATGGAATACTGCACGACCTTTGGAGTGCAGTATATTCATCCGACAAAACGAGTTCATATTTTCCCATACAAATGCAGTAACGTTTTTATTATATGCTCATTTTGTTATTCAACCTAAGGCTTAATTATATAAACAAAATACACTATAAGAAACAACGTAAATGAATGTATGCCGTATTCCAAACTAAATGCACAAGCGCCGATTCATCATTACACAACAATAACATTATTAATGTGCACATAACTCCGTCCAGCTAAATTTGAACTTGTCTCCCGCTACCAAGTTTCGAAAGAAAATGGCGTTTTTGTCTACTTAAAATTGAAACTTGGAGTCATATTGTGAATGAATGCGCATTGTAACAAGATTTCCATTTGATCTGGAATGAATAAATTTTGGTATTTTTGCGATTCTACGAAATTTCATGATTTCGGACTGGATTCATCTGTGCAAATTGTACATGAAATACATCGGATTGAAGCGACGTGGGAGAGGCGTGTTTAATCTGCAAGTGTGATTGTTGTCGTTGACTATTTGAAATCATAATGTGGGAAAAATATTGAAGTGTTTTAATTGCAATTATCAAAAAGATGCTATTGAATTTAATGTTTATTTCATTTTGAGTGCTGTAAGGAGGATGTAATTGCACTTGGAATATAGTCGAAATTACAGTACAATTTCGAAATGTGTAATCAAGCTTGAGAATTCATGACATGGCTCATGTAATTCGGATTTTCAGAATTAAGAAATTACATTTTGAGGAAATTCAGAATGTCAAATTGTAAGTATGTTTTTGCCATTCTTATTACCAGCTAAAGGAGACAGTTTATGCCTTTATAACTTGCATGTTATTTGTAGGTACCAAGCAATTTTATGAAATCTGGCGTCTATAACCAAAATCCGAAACATTGTATCAAAAAAGTTAATGCAGAATGAAGCAAAGCAGATGGTATGTGGCAGTCCACAAAACATCTGCTTTAGTTCATTCAGAAACAAATTTAATCAACCAAAACGTAAAGCGTCTGCTACACGAGAGTACATGATTTGTTTACAAAGTAGTTCCTAATACACTATTGGGCACACATGTCCTGAGCATGAGTGCAACATGAAGGTGTGCAATATCGTAAAATACTGAACGATTCTGACAATGTAACGTTAACGGAGAAAAAAAATGAGCATATAATAATGTTTGTTTCATTGATCACTTAGAAACAGAACTTATCACATAGTAGGTATAGTTTTCCTATAGTATGTGCAGTTTCATATTTTTGATATTACCGAATGTTAAAATATCACTTTATGTGATTCTGATTGGCCCAAATAAGGCCATGAACTTACTGTGCAGTATCCTCTTTATTGATTGGTGGGGATCGTGGGAAAACATTTTTAACTCCGCCTTCTTGAATGTTTGGTTTTGAATGAACATTTTTGGCGGCCATTCTTGAACTCGACTCGCGAAAGGAAATTGAGGAAAAATTACCTCCGCTGTCTGAATTTGGATATGTTACCCCCACAGGGGTTTGGTATGTCATGTATAACAATATCATAATGAGAAACATGGGGTAAAACTACAAAACAAGAACAAACAATAAGAAGTAAAACTAAAGATATTGCTTATTTGAAGGCGGGTGGGGAGATGGAGTGGTATATCTGTAACATAGATTTAGAATCCACCGTATATACAAGCGAGGTTTAAATGTTAACTTACAGAAGTAAATAAACTCACCTCTGTTCACAGAAGAATTTGGACATATATGAGTCTCCTAAATGATAGAACTTTATCCAACCACAGCATCTTTACGCAGTATATATGGGATGCAAATCCGACTCAAAAAGAAATTTGTTTACATCTTCTGTACAGTTTATTGTTCTAGTCAAATACTGTAAATATCCGGTCACAAATGCATTGCATCAAATGTAGGAATTTCTGCATCCAGTAATCCTATTTCACATAAAAATCGCAACAATGTAACGTTTAGTTTACATGTACTCTAGGTCTACTGTTCGCTATATCAATGTGGCATTACATCGCATTAATCAATCTGTTTTGAAAAATGATTTTGTCGTCATAAAATGTTCTGTTAATTCGGATGGAGGCCTTTTGCTTGATTTGTAATTTGTAAAAATGTACAATCTACTTTCACTAGTTCAACTTTGTTTGGGACTATATTTTATGTACAACAAATGAAATTATTCGTTCTTCTTTCTATCTAAATAATTTCACTGAAATAAAAACTTTGCGATAAAAGGAATCTCAAATGGGTAATGATTTAATATTAAATTTACGAAACATGTTGATTAATGTCCAGATTTTGCTCGACAAGGCTCGCAAGAGACTTACATTATTCAACCCGTTTCATAAATTCAATATTAAATCGTGACCCATTTGAGATCCTCTATATATTTAATGACGAAAGCAATGATATTGAATTCAGTTTGAATTCAGTCTGATGAAGCATTAAAGCGAAACCGGTCACATATTCTACGTGTTGGTGTTGTTTATTTTATATATATATGTGTGTGTGTGTGTGTGTGTGTGTGTATGTGTGTATGTTTGTGTGTGTGTTCTTAGTTTAATTAAATGTACTTCAGATAGCGACATTGAAATATTTGGCTACGTTATTTATTGTTAAGGCCAATAAAGATTAGGCCCCTACTTGAACTTTGAATGTATATTAATATTGTTTACAAAGTATGTAGTGGCACGTGATTAATAGATTTTAAAACTACTGAGATATTGAAGAAAAATCAACCTTCACCGCAGGACTGGAAATGTGGCATGCACTGTAAATTTAGGTTATACAATAAAAATCAGCTGAGGTTTAGAACTGAACCTTTATTTTGTAGAATTTGCCTCTATTAGTGTATTTTGAACCACATTCAGGCCTTACTCAACTCGACCTACTTTACATTTATTTCACTTAAATTTATTTTCATCGTACTGTTATTATTTTAATACAACGGTTCCCATCCACCAGGTTGCGAGGACGTTCTGGAGGGTCGCCAGTATATTTTTTTGTTGTGGCAAAACTTATCAAAACTTGGAAACGGTGTCGTGCGGCTCAGAAAAAATATATTTTTTTTGGTCGCGGCCTAAAAAACCTGGGAACAGCTGTTTTAATGGAAACATGAGCATGCAGTTTGATAAATGACAATAAAGAATTCATTTAATTCATATGACCTAAATTCCCACAAAAAGCACCGAAAAAAGAAGAAGGAGAATGAGGAATATCCTTAGTGTGAATCTTTCATTACGTGTAATATTATGTCAAAATGATATGGTAGTAAAAAATAGGACAATGATGTAATCACTCATTATGCTTTAGGTGCTAACTTGTTGACATTCGCAATAACTATCCTATTTATTTTATTCTGTTTATATCTCTAAACCTGTAAATCAATGGATCGTCCTTACTCAAATGTTGTGCCCATGTGAAATAAACAAGGATTTAAAGTTCAATTTCAAATATTTATTCTTTTAGCATATAATGTCGACGAAGCGTGCTACGGTAGCCATCAAGATGATTACGTGCAGCCTGCATGTCCTGCTGGTCACGTGATCTATGTGTCAGATGTGTACACGTATGCCAAGAAGATAAAGACTGGGTGTTGGGAAGAGTCTTCATATTTTTTCCACAATGAAACATACTGCTGTCAATATGCCAATGCCACCGATGATTGCGGAATGAGGTAGGTCAAAGTCCGGTTCGTATAGAAGACATTTAACAAAATATGCAAGATGGTAGTAAAAAGATGTTACTGTAGAGATGTTTCGATTTCAAATTAAATTCCACCCATATACCTTAAAGTCAAGCCTTTATCAATCTTTAATAACCTGGACAAGAGTGTTTCATTTATAGTACCGTCCGACTTGCGACCTATTATAAAACGTTAGGTACCGTGATTGAAACAGAATTGTTTGACGTAACCGGATCTGAAGAGAGTTCTTTGCGAGTAGCTACTTTTCAGTTTGGAAAATAGTTTCAGTCTGCCCAGGTACTGGAAGGTTGTAGTGTATAAATCTTGTTATACAGCTATGAATCAAATATACAATTAATCCATTAATTATAATAATTAAATTGGAATATATATATTTCCAATAAAGGTTACAAAATAAACATCGCTCATTTTCGCAAAAAACAGCTACCATCAACTTCTGTGCCTGTGTAAATTTTTCAAAAAATTCGTAAGGTCCTTTATTTTGGCGTATGACTGCTGGGTGCAATTTTGGTTAAAATTATATAACTTGACCTTTCTTCAGATGTCCTCAAAACTGCTAGCTCCGCTGGGTCAATTTCACTTCTTGGATTTCAATGTAGGTTGTAAAGAATACTCGATCACAAAATTAGTTTTATTTTTATATATTGTATAATACATTCACTGCTCTTTCAAATGTTGGTATTTTCAAGTGTGTCATAAGTCGTTTTCCCTATTTTAATAACTGTTAAAGGTAGTGTAATTTAAACTAGTTCAGGCTGATTTTTCGTCATACCGGAGCAGCCGTTTTGGTCAGATGAGTGCTCAGAACCGACAAAAGGGGGAGGGGGAACGATGATATATCCCCGGGGCACTAAACCCGTAACGAGGCCCGGGCCGAACAACACTTTTTAATTTTATAAAAGAAAATTTTTCTTTGAACAAGAACTATGAGAAGCCAATGGTGTATGTTACTCCAGGGAACGTGATTGCTCTCTACGGCCCTGCGTGTGCTCAGATCATGCACAATTTCCACTTGTACAGAATCCAAAGAAATTTCAACCACATCGCATGAAAGTATCATTGAGGTATAGCAACATTCTTTCCACTGCTCATATTTCAAACGCAAATAACTTCACCTTACACCTGTCACACTGTCAGAAGTGCAAACTATCTGTAGAGTGCCCCGTACGTCGTAAATTTCATGCACAAGCACTTTTAAACTATATATATATATATATATATATATATATATATATATATATATATATATATATATATATATATATATATATATGTTACAAAACTTATAGCTACTGGCAAAACCATAAATAGCAGCAAATGTGAACGCCAACAATAGTGTGTTGCTGTCCTAGCACATACGCTAAGGGAGATAACTTTTATCGGTTAATCACAGTATTTTATCAGAAACTTATTTAATATCCTTTAGCGACTGAGACCAAAACATTGAGAAACATATGCCCTACGCTATGATACCTGGTTATATATGCAATAAAACTGTAGCTGAGACTACTTTCTCTCATAAAGGTGGAAATTTATTATTATTTGAAAAGAAAACATAGATAAAGCCCTTGCGTTGACCGAATAATTATTTCCAGAGATGCAGTAAGGAGCTCCAGTGATTTATTTGCAAATTTGCATAAATTAAAGGTATAGATGTCCTAAAACGTTTCGTGTCAATTTAGGAAAGGTATCCTTTCAGTTTCTGGTGTGAAAAAAGAAAACTAAAGGTGTACCGCTAAGGTCGCGACCCATATCAGGGTACCAAGGAACGTTTGGAGGGTCGTGGAGGGTCGCCAGGATGTTTTCCTGAGGTTAGCAATAAGGATCAAATTATTAAAACAGGACCGTGAGGCTTAGAAAGAATATTGTTTAGGGCCACCCCTCCACCAAGTAATCCTGCTATCCTTGATTGTACCTTAAATAATATATCAGGTTTTGATTTGGGAAACAATTTATTTTCAGAAGAGGATTTCCATATTGTCATAAATATATTATTTAATATTTTCAAGTAATAATTATACGTTGAAATGATCTAATTTAAGATACCAAAAATTGCAGGTCACAAGAAGTTAGAACAGTTAATTTGGTAGCTTTTAACATGAAAACCTGTTGGAAACGTTTTTTATTTTCTAAAATTAAGGTACAGGGGACTTCCGTCTGGGTTCAGCCATTACGTGAATTGTAATGGATACAACAACTGTACTGTCCCTGTGGCCTGGAACTACACACTGCTGTGTTGTGATCAGGACGTGTATTTGGCTAGGACAAATTACATGCGGATGCATTACCAGTGTATTGCAGGTACGATAGACCCATTATTACTCATGTGTACATTAAATTCATTCATAGATGAAAGGTAGGAAGACATTTATGCAACCTTCAGTCTGCTCATCAATCATTATTTATCTATTATTATTCGCAAAACTACAAGTCTTACAAGGTTTAGCTGCTTTATCTTATTGTTTCAGTTTATTGTTTGAAATGCTATAGTCAATCACTTGTGGACAGAACAAGAAGATGGGTTTCATTTGTCCGGATTTTGAGTCATCTTTTGAATCTATTAAAGTTAAATGTCGTCAATAGTTAAAGACTCATTCAAGTATTGCTGTTTTTTTGCGTGGAGTGTATTTCAGTTGCGGTTCATATTCATATTTCATAATACTGAAATTTGGACTGCGCAGTGTATTCATACATGAAATTGAAGCTAATATTAAAACCTTTTTTCTGTTCGTAAAAGAGTCCAGCATCGTAGAACTCCCCTCAACGCAAGATTTTGGCCCCATGAAAGAGGTACACATTCAGAATGTTGGCTATCCACGTCAGATTCAGTACTGTAATGTCACCTCAGGGCATATTGCCATGATAAAAAGTAGTTCTGGAGCCATCGTCATTAGGGCCCTCGATCTGAGGCTGGCTTTCAACGGGATGGGACGCTGTGCGCAGAAACTCCACATTATTGATGGGAATCAAGAAGCAGACATCACGTGTTATGACAATAACAACTTCAAGGAGACAATTTTGTACAATAGCACCACAAACAACATAACCATGATAATGGACAATACCTTATCTAATGATTCTGGCAACTTTTGGATCAAAGTAACAGGTAAAGAGCGACATAGTAATAATGTACTAATTCTTTATTTTCTGTTGTTGAAATGAACTTATTTTTTTCAACGAAGCAACGCTATTGTGCTGAAGTATTAATACGTATCTATACTCAGATTACAGAATCCAGAACGGAAGTTTGATACATATAATTAAATATAAATAAATGAAAACGTTTAACAGAAAGCAGAAAGAGATCTTCAAATCAACAGTGTTCTCCTAGATCATTACATTATTTAATGTCACGAGAAATGTCACTGCTTGTTTTACCTAGTCATCGCATTTTAGTTTTCAAAGCTTAACGTAAACGAATACTACAATTTACACAACGCTATGACACGATGCGCAATGATATGAATCAAATTGGTGAAGCGTAATCCCGTATATGGGCCTGGACTATAAATGACATTTTAATATTTGTCAAGCATCATCGTTCAGCTTATATTGATATGTCATATAATCGATAGATAAACACGAGGAAGATATTGATATATGTTAAACATATAACTGGAATCTTTAATATAAGTTACAACATATGTTAACATACTTTGAGTACCACCTGTGTTAAACATAAGAGAGGTTACACATATTAAATACCTATGGCGTCACATATGTTGAACATGACAAATATATTAAACAAATGTTTGGAATACAATGTGCAAATCATGCTAAACTCCTTCCATGCTAAAGTTGTTTCAAGTGGAGCATGTTTAAAATTTGTATTATCTAAAACATGTTTTGTATGTATTTAACAATAATGAGACTAAAAGATGTACAATATTTATGATACATAATGTACGTTTGCCACATAATCCGTCACAAATTTCACATAGTTACGTATATTAAAGATATGTTTTACATATATTGTCCTCTCCTATCGCTTTTATGCAGTCTTTACATTTACATTTTTAGATATTTTGTTGGTACATTGATACTTTTTCTGGTGACGTTCAGTTAAACCCCAACACACACACACACACACACACACACACACACACACACACCCCTACCAACCTACCTACCTACCTACCTTCTCCAAAATCTGACCTGTGCTGTATCTGGGCTCTCAAGTTTCTACATACCTCTAAATTCTACTGATTATCTTTAAAAATAACTTTGATCAGCTGTAATTATTGTAGCTAACGACACGAATGCCACTGTGTCCATGACCTTCGGCAAGGTGCTTGATATTCATGGCTGTGGAGATGATTTAAACGTTGAAGTTCCAAGTGACTCTTCCACAATACTGGCTGAATGTTCGTCTGGAAAAATAATTTTCATCAATGCCAGTCAACAAATAACCACAGAAAACCCAACCAGCGTCGCCGATCAAATTGGTACAACAACAAGCCAACAAACTCTGACCACTATGGAGACCGAAGGCTTCACATCCGCATCTCCTACCACCATGGCATCTGGAAATTCTTCGTCCTCTATCACTGGTAAGCTGATGCCATATAGTGATGAACACAAACTAATAAAATCGTCTGTCCAAGGAATCGTATCCTCAAAAATACTAGAAGATTAATGAGCATTATTTTTAAACTCGGAATACATATTTAAGAAAAGAGTCACTGTCAGAAATTTGGAGTGAAGATAACATGACCGTAATATCAAAATTGATTTAATTTCTTTCTGTCAACATGTTTCAAATTTTCTCCGATCTAAAATGATTTCAAGTACAAATATCACAATGCGTCGAGGCTGTGTTCAGATTTTGAGCATATGTATGTTTGTAAATAGTTTATGTTTCATATGAATTCGTTTTGGCAAGTACATTAGGTCTCAGATCCTGTAGAGCGTTTTAAAAGCAATTAAGCGAATACATAGGAAATGTATTTGCATGTATACTAGCAATTGAGGTCTGCAATAGGTTTTACTTAGTAGCAGTTGATTCTAGGTGGGTAATCAAAATATATAATGGAAATATATGGCTTTTAAACGACTTGCATGTACAATGTTCATCGTAACTAGGCCCATCTGCAGAAACATTTATTTTATTAGTCATAATTCTGCTGGACATATAGATTATAATATAGTGATTAGAATGGTACTTTTTATCCTGAACTACATGCAGGGAACGTCTTGATTTTGTTCCTGTCCGTCCGAACGTTTAAACAATTTGTGTGTATATATATATATATATATATATATATATATATATATATATATATATATATATATATATATATATATATATATATATATATATATATATATTATATCGGAATTCCACAATGACTACAAACATATATATATATATATATATATATATATATATATATATATATATATATATATATATATATATATATATATATATATATATATATATATATATATATATTTGTGAATATTTTTCGGACTTGAAATATGGGACGATATCGCTTTTAATGCGACCGTCCGTTTCGATATGCATTTAAGCACAATGACATAAAAACCACTCACCATTTACAAATCAAATCTGGCTAGTATATTTTTGTATGCATATCAAAATATTTTTTTCTCAGATCATTGCAGTTATTTGTTTTGTATATATTTTATATATTTGAGAATTGTTTGGACTTTTCGGACTTTAACTATGTGACGAAAACGCTTTTATGACGAAGAGAAGCAAAAACCACTGAAGGGAGACAAATGAGATACGTTTTCAAGCGATTGACGAAATTCGGTTTTCAGGCTACTATACTAACTTCTGCATATTGTAGACATTTATGAACTTTCTGAACTTACATCGTTTTGATGTAAACCTTGCTAGCACGATGGAACGAAGACCATGTAGGACTTTCGACATCTACATAAAACAGAAGACACTGACGGACATATTCAGCGCACTAAATGAAACTACATTATTTTGTGTACAATAAGCATTTATTATCATAATGCTGCGGAGATATAATAAACTACACTAGACTGGCCAATATACGATAACTAGGAACACAATGCACAAACACGCAACAAAATTTGGCCAGATTAAAGAAATAAAGCACACAGATACAATCATGACAACTACAGATATATTAGCATAAAATAAAGCATAATACTGTTGATAGGAATGATACGAGTCTGCATGCAAACAGACGTAACCTTGTAGATTTATGCCCAAATTTCCGTCCCTCAGGAAATATTTTATAGAACGCGTACACGAGTAGAGACAAGTCAAATGTCTGGTCCCCGAATAAGAAAAGTATTTTTAGCTTGGATTATACAAAGCACAGTTACAGAGAGAAGGTCTACAGTGAAGGACAGTAAAGCGCATACATGGATGCTATAAATAAAGGTGAGACGGATAAATATGTAATTAATCGTAAAGCTTTCTTTAAGTATCTTCCTCCATATATATCAGAACCAATTTTTCTCAAGTAGGCCATAAAACCAGCGGCAGTTTTCGGATCCCTGTTCCCTATTTTCCCCATCGGTGTGTGTGTGCGTGGGGGAGTGCGCCGTGTTTCATGACACTACTTTTTCTTGTCCATATATCTTGGATCCAGTTTGCACGAGAGGACACTGACTGCCTGTTATCACATGTCGCATAAGTGCAACATAGGATCTCAAAAGTTTCCGTGTCCTCAGCACAGGTTCACGGGAAATGAAGATGAAAAAATCCGGTAGCCCCAACTACAAAATCAGATGCCAAACGGATATTTTACTGTCTTTACGACTAACAGAATACATTAGGAGGGACGGACAAGTCGATGGCAGCTTCGGTTACGTATGAATTTTTATCAACGAGGTACACTAGGAAAGCACCAAATATCCTCATCGCAGTGATCGTATTTTGAAATCCCTTACATTGAAGAGAATTCCGTTTGATGAAACTGTATTTTTATTAAGTGAACATGCCGGAAATGATATCATTTCAATATGAAGCCAACCGTATTCCTAGTCAAGATCAGTCTAGTTACAATGCAGTCTATTCACTAAAGGCTTTAATTTATGAAAGTATTTTGACATTCTTCTCGCTGAGACACCACACTCTCTCCCCTCAATTAGGTTTCAAAATTTCACCGGCAGTCCCACATCACATTTTGTACCTAGTGTATACGCACAGTATTTATAGGTTACTGCATTTGTATGGGAAAATATGAACGAGTTTTGGGATGGAATACTGCACGACCTTGGGAGTTCAGTATATCCTTCCCACAAAAAGAGTTCATATTTTCCCATACAAATGCAGTAACCTTTTTATTATATTCTCATTTTTTTTCTACCTAAGGTTTAAATATATAAACAAAATACACTACAAGAAACAACGTAAATGAATGAACGCCGTATTCCAAACTAAATACACAAGCGCAGATTTGTCATTACAAAGTGACATCATTATTAATGCCCACTTAACTCCGCCCAGATAAATTTGAACTTAGTCGCGCGCTCGACATAACTTTCGAAAGAAAATAGCGTGTCTAGTTAAAATTGAAATTTGCAGTCATATTGTGAATGAATGCGCATTGCAACAGCTTTTCCATTTGATCTAGAATGAATATATTTTGGTATTTTGTTTCGATTCGACGAAAGTTTGTGATTTTGGACTGGATTCATCTCTGCAAATTATACATGAAATACATCGGATTGAAGTGGCGCGGGAGAAGCGTGTTTACATGTGCAAATGTGTTACTGTTTCTGTCATTGAATGTTTGAAATTATAATGTGGGAAAAATATGAAGTATTTCAATTGCAATTATCAAAAAGACGCTATGAAATTTAATGCTTATTTGATTTTGAGAAAATACATTTTGAGGAAATTCAGGATGTAAAACTGTAAGTATATTTTATTTTGCCATTCTTATCACCAGCTACAGAAGAGAGTATATGACTTGTCACTTGTATGTTATTTGTAAGGACCTTATCTTCCGTCTGTTATATAATGTAGCTAGCATAAATCCGTAATATTGTATCAACGCGTTATGTGCCAAAACAGCTGGGTTTTTTCAGTCCACGAAACATGTTTTAGTTCATTCAGAAACAAATTTAAACAACCACAACGTAAAGAGCCTCTTACGCGAGTGTACATGATTTGTGTACAAATCAAAAGTGCTGGCGTCTGCGTCCATTGTTTGTTTACAAAAGAAAGTAGTTCCTTTATGCATGTGAATGCTATATGTGTATTGTCGCGCGAGTTCAGTATCGGGTAATATTGAACGATTCTGACAATGTAAAGTTAACGGGGAAATAAATGAGCATATATTGAAAAATATTTAAGTTTTCTGTTTTCGTTTATAAATGTTAAAGCATTGTATTTAAAATGTGCAAGGATGTTTTCTAGCTGACTCCTTAGTTTGTACCTTTGGTGACTCTGACTTTGATAACAGTTCTATACTTAAGGTTTGAAATTTACCTACCAGCGTTTGCCGACAGTACTGCCAGTGGTATAGATAGTTAAATACTTTTACTGCGGCTTTGTAGATCATATAGGATAAGGAAGATGTCACATGCAGCGACTACCATTGCTTCAATTTCACTAAAACGCAAGCATTTGCAGCTTTTCCTGTTTACACAACACACAACTACGTTTTATTTGTCATTACCGTTTCCAATGGTCGTTTCAGGACTGAATACATCAATATCGTAGCATGGCATGATGAAGACATCGCAAGGGACGATGTGGCTAATACAGCTTTGCATATTTCATTCTTAGCACGTCTCAAGGCGTATTGTAACCAGGGTAGAACGACTGAATGGACACATAGAACATACGTTTTGGCAATATTGGGTGCGCTATCTCAAATACAAGACACAAGAATATGACCGTGAAAGGCTTTTGATGCCGATAAACACTATGACTGTTTTGCAGACGTACAAGCGATGACCGGACGCGCAGAAACATCAATGAGCCGTCGAATAAGTAGGAGGAATTGCCTGGATATGACTTGAGCAGGATGACTGACATCATTGTGGACGACATTTACAAGTCCCAAGTAGCACAGAAACTAGCAAAGTGTACTATGTGTTGTGTAACAGCAAACTACTTAGAGTGGATAAGAACATGACCCTAGGCAACAACACTGATGCTAATTCGGTAAGGGCGACTGTACAAGTGTTCAAGCAGGTAGAAAGTACCAGAATGATCGCAGTCAACAATGCAAAGAAGATGTAAAACGTTGACTCGTTTCTCTGCTGCTGAAATGCGAGATGGGTGAACGGCAATTAAAAAATCCGCGTTAGTGATGACTGCAACCGTTTTTAAGAAAACAACTATTGGTTGTGCCACTCGTAAATCGATCTTTAGTTGATAATTGCGTACCAGCTCCAGACCTGCAATGCGATTTCGTATCTCTCGGCTCATAGTTTCATCTTCTGCTTTGGTCAGCTTTCTCGTCTCTTCAATTAGACGTTCATCTCGCTATGCGGTCTTCGCGAGGGTAAGCCAAAGTGCATCGCGGTAAATCTAAAGTGTTTTGGTAAGGTCGAAGATATCTTGCATCCGAAGGCTGTAAGATTCTTATCCTGCCGCTTCTTTGAGAACTGTGTCCTCGGATTCATATGCAGCGATGAGATCTATATATTATAGTCTGAATGTGTCGGTTGGGATCTTTTCCCGAACTTTGTTTAACTGTTTTCGTGTTTGGTCGGTAGCTTACCCTCTTTGAGCCCTATCGCTTGAGTAATGTGAGCCTGCGTCCCCTAGCATGAATGGGGCAAAGAAGTACTCGGGTAGATTCTACGTTGTAGAAAATTCCATTTGCACCATCAGTTTACTGCGAAGCTGCAGACTTATTCGTTTTAAAATTGAGTTTGATTGTGCTTTATTGTTGCGATATTCATCTATGCGTTGCACTAGTCACCTTCCTGTAGACATGTTCAAACTTTCGGCCAACTTGCACGTCATCACTGATTGCCCAAGAAGGAATTTCAATCTGAATCTTCTGAAATGATGTTTAATCTTGATCGGTAAAAGCATCTTCAAGACCAGTAATGTCTTTCACTTGAAAATCGCCGCCTTCATACATATATTAACAAAAACTCATGAAACACAAAATCAAGTCTTTACATAATAATAAAGGAAGATCACGTAAACCCCAACAACATCACAGTTTAATACGTCTCAGTATAGATCCCGTTTCACACTCTGCTCCACGAACAAAATGTGAATAGAATTTGGAGCTCAGTCGCAGTGATGAATACCAACATCAGCTGCTTGTAGTCAGATGTTAAAACTTCAACAGCAACGATGTCATTGTACCAGGCAGTTTTAGTCTAGCGTTTACAATTATTCTGAGCAGTTGAGCACCATCGCCGGAAGCAAACCGTACATTGATAAAAAAATCCTCCGCCACGCCATCATCAAACGGATCAGAGTAAGTTGGATAAGGACGAAGTGTCCTGCTTAGAAGATGTCTATGTTTGTGGGTTTCTTTCAGAGATATCTGGCTTATGAACCATGAGCGCACTAATGCAGCTTATGAGGATGTACAGAATATCGATACTTCCGCCACATATGTAAGTTCTGACAGTGCCGTCACTAATACCTAGCTCAGTTCTTTCTCCGCTGACGTATTTTAAACTGATTTGAGTGCCATTTTACTTCGAGAGGACATGTAGTGGCTAGGGCAGGATAATCCATAGTTCGTGTGAACGGGCCAGCTACACCTTAGCTGGCATTTCTCTAGAGTTAGATGCTCTGGCCCACTCGGAACTCGCAAGCATGATCCGTCAGCAGTACACTTGAAAGGGCTTTCACAACTTAGGCTGTGCAATCAAGATGAACAAGAACGAGCATGTGTGGAACATTACCTTGTATGGAACATTAACTCGAACATGCCGACAAAATACACGAACACATTAGTTTTGCACTTTGAGGGTGGCACAAAGTTCATTGAGCCTGAGCGTGATATGGAGCATTTCTACAACCCCTTATATGCTGGTGACGATTGAAGGCATCAAACACCAGATCTATGGTAGCTGAAGTATCAGCAGTCAGAGGAGGCCTAAATCTGTTGGCGAGGATTTCTCTCAAGGAAGCGAATGCATCGTTACTTGATGTTGGCACATTTTAACAAAGCAGATTTGCTCTAGTCCTCAGCATGAAGTCAGCAGAAAATCACCCAATCCATGTGTCGGGAATAGACATATAAAACGCAAGCAGAGGTGTATCGCTGCAGATGGAAAAGATGGTCCAGGAGGTAGGTGTGTTGCACAATGGGCATCTGAACCGACAGAATGTCGTACATCTATTAGTTAGCGTTAGATCTTTGACAACTTACAACCACACTTAGCCATAATCGCCGGGCGCAGCAGCTGCACGAGTAATAACACCATTGCGTCCGGCATGAGGAAACGGTCCTCGCTAAACTTGCATATATTAGTTGAGACGCCGTCACAAACAATTGGGTTTATTACCCAGAAGTACAACGCCATCTCACGTGCTATTCGCAAGCGAATCTTGCGACTAAATCAAATTTACTGTAAAGGTTATGACTCAAGACATAAACCCTGTTGTCGTTGAATGGCTGAAATTGAACAAACATATTTTCGTTGCAGCTGTATATAATCGCTCTGATATACGGCAGATCTAGTGCCTGGATTCGCTATGTAAACGTCACGCAAATAGTTTTCAAGGTTTCAGATCCGTCTAACCTAGTGCCGACTTTGATCTTCTTGCCTCTCTTTGCTTACCAATTGCACATGTACAGCTTAGTGCGCTCTGGCTGCAGTCGGTACGTCTTGAAGCATGTATTCTTAAATGTCCCATGAATCTATACACAAGTATGTACACAACGACTCTTTAATCGAATGGAAGGTCTCTGACCACTGAGATGCACTTTCTTTGGCAAAACCTACTCAGTTATTTATGTGGTATACCAGTATTGGTTAGCTCTCCGAACGGGCTAAGGATGTTAAACGGGTGTTGGCGTCAATGGAGAGATTCCTGGTATCTTGTCATCGGCATAAGCTCATTCTGGCAAATTTAAAACAGTCCTCTCCCAGGAGGTCTCATCATGAATGTGATAATCCTATCTTTGGGGCCGTGCGTGGTTCCTACTACCAATAACGTATGGTTGAGACTGTTCGATCTGCCGTTCAAAATGCCTAGTCAACGAACTTACTAGCGAACCCCTCATGCCCTTAGTGCGGTAGCTAGTCATACTGTCTACCTTTTCGGAAATGACTAGTTTAAACGTGTTAAGAGTAGACATCGTTTTCCTAAGTGGGAATTTAATCACTTATCTGTTGTGGAAAAGTACATTTAGTCCTTCTTTTAAAGGAGGTATATCTAAATAGGCATTATCTTTTGCGAAAAACCTCATAAAGACAGTTTATTAAGTTGCTGCTTATATCTAAAAGGGCGTTATTTTGAGTACAAACTATTAAATCACTTCTAAATATGCCTTTCTCGCTCTTCTCCCTTTCCTCAAGGGTATGTGACACATATTACGCCTACAACCCAAGCATAGGTTATATCCTTTCCCTATCAGTTATTGGAAGTTTGTGTAACATGTTTGTGCTGAGGCACAGAAATTCCCACACTGTTCAGAGCTTCCAGCTTGCGCCAGGTAGAAACACTTGTTTCACTTGGCATATTAACAACTCAGGCGTATAGTGTCTATATTATTGGGGTTATTCCTCAAATTCGTGAGATATTATAATTTGTACCGACAAATATTACGACCATTCCCCTTTTTGGCCTTTGGGTCTGTTCTGAGAACCCCCAGCGCATGCACAATTTTGACCTGCTACCACATACAGAAACGGGACTCTGAGAGTCATTGCAAGACCAATATCCATCGCGTACAAATTGAATCCGAAATCTGGACATGAAAGGTGACTGTGATTTTTCTTAACACCCATGACCACGTTTTGTGGCATTGGAAACATACCAGAACATGTTTTCGGGATCTACCGCTGGTCTCATGCTCCATTCGAACAAACTGGATCAGAGGTATATGGAGACATGTGGTATTAGATTCTATCATAAACAAACATTTAACCCAGTTTCGCAAATATTTCCTTAGAAGAAATTGTGAAGTAGGCTTACAATATCAATAATGTTGCCCGTTTGAGGCTTGAGTATTTGAGTACTTGCCCAATGTCAGAATTTCATGCATTACTCGCACTGATACATCTGTAATCAATAAGAAGTGAAATCTATGCAATTAAGAGAAGATTTAGAATATTCGATAGAATGTATAAAATATACGTTTTCGTAGGGTCCTTTTAGTTGATGAATGTAGATTTTCAGCCTAAGATACTCAGAAGTCTTGAAAATAAACATCAGGTGAACATCTTCGAGGGGTAATTTCAAGTCCGCCTTATCAGTCAATCGTCTAGGAGTAAAGATTTTCATGGAGGCGATTTATGCAAAATATTGGCTTGTTGGAAGTCAATAAAGAAAATGGTCAAACGCATTTCTTCACGCTTTATTGATCTTGTAGGCTGTACTACTCGATAAATTATTAAATGTAAAAACTGAGGTTTCCACATGTAACACTATTGGTGTAACATGATGTAGGCAAGTCGAATTTATGTGAAATAAGTATTGTATCTTTTGAAAAGACAAGAAAGCATCAACAACAAACACTCCTTTACATGCAGAATCGTGTAGGCCTGATAAAAAAATGAAATAGCATGTATGTTGATATACGAAAGAAAGTTTTGGTATGGGAGAATTACGGACTATAAGGAGTGTGCTTGGCATAAACCCCAGCCTGTTCCTCAAACTATCGTACTTTTTATGCTGCACGTTATGCATTTTCTATGATGACCTTTTGAATAAATACTGTATTTGTGTGTGTGTGTGTGTGTATTCTTTGACATATACTGTAATTATATCTGCTTCTCGAATGTACATTATATAACCACTTTGAAACATTTGGCTCTAGTATGTGTTGTTAGTGGCATTTCATATTGGGATGGGGGGCTTCTAATGTACAATGGTATAATCTACAAAGTATTTTGTTGCACGTGATCAATACGTTTTAAAACTACTGTCATATTGTCACATCAAACGTACCTTTTGATCTGAAATAGAACATTCTTCAATTAGGACATAGAAGTAACCACACAAGTATGCATATTTTGTCAATATTAGTGTATTCTGAAATAAAGTCTAACGCAATAACACTGGGGTTTGTTGGTGATGGGTCATGCTTTTCACTTCTATTATTTTGGCTAAGGTAGGATGACAATATTGTTGGATTCGTTGCAGCTTTGATGCTAATTGCTTAGTGGCTTTTAGGGTTAAAAGTGGAAGTAATTTTTGTTTTCATATTCCTAAACAAACCGGGGTAGTAGTTCATCAAAAGTATTTGATACCATACTGAAAGGTATGCTTATCTGTAAATTACGTTAGATAGCAATCATACTTAACTAACCAATAAACTATCCAATCTGTGTACCAAGGTGGAATGAATGTTAATTAAGAAACGTCATTAATATACAAAATCTAAAGATTCCAATACAATTTTCCCATTTATTTCGGACCTTTAAATCTGCAAAACAGTGGATTGTCCTGATTATAATATTGTGCCCATACAATGAGACATATTTAAATGCCATCTATCTCATTTTTGTAGCATATCATGTATACGAAGCGTGCTACGGTAGTTATCAAGATGATTACCTTCAGCCCTCATGTCTTGCTGGTCACGTGATCTATGTGTCAGATGTTTACACCTACGCAAAGATGATTAGCACGGGCTGTCAGGAGGAGTCTTCCTCTCATTTCCATAATGAAACATACTGTTGTCGATATGTCAGTGACACAGATGATTGCGGAATGAGGTAGGTCATAGTAAAATGCGTCTAATAGGCATTTCACAGATATAAAAATGGTAGAAAAAGATTTTGACTTAGAAACATTTCGATTTCAAATTTTATTCCGATCATCAATTTTAAAGGCAAGCCTTTAGCAACTTATAATAACCTGGACAACAGAGTTTCGCTTATATTACTGTTCCGTGCGATTTTAAAATGGTAAGTTACGTGTTTGAAAATGAAGTGTGCTTCTTGACAGGACTACCGTTTGTTTTCGGATAGCTGCTAATTAGTTTGGAAAATAGTTCGAGTCTGTCCAGGTACCAGAAATTAGAGATGTGGAAATATATTAGTGCTGCATTAATATCTAACACATAGATCAGCATTGAGCAACGATAACGAGTATTATCATTGCTAAATTTAATCAACGGTTGTATCATTTCACTTGGAATATATATCTGTCCACGAGAACGTACAGATGTACCGTCATCCTTTAATCTGAAAACAAGAGCTATCTATACCTTCTGTCTCTCAATACATCACTAATTCGTGTGGTTATAATTAAGGAAGAGATAAGAGTCGTACGTTTCATGCACAAGTGTTAAAACTTTATAAATATTTCATTAAAAGGAATCAGAATTCATAACAAGAATATAAAAGCACTCATATGACAGGATAAACTAAACAATAATATTACCGGGAAAAAACTTATAATAATAATTGATGACATATGCAATAAAAGATTCAGTTGAGGATCAGTTTATGTCTTATGTCTGAGAGTTACATCTAAATTTATATTTTAAAAGTCGCTTGATATATATAAATCACAGGTCTAGATCTTCAACGAAGATTGGGGCAAATGGCGCAAATATTTAGTAAGAAACTAGTCAGAACAAAATATATAATTTAAGTATTACCAACAACTTTGCTGAATTTATATTTCATCGTGTTGAATAACTTCTGTCGCAGTCGTGAGAAAAAATATATGGGCTTTGATTGAGGTTAGAAAATCTTTTCATATGAACTCACAATCAAGCTCAAAAGTCTGGATTTAAATCGCTCTCATATATTTCGATTTACAACAGATTGATTAAGCGAATTTACTCAAGACACTCTCTTTTGCATTGCTTTAGATTTTATAGAAAATGACAGAATCTAATATTTGAGTGCACAGTTTATGACCCCAAAAGCAAAGATTGCGCTCGTACTCAGTACGGTTTATTGTATTCTTCGCCAGTGCCCCAAAATGTGCGAAATGCTTTTCAGAAACCATATTTATGGTATTCTTATGTTTGTAAACAGTCTAGATGATAGTTTCGAAATCTTGAATGTAATTGAACACTATGTTACACAATTATACAATACGTTTAGATTGTTTACTGATGTTTTAAACATTTGATTAAATAAATCGGCATGGATAAAGATCGTTAGGTGACTAGGAACATCATGGCCGACTGTTGATTGTATTTCTTCAATTTTTATTAATTAAATATTTGAAATCGGTACATGGCTTTACATCAAATAATTTCGTGCTTGTTATATTTCAAAGAACATATGAGAGAAAAGCGAAATGAATTATTAATAAATTTAGTGCAGACACTTCGAATTTACCACATTTTGGACATTGTATCAAGCATAATGATTTTCATTTCCATTTGTCAGTGCCATTTGATGGCTGAATGGGAGTTTAAATAATGAAATGTTGAAACAACATAATATGCAAATATAAGAAGACAATCTTTACGAAATAAAAAATCCTTTCAGAAGTTATCTCCGCTATCCAAACGTTTGTGAAGAAAACTAGGTATGAGATGATTTTGAAAATGCTAAGGTGCAATTTTGGATACAAGGTAAAGCCTCTAAAGGAAGCCTAGTCCTGTTTGTACCTGAAATGAATTCAGTAACAAAAATCGTATTATTGCAGCACGAATCGTAGCAGCAAAGATCAGGTCTTACTGATCCGTACCAATCAATGGGTGTTTATTTTTATTACACCAGGGGTAGCCTGATCATGTAACAGACTCACTCATTGAATCCTCTCAGCGCCGGTAGGTGGCAGAGGCGACGTTGACATATCCATTGCTGCCGGTTATTGTTTCCCAATTTAAACCACTGCTTTTTAGATATTGATCTGATATTCCTAGCCATGTTTCCTTTAGCCTGCTTCGTTTTCTTTTGACCTGAGGTGTCCATTGAAGGGACACTAAGGAAGGTACAGTAGATGGCATTCTGCATACATGTCCCAACCATCGCCATCCTACAGATCTCATCAAATTACTATGGTTTCCACTCAAGCATTTCTTTGGAGCTTTACATTTGATATGGCGTTAGGCTAGAAAATTATTCTTTTTCTAAGCAGGCATTTAGTTTTAAATGTTTCTAACCACTTTTCGAAGGAAATTATTTCTTAGCTGTCAGAAACTTATAACCTTATAATAGCACGAGGAAGACGTTACTTTTAAAGATTTTTATCTTGATCAACCGTGAATGGTTTTGTTGATTACAGACAGTTGTAAGCATGGCAAAGGCCTTTTCTGCTTTGCTGAGTATCGGAGTCACTTTCCGTCCGCAGTTGCCATCTGTTGACATTTAGCTGCCTAAATAGTGAATTAAATTTTCCTATTGTAGTGGCTTATTGTTCATTGACAGGTTGATTGACATTGGTAAAGACCTTCATAAATGGTTTCTTCTCTATGTTTAAAGTTGAGACCAATCTCTTAGAAGTTATGTTTTCCGTAGCATGTCATGATGTCATCTGTAATGGTGCTAACCACTATTTGATTTAAGCTGTTTTGCTGGAGTCAGAACCATATAATACAACACCGAGGAATAATATTATATATTATTTTAATTTATTCAATAGGTTACCTCTGTTGCATATGGTCTTCACTGCAGCTCTTAAGTTTTCAAGATATCTGTTGTTCCCCATTCCAGGGCATGCGGATAGTCTTAAATTTTGGTGTCCAAGATTCTTTGCCATGTTATGGCTGTCGTCTTGTTTTGCCATTCCTTATGGGTTCCAATCCAGGGCATGGTGAGCAACGGTACCTTGGTCTCTTTACTGGATATGCCTAATCCATAACTTCTTGAGATCTTTAATAGTCTCAGATGTAGGTTTCAGTTGTGTTCTTATGCAGAACTCCAGGCTGGGTATTCAGTCTGGCAATCTGATGCGCAGGATCTCTCGGAGACAACTATTTATGAAGACCTTCAGCTTATGTTCGAAGTTCTTTGTTTGTTTCCTGGTCTCTACCCCGTAGATCATTACTAATTAACCTGGAGTAAAAGTCAGATATTTGTTTTCAGGTGGATATTAACGTTCCTTGAAACTGGCCTGAGATCGGTAGAGGCATCGCATTCTATCGCAATCCTAGCCTAGCCATCCTCGTCAATTCCTCCTCATTTGTTCACAATGCTGCCAAGGTATGCGAATTTGTCAATATCATTTATGGCTGGTTCCTTTAGAAGAATATGTGCATCATGACTGTTTTGACTCAAAGGCACGTTGTCTCTTCGAAATTGATCTCCAGGCTGCTAGTTCGGGCTATGATATGTAGGTTCTCTGTATTTAGTTGGATATGCTAAAACGTATGTGGTAATAGGAAAATAACATCTGCAAATTTTTCAAGCTTTTGAGTCAAGGTCCACTGCATATCTCGCGGTGGATCCCTGTAATTGTTCATTACCTATCATCTATCACTAATGAGAAGATTAAAGTGGAAAGTATTCATCAATGCCAGATCCCCGTTTCAACAGAATAAGAAGGGGACAAGCCTATGCTATGTATGGCATTACATGTCTTGTCTTTTTGTAAAGGTACAATCTTCGCTGGTATGCCGTAGTATCTCACTCTATTCCATATGGCGCTTCTATTTTCCACGTCAAACGCTTTCTTGAAGTATACAAAATTTACAGACAGGGATTACTGCCATTGTACAAAGTGTTGATATCTGGTTTGTGCAGGATCTGCTAGCACGGAACCCTATTTGTGCTTTACTCAATTTGGAATATACTGCAGACTTGATCTTTTCCAAAATCAGCATCGTGAAAATCTTGATCGGTATGGATATTACTTGGATATCCCTACAGGTATCGTAATGTCAGTCACTCAGGTCGCATGTCTTATAAATCTCGAGAATGTAGTCCTCCCTTCACTCTTGCGGTACCTCCTTTTCTATCACATATTTCCTGTAGAAGGTCATTTAAGGTGTCCACTGTAACTGTGACATATACTAGTAAGGCTTCTGCTGGATGTTTTCCAGGGCAGAGGATATGCATTCTTGATTTTCCTATGGCCCTTATGAACTCATCCCTGGCACTGAATCCTACGTTGATGTCCAGATCCTCTCCATCCCCAATGATGGGTTGATTATCCTCAGGTCTACCCAAAAGCAAGCTGCCGAGATTGTCCTTCCACCTGTGGAGTGTTTCTGCATGTTTGCTCGGAATATTCCCATCCCTTCCGTGTGCAGGCGTGTTTGTTGAAATTTCTTTTCCCCGGTAATTGCCGCGTGATGTTACTTATTAATTTTACAGTAATCTGTGGCATGTTTATCAGCAAGTTCCAACTTAGGTTTCCTTGCACTCTTCCTGACTTCCTTATACTTCGTCTTGTATTCTTAATATAGACACTGTTTCTTGACTTTGGCCGTTGACTTTATATGTGTCTGCATCAGTCTATTTAACGGTATATCGTGACAGCCGGACCTTAAGCTTACATTTTATGAATTACATCTTCACGCAGGTTGACGTGAATGTGCATTTGGCTAGCTGACACTTCTTTTCTATTGAGTTAACATCAAGGTCTGCAACAGCCTGGAATCTGTGGAGTAGGAAATAGGGAACACCTCTTCTTTGCATAGTGTCTTCGCGGAAACCGGCTTGGCCTTAGCGATTGTGCTCCTCGACGGTGACTATTATTTGTTTCAAGATGATGCGACTCTAGTCATTGCTGGTGAGAGATAGTAGAGTGACCTATCTCCAATTGTTGCTGTTTCCAAGATAATCTTTCATCATTCTTTGGTATAAATTCTTTCTTCCATATCTGTTTAGCATTTCCTATTCAGCTGGCTTTCTATTTTTTTTTGTTCTTAATTACTTTGTTCGCCTCCTTCACCGCATATTCGGTGATGTCATCGAGACATAGATCAAGGTCTTCGTCATCTTCAGATCACATTTCTGCTGACTAAAGTTTGAAACGTCTAATTATAAAGTTCTAGTTTTCTGTTTCAACAGAGAAGTTTTGCCTTTATATCTTCTACTGGGATGTCCCGATGTATTTGCAGATTGTCGATAATTCTTTGAGTTTTGTTGTAGTTGTAGCTTCACTCGCGAGGGTTTACTAACACTTCCAATTTTAACTTCTCGCTGATGTATATATATCTGTATACTTCTTCCTTATCAGTTCCATTAACCTAGGACATTTTCTGGTCAGTATGCGTTTCTTAGTAACTTTTCGGTCCTTTAATTTGTCGAAATTGTTACTGAAATCCACTCTGCCCTCTTTGGTTTGTCCGTTGCCAAATAACCATTTCCCCTGCGTCGTCTGTTGCATTGTTAAAGTTATAGATTATAAGCGCTGTTTCATCTTTTAGAGAGAGCTGAAATTGGTTTTTATGGTCATATTAAGCCTTTATTTCTAAACTTAAGGTACAGTGGATATCCCTCTGCGTTTAGCCATTATGTGAGGTGTACTGGATACAGTAGTTGTACAGTCCCTGTGGGTTGGAACTACACTCTGGAGTGCTGCGATCAAAACGTGTACCTGGCGAGGACAAATTATATGCGGATGTCTTATCAGTGTATTGCAGGTACGATCGTCACACGCTATAATGATACATAAATCAAATTCTTATATATATATATATATATATATATATATATATATATATATATATATATATATATATATATATATATATATATATATATATATATATATATATATATAAAAGCAGGTGGGAACATTTTGATCCGTCATTTTTATTCCAAATTATGCATAAACCATTGCTTGTTTATGATTATTAGGAAAATAACAGATAACATTTCTTAGTTTTCATGTCATATTTTCACGCACCCTAGATAGACACTAGAAAGAACTATGAATCAAAGGTTTCATTTGTCTAGAACGTACTTTATCCTTGAAATTCCGTACACGAGTATGTTGCTAATGGTTTATGACTGATTCAGGTATTGTTACACTTTGTGTTGTTCACGATATGTTTCATCTTCACCCCCATTAGTTTTTCATAGTATTGAACATTGGACTATGCGCAGTATATTCAGAGCTAAAATTGAATGAAGCTAATATTTGAAGCTTTTATTTTGTGTGTGATAGAGGCCAGCATAGTTGAACTTCCCTCAACGCAAGGTTTGGGCCCCAGTAAAGAGGTTCACATTCGCAATGTTGCCTATCCACGACAGATGCAGAACTGTAGTGTCACCACCGGGTATCTTGCCATGATAAATAGCAGTTCTGGGGCCATCGTCATTAAAGCTCTAGATATGAGACTGGCTTTCAACGGCACGGGCCGCTGTGCCCAGAAACTTCACATTGTGGATGGGAATCAAGAAAAAGACATAACTTGTTATGACAATAACAACTTCAAAGAGACGATTGTATACAACAGCACTACTAACAACATAGGTATAAGAATAGACAACACTTTATTCAATGATTCAGGCTACTTTTGGATCAAAGTAACAGGTAAATTACTGCATACTATTTGTTTTTTATTTTGTAAGCTATTCAAATGCCCATAATCGGGAAGAGTTATTCTATACCTACAGTAATGCTATCATGTATGTGTATTAACCAGAGCTGAAGTAGGATGTATATACTAAATATAAATTGCGTGAACAAGGTTCTCACATTAGAAATAGAGATTTAGATTGCTAGTTCTGTCCTAGTTAATTTCTATATTTATATTAAAGAGAAGTGTTATAAAGGCGAGACATTTCGATACTGTTCATCAAAATTTAACGAATAAGAAAATTAGAATTTACACCAAGTTATCACACTAGGTGCATTGATAAGAATAACATAACTAAAACTTGTATTCATGTCTCGGCAAAAATTGTATGTGGAATTTTAACGCTTTTCAAATTTGAATTTTTAACGGTAGTTGACATGTCATACAACCAGTAGGAAAACAGGAAATGTAGGAATGGACATTGAACACACGTTGGAATTCATAGAAGCTTGACCGATGTTACGATATATGTCTAACGCACATTGATTACCACTTACAATGAACACAAGAGACGCATCAGACAGACATACATGGCGTCGCACACTGTTTTTGTTAAAATATGTAAAGCGTATTTAAAGAGCTGTATTTCTAATATATATATATATATATATATATATATATATATATATATATATATATATATATAACACGTTTGTATACCTTGAAGCTACTATCATGTGACTAAATTATTTACAATACTGATGACAATTAATGTATTTACATTAGATGACGCCACATATTTACATACATTAAACATAAGTTTTACTAAATTTATGTAAACTGTTTCTTTTCCTCTCATAACGTTGTTCATGCAATTTGTTTATTTACAATTTTAGAAAGATGTCTTTAATTGGCATTATAGAGCCATTATTGTTCTGAAATAAAGTTAAAGCCCAATGCATACATACATACATACATACATACATACATACATACATACATACATAGACACTTTTCCTTTCGAGAAAATGAACTAATTCTACATTTCAAATCTCCACCTTTATCATACCTCTGAACCGTATTGAGTTTTATGAAAATAACTCTTGAGCACATTTTACAACTGCAGCCAATGACACGAATGCCACGATATCCGTAACCTTCAACAAGGCGCATGCAAGTTATAACTGTGGAGATGATTTAGATGTTGAAGGTCCAAGTAACGCTACAACCATGCTGCTACAATGTTCTCCTGGAAAAATAATTTCCTCAACTGCCTCTCCACTAACAACCACAGTAAATCCAACTAGCATCACCAGCCAAACCCTGATCACAAGTGACCAAACGACTGCGACCTCTCTGAGGACTACAATCATCATAGCAGCATCTCCTACCACTACTCCATTTTTCAGTTCCTTCTTTCCTACCACTGGTAAGATTTCGCCAAATAATTTTGTAGTAAAAATGGTATAATCATATGTAAAAGTAATGAGTCAGACAATGACGGTAAGTCACCAGTACTGTACTATTTACTGTAGGTACTATGAATTTGTCATCGCCCAAATGATTGAATACAGACGTCGTTGCGTCTTCCACTGAAGAAATATTAAATGGTGTACTTCTTCAAGAGTAGGTTTTGAAAGCTATTTAATACTGGTTTCTGCTCATGTCGTCTGCGAAATTTGAAATCTACATGTTAAGGGTGCTAGCGTGGGTACGTGGGAAAGCCTGCCAGTAGCTTCTCATGGGTCGGTGGTTCTTCCCTGGGTTTTCCAGGGTTCTTCCTCCACCAGTTATACTGGCCGCCATGTATAGCCTATCTTGTGCTGAAAAATGGCGTTAAACCCTAGAACAACAACAACGCCATATTAAGGGTAGAGGCAATAATATAAAATGGAATGGTTGAAAGTTACATCCTATCTAATTTTGGCTGAGTAGAGAATATTTGGATGTTAGACATGGGGTCGCGGCGCACAATGATCGATAGATGAAGCTTAACAAATAATTGACCGCGTGTTATTGTTTGTTAGCTATTGAGGAGGCTAATTACACATGCATTCTTTCTTATTTAGTCTAGTATGACACAATTATGTATTTACATTCCACTTACTCGACCAGTGATATGTCGTATGTAGCACTTACAACCAACCCTACTAGCGACCAATATGTTTGAAACTGGGGTCTTGTAAGGAGACGTATGATAAAGGAGCAACTCAGGGGTGCAACTATTACTTATTAATTGAGAAACATTACATGTTCAGAGTTTTCCCTCTCTTAAATCATATTTGTCCTTAAGATATGTCCGATCTCGAATAATTCCACTGACTGTCATTTCACCTTGCTCTCTACAAACAGTCTATCTTTTCTGAAGCGTGATTCTTGCCATAAATTATATTTACTCATAAATCGTCTCTTACAATATCTGGCACAATACTGTACACAATCGTATAAGACTTGACATTTTCTTTGCTATGTCAGTTAATATTCTTTATGATCCTTTAAAATCATTAACTGTCAGTGCCAGCTATATTAGCTGAATTAGGGAATGGGCCTGTATTTTTAGTAACTTCAATGTAACATAAAGTATTTCAATTTTGTCGGAACTAATACCATGAACTTTACTAATAAATAATATTGCTGTTATCAGGAGAACGTTCTAATTTCTTTCTTTTTCATAAATTTGCCGATGAATATACGAGTGGTCAATTTTTCAAATATCAGTGATGATTTACGCATGCAAATAGTCCTCTATGACATTGCTGCTTCATCGTTATTGTGGAGATTTAATTGTCACCACTGAAAGTTTACACGTCAGAATCCAAAGCTAAACCCAGACTACAAGTAAACAACCGACTGTGACCACTCTGAACACTTAGCGAACTAGTGGGAGAAATGAAGAAGAGAGAGAGAGGGACAGACATAGATTGGTGGGGTAATTAGAACACCAGGATAACATAAGACAATGGGAATGGGTAAAAGAAGCTATTGAGAAAGTGCAACGAGAACAAATGAAGCACTAAGGAGAAAATCATTCAAATAGAAAGTACGATAGGTGAATACCTATGTAATATAACAAGCAAAACAACAGCCAGAGATGAAGGAGAGATGACAGAAAGTGAAGAGAAAAGCATTGACCTAAAACCAAAATGTTCCATTTAGCCAGACTCACAATTCCAGTGCCAACACGGAAATATAGAAAAATATATTTCTGGTGAACAACACAAGGATAGAAGAAAATCGAGAACTCAGTATAGGAAAGAAACGTGCATCGCACACAATTATAAACAAAACCTGAGACAGACAATATTCGAAAAAGAGAGAAAATAAAGGTGCAAAAATAAGACAATGATGAAAATATATCTGGAAAACGAAAAGAGAAAAATGGAGCAGTAGTTTGATTAACAGAAATATAAAAATAATATGTTTTCTCGGTATAATATGTTTCTTATATTGTACATAAGATAACTGATACAAATTATTCAATTAATAACATGTTTAAGGATAAATCATATGATATGGGATTCTTATAAGAAGTTGGAAAATCACACGAAAGGACAATAATATGTACGAACATAAATAAATCGTGATAGGTGTGGTATCTGTGAGAAACGATATGGGAGGAGCAATTATAATCTTGTCAGAAAATACTCGTAAATAAACGTAGAGAAATAAAGAAGTTGATACTTTACATAAAGGGGTAATGATTCATTTAAACGTTCTGAATACGCTTCTATAAACCTAGATTTATCTCTCAGATGCGGCAAAATATTTTGAGATAAAAGAAGCAAAACATTTAATCATAGGATTAGATTTTAGCTGTATGAACTGATTTTCACAAAACCAAAGGACACCAATATAAGAATAAACGACTGGCTAATAGAATTGTCCCAATGATTGGAAATAGATCAGAAGGGAATGTTTAGAAAATTAAATCGTAATGAAAGAAAAGTTACTTACAATCACGAAAATAGTGAAAGAGGCGGACTGGATACATTTTATATTTGTAAACCACTAGAAAATGAACATTATGTATAAAATATAATGAGAGATACATTTACAAATAATTTTCCAGTAGCATTTTACTTTTCGATGAAAGAGTAACTAAAAACCGGGTAGAGGAAAATGGCAAATGAAAAACACTGTGTTAGAAAAAGAATGATATACAGTAAAAATAAAATAAATACATTATTAGTTAGCAATGGTAGTATGAAAGACTGGGAAGAAAATAAATTGCAAAATGAGGTAAGCAACTTTGTAACATTGAATATGATAAATGAAAATGTTGGGAAAAAGGTCAAAAGTTAATATAAAGCAGGACGAGGAAGGAACCGCAAAGTTAAGCCTGAATCAAATTAGAATGATCAAGAAAGGGAGGGAGATAAATAAGAACAGGTCGATTTGTTGAGGATAAGTCGTTTACAAAAGGGAAAATATGAGACGAAATGATAATAGAGAATTAAGCTAAACTAATACAGAATGAGACGTAGTAATGATTAAAGATACAGTTATATAAAGAATAGATAATTATTATAAAACTAAATGTAACACAAAACATACACCCTGAACTAATATTAGCAATATTTTACTCAATAATGTAGGACGTCGTATTGAGTAAACGTTGTTTCTATGCCATTTAATAATGTCCCGAATCGTTAACAATAGTGTGAGGTAGAACGTTGTGCGAACGCATCTCACTAAATGTAACAAATGCAAGGAAATGTGCGGTAAGCATAGGATGAGAGAAAGAAAGAGAATAACATTATGTTCTGGTTAAACGTCAATCCTCCCCTACTTTGATTTTGGTTAAGTTGTAAAATCTTAGATTTCATAATTTTTCAAATATTACAAAAAAATCGTTGGTACAAATAAACGTCAAATCTATGACAAAAATGCATAAGCGTCTTGCTGGTATAATGTTCTCTATTCTTTCTCAACAAATAACGACAGAATATCCAAACATCACCCTCAGTTCAACTCAGACCACAGCTAACCAACTGACACCTACTACTAGTAGCAGTACAAGCGCAGCAACGACTGTTTCTACCAGTCCTCCGTCTCCGAGTTCGTCGTTGTCTTCCACTGGTAAGATGACGCCGAATAATTATGAAGATTAAGTGGTATACATATACAATTAATGTATATTAATGGTATACTATATCTACAACACTATATATATCTAGTGTAGGCACAGTGGGTAGAAGTACAAGTAAACGTATATCGAATATAAGTTTTCCTTATCTAATTAGATGTGAGACTTTGTAATGTTAGTGAGACAATGATGAATGGGTGAATTTAACACGTGATTTATGACGGATCATTGTTAGTTTGCTGCCAATGAACATAAATAGCTTTGGATTTAAGGAGAAATTCTTTTGAGAGATTTTGTCTTATTATCACTTGTGAGACAAATTGGCGTAACGAAATCATCTTACATAGGTAGCCTTTGCTTCCAACCACATACTGTTGACCAGTGGTTCTCAAACGTAATAACATAAGGCATTGTATATTGAAATAACCATTCACTGATGCAAATGTCTATGCCAATTTGATTATCATTACCTGTTATGAGTGTACTAGGTCTTAAACGACATTTCACCTTGAAATATGTCCCTTCCGGAATAATTCCAGTGACTGTCATGTCACCCGGCAAACAGCGTGATCTATTCCCAAGCTCGATCGATTAAATATGTTTGTTTGACAGATAACGTATCTGAGAATGTTACACACAGACAAGTCGTGTGCAGCAGTAATATGCCTAATATATCAGGACGACGTTTGATCGGAAGCCTTTTGCGATGTTATTTATACTTGTTTAGGATCGTTTAATATCATTTCGTATTGCCAGTGACAAGGCTTTAAGACGAAGTAGGATACGGCGTCTATCCATATAGCTACACTGTGTTGGGAAACGTTATGCGAATCTATCCCAATAATTGTTGAAAATGCAGGAAATGTTCCGGAGCATTAGAATGGGATGAAGTAGATAAGAATGTCTTGTTACGATCAGAATACAGCCTTCCCCTCTCTTTAGATTAAGTGCAATCTAAGTTATAATCAGGATGAATTCAAGTGAACGCATGTTGAATTTAGATTTTCATACAGGACATGTGCTCCTTGTACATTATCTAATTAGATGTTCGATGTTGGGAGGTTAGTAATACACTGACGGCTAGGTGAATTTAACGCTTGATTGATAACTAATCATTGCTATTTAGCTGCTGATGGAGGCATAATAGTATTGCATTTTAGAAACAAAGAGTTTGAGAGAAATTATCTTTTTTCCACTTGTGTGACATAGATATTTATCTTTAAGATATTTGAAATGTGGCATCTACTTCCAACCAATTACCATCGAAAGTTGTGGTTGAAAGTTTGGTATTAAAGGAATTTTGTGATGAAGGAGCCATTTAGGTATGCATATGTTTATGGCAATATAGATAACAGTACCTGTTATTGGAGTTCTCTGCCTTAAACAACATTTAATCTTGAAATGTGTCCATTTAGGAATAATTGCACCGACTGTAATGTTAACTTCTTATCGATCATCAGGATGATATAGTGCAACACTTGATTTGGCAGATGGTTCACTAGCATAAAGTATATAGAGATAAGTCGTTGGTAGCAATATTTTGCTGGACAATGTATGACGTCGCATTGTGTTAACATGCTTGCTTTATTATTTAATCCTGCCCGGAAACATTTAATATCATTCAATATTGCTGTTGCAAGATAACATCTGATGTAGGGTGTCCATTCTGTATCATAACAACAGTGTGTAGTAGAAAGTTTTCGGAACGTGTTCCACATATTCCAAACAATGAAGGCTATGTGCGGTAAATATAGTATGAGAGAAAGGAGGAATGTAATTAGTTTCTGGTTAATCTTCATTCTTTCCGACCTTTCTTTTCGTTAAGTTGTGAAAGTTTAGATTTCGCAGTTTTTCAAATATTACAAATGATATACTATTATAAATAAAAGGTCGAATCATTTATGACAAAAACGCCCAGATGTTGTGTTGCTTGTTTAATGTTCTCCATTCTTTTTCAATAAATAACCACAGGATATCCAACTATCAGCCCCAGTCCAACCCTGAGCACAAGTAAGCTACCGCCAGGAACTACTATTAGCAATATAAGTGGTACAACGACTATTTCTATCAGTCCTCCGTCCACGAGTTCGTCATTGTCTTCCACTGGTAAGATGATGGCATATAATTATTAGGATTATGTGGTATTCCTATATAAATACTGCCTGCTAATGTTGTAATATATCTTCAGCACTATATATTTATATTTAGTGTAGGTACTGTGAGTTTGAGTTATTTCATCGTCCCGAATGTTTTGGAGAAATTCATTCAGTCTTGAACTGAATAAAGTTTACATAGTTTGCTTGTTGAGCAGTAGGTATTTAAGTCTCTTTAGGACTCATTTATACGCATGGTGTTTACAGAATATGCAACTAGTTTGTTAAGGGCTGAGGCAACACTACAGTGCGTAGAAGTACGAGGTAACTTATGTCGAATATAAGTTTGCCTTATCTAATTAGATGTTAGACTTTGGAACGTTTGTGACATGACGATGAATGGGTGAATCTAATACATGATTGATGACGGATGGTGGTTAGATTGCTGACAATGATAAAGAAATAGGTTTTAATTTAAGAAAAATGGCGTTTGAGAGATGCTGTCTTATTATACCTTTTGTGACAAACTGACGGAATAAAATCATCGTACATATTCTTCTTTGAACCGTTTTCTATTTACCAGTGTTTCTCAAACTTAATAATATACGGAATTTTATAATGAAATAGCCATTCACTGATGCCAATTTCTTCTCTAATGTAATTATCATTACCTATTCTGAGGGTTTTCTGCCTTACACGACATTGCACCTTGAAATGTTTTCGTTTTGGAATAATTACAAGTTCTGTTATGTCACCTCCTATTCAATCATCAGCATGATATAGTGCAACACTTGATTTGGCAGATGACACACCTAAAAATGTGAATAGAGATATGTCGTTGATACGAATAATTTGCTGAATACTGCAGGTAGTGGTATTCAGTTAACTTGCTTGCTATGTCATTTAATCCTGTCCCACATATTTTAATATCATTCAATATTGCTGTTCTAAATAACCATCCGAAGTAAGGTGTCGATTCTGTATCGTTAGAAAAGTGTGTAGTAGAACGTTGCTGGAATGTGTTCCACTAATTCCAAAAATTGCAGGCAATAGGCGGTAAATATAATATGAAAGAAAGGAGGAGTATAATTATTTTCCGGTTTAACTTTATTCTTCCCTTTCTTTCGTTTTGCTAACTTGCGAAATTTTGCAATCTCGCTGTTTTTCAAATTTTACAAATTAAATAATATTACAAAGAAAACGTTGACTGTATGATACAAATACGTAAATGTTGTCTTGCTTTCATAATGTTCTCCATTTTTTGTCAACAAATAACCACAGGATATCCAACCATCAGCCCCAGTCCATCCCTGAGCACATATAACCAACCGACGGCAACTACTGGTAGCAATACAAGCGGAACAACGACTATTTCTACCGGCCCTCTGTCCCAGACTTCGTCGTTGTCTTCCAATGGTAAGATGACGCCTAATAACTATGAAGATTAAGTGGTATACATATATAATTAATGCCTATTAATGTTGTATTATATCTGCAGCATTATATATATATATATATATATATATATATATATATATATATATATATATATATATATATATATATATATATATATATATATATATATATATATATATATATATATATATATATATATATATATTAGTGTAGCTACTGTGAGTTTGAGTTCTGTGATTTTCTGATTGGTTTGGAAATTTGATTTTGAGTCTTGAATTGAATAAAGATTACATCGCGTGCTTGGTCAAGAGTAGGCATTTAGATTTATGTAGAACTCGTTTATACGCATTCTGTTTGCAGAATATGGAACTTGTTTTGTTAAGGGCTGATGTAAAAACACTACAGTGGGTAGAAGTACAAGATAACTTAAATCGAATATAAGATTTGCCTTATCTTATTAGATGTTAGACGTTGGAACGTTAGTAAAACAATGATGAATGTGTGGATCTAACACGTTATTGATGACGCATCATTGTTAGTTTGCTGCTAATGATAGAGAAATAGGTTTGAATTTAAGGAACAAAAGCGTTTGAAAGATGTTATCTTATTATTCCTTGTATGAGAAATTGACGTAACGAAATCAACTAACATCGGTAGTCTTTGCTTCCAACCACATACTATTGATCAGTGGTGCTCAAACTTAATATCATATGGAACCTTATAATGAAATAACCATTTAGTGATGCAAATGTCTCTGCTAATATAAACATCATTACCTGTTCTGAGAGTTCTCTATCTTAAAAGAGATTTTACCTTGAAATATGTCCCTTCCGGAATAATTCCAGTGACTGCCATGTCACCCTGCTCTCGGCCCAAATCGGGATCTATTCCCAAGGTCGATCCATTCAATATATTTCTTTGAAAGATAACGTATTCGAGAATGTTATACACAGACATGTGGTGTTAAGCAGTAATTTGCCCAATATATCAGGAAGTCGTTAGAACGGAAGCCTTGTGCGGTGTTATTTACACTTCTTTAGGATCGTTTAATATCATTTCTTATTGACAGTGACAAGGCTATAAGCTGAAACAAGGTGTGGCTTCCATTCATTTAGCTACACTGTGTTGGGGAACGTTGTGAGAATTTATCCCAATAATTGGAGAGAAATACAAGAAATGTTCTTGAACGTTAGAATGAGAACAAGTACATAAGAATGCGTTGTTTTGATAAAATACAACCTTCTCATCCTCTCTTTGGATTAATTGCAATCTATGATACAGGCAGCATCAGTACAAGTGAACGCATGTTGAATTTAGGTTTTCGTAAAGAACACCAGCTCCGTTTTCATTATCTCATTAGATGTTTAATATTGGAAGGTTAGTAACACAATGATGCATTGGTGATTTTGACACGTGATTGATAACGGATCAGTGCTATTTAGCTGGACATGGAGCCGAAATAGGTTTGGATTAAAAAAAAAGAGTTTGGGAGAAAATGCCTTATTTTCTCTTGCATGACACAGTCACGTATATGCATCACATTTGATATATAGCATCTTCTTCCAGCCACTTACTATCAACCAGTCAGTTTCAAAGTTGGGTATCTAAGGAGATTTATGATGAAGGAGACATTTAGGGATGCAAATTATTTGGGCAATATAGATAACCTTACCTGTTATGGGAGTTCTCTGCCTTAAATGACATTTCACCTTAACATGTGTCCATTTACTAATAATTGCACCGACTGTAATGTCACCTTCTTTTCGATCATCAGCATGATATAGTGCAACACTTGATTTGGCAGATGGTTTACCAGCAAAAAGTATATAGAGATAAGTCGTTGGTAGGAATATTTTGCTGGACAATGTATGACGTCGTATTGTGTTAACATCCTTGCTATATGATTTAATCCTGCCCGGAAACATTTAATATCATTTCATATGGCTGTAGTAAGACAGCATCTGAAGTAGGGTGTCGATTCTGTATCATAAGAACAGTGTGTAGTAGAACATTGTTGGATTGTTTTCCATTAATTCCAAACAATATAGGCAATGTGCTGTAAATATAGTATGAGTGAAAGGAGAAGTATATTTGTATTCTGGTTAATCTTCATTCTTCCCCTCCTTTCGTTTCGTTAAGTTCTGAAAGTTTAGATTTCACAGTGTTGGAAATATTACAAATGAAATACTATTATGAATAAAAGCACGATCATTTACGACAAATATGCCCAGATGTTGTGTTGCTTGTATAATGTTCTCCATTCTTTTTCAATAAATAACCACAGGATATCCAACTATCAGCCCCAGTCCAACCCTGAGCACAAGTAAGCTACCGCCAGGAACTACTATTAGCAATATAAGTGGTACAACGACTATTTCTATTAGTCCTCCGTCCACGAGTTCGTCATTGTCTTCCATTGGTTGATTGATTGATTGATTGATTTATTTTTAACGGCGCATCGGCAGTGTTAGGCTATTTAGCGCCAAACAAAGTGTTGCTTGTATAATCTTTTAAAACTTATAAAAGGTTCTATATCGACCAGCGATATAAAAGAACAAATGGTTGAAATTAAAAACGGTAAGATGGTAACGGTGCAAAATAAAGCTTCCCGATCAACGGGAGATGTAAAAAAGATGAATAGGTATTAAAATGGGACGGTATGTATATTGCATAAAACTGTACAAGGTGATAGCATAAAAGTCAGAGTTTAGAGTAAATATTTACGGCTTTCAAGAACTCGATAATACGAGTGATGTTTATATTATCAAAAAGTTCTTTCAGGTCATGCACAACGTAATAACGATCGCGCGTAGGTTGTAGGTCAAAGCACTCTATCATAAAGTGCTTGACAGTGAATGGTTCATTGCAAGAAACGCACTCTGGTGGGTCTTCACCTTTTAGTATGTGGGTGTGGGTGATATAAGTATGATCAATTCGGATTCTTGCAATGACTACCTCCTCCCTACGAATGGTTCTGTAGGAAGGAGTCCATTCTCCTAGAGTTGGTTTGATTGCATGAAGTTTGTTATTTACAGCATCATTCCATGATGCCTGCCACTTCTGACGTAAGAACTTTCTGATACAAGGTTTAAAATCAGTATATGGTATCTTAAAATCAGATGGTTCTTGAGAAAGGGCCACTTTAGCAGCGCGATCTGCTTTTTCGTTACCTTTAATACCAATGTGGCTAGGTAACCAACAGTATATTATATTGTGGGAGACACTCAGCTCGGTATTTTTTACGAGTATGCTTTTCGATAATGGGTTCTCCAGTTTTCTATTGTGTAGTGACTGGAGTGCTGATAGCGAGTCGGAGAAGATGATACTGTTTAAAATACGGTTCTTTTCTATATGTTGCAGAGCAAGGTCTATTGCTCTGATTTCTCTGTAAAAATTGATGCTCCATTTGGTAAGCGAACTTGCGTTGTGTGATTTCCACAAACAAAGGCTGCAGCAGCCTTTTCCTCATCCTTTGATCCATCAGTGTAAATTCTGGTGTAGTTTTTAAATTCGGTGAGGAGTTCATGGTAAGAGTTGTGGAAGATAGAAGGGTTTGTTTCGGATTTTTTTCCATCGTGTAGCGTAAAACGTACTTTTGGTTGTTTAATTAGCCAGGGTGGTGTTTCGGAGATGGATGTTTTCTGAATTTTTGAAAGATCTATATTTGTAGTGTCAAGGCTGGATGATATTCTAATGCCAAAGGAAGGTATGGCGTTTGGTTTATTTTCGTATAAAGTTTTGTATTTGGGTTGAAAAACAGCCGAAAAAGCAGGATTCTGAGGGTTTGATTTTAATTTGAGAGCATACTGTGCGGAAAGCATTTCTCTACGATGCGATAACGGTGGTTCATTCGCCTCAGCTAGAAGGCTTTCACACGGGGATGTTTTAAATGCTCCCAGAGCCAGTCTTATTCCCTGATGATGAATTGGATCAAGCATTTTAAGATACGATTTTCTGGCAGAACCATACACAACGCAACCATAGTCTAGTTTGGAGCGAATAAACGTTCTATATAAATTCAGGATGACTTTTCTATCAGCACCCCAGTCAGTGTGCGCTACTACTTTAAGTAGGTCAAGTGCTTTTAAGCATTTGGCTTTCAAGTTTTTTAGGTGTGGAATAAAAGTCAGTTTTCTGTCAAAGATAATACCCAAAAATTTTGTTTCCTCAACAACTGGAATAGGTGTTCCGTCCAGCGTGAGTTTAGGTTCATCGTGGTGTCGTCGTAATTGACAGAAATGCATACATACCGTTTTTGATTTCGAGAATTTGAAACCGTTCGTACTAGCCCAATTTTGAATCTTGTTGATATTTTGCTGTAGTTGTCTTTCAATTGTATGCATGTGCTTTGACCGATAACATATTAGAAAATCATCAACGTATAACGAGCAATCCACACCAGGAGTCAAACACTTGGTGATGCTATTAATTTTGATGTTAAAGAGCGTCACAGATAAAATACTGCCCTGGGGCACACCCATCTCTTGCTCGTGCAGATCTGAGAGGGTAGAGCCCACTCGTACTTTGAATTCTCTGTCGGAGAGAAAGTTGGATATGAAAGAGGGCAGACGGCCTTTTAGACCTAGATCGTGCAGGTCATTTAGTATCCCGTACTTCCATGTCGTGTCATAGGCCTTTTCTAAATCAAAGAAAACCGCTACTAAGTGTTCTTTCTTGATAAATGCATCTCGAATAATATGTTTCTAGTCTAACCAGATGATCGTTGGTGCTCCGGCCATATCGAAAGCCACTTTGGAAAGGAGATATTAAATTATTAGTTTCCAAGTACCAGACAAGCCGAGAATTGATCATTCGTTCCATTGTTTTGCACACACAGCTTGTGAGTGCAATTGGTCGATAGCTGTTAGGATCTGCGCTATCTTTACCGGGTTTGGGAACTGGTATTACTGTTGCCTCTTTCCAGATTTTAGGTACATTACCAGTAATCCATAAATTGTTGAAAATTTCTAGAAGGGCTGTTAATGAAGGTTCTGGGAGATGTTTCAAAAACTGGTAATGTATTTCGTCAGGCCCAGTGGATGTATCGTGGGCCTTATTCAGAGATTCCTTCAGCTCATACATTGTAAACGGTTGATTATAACTTTCTGAGTTATTCGATGTGAATTTCAACCGTGTCTTTTCTTTGTGAGTTTTTGATCTTCTGAATGCTTCTGAGTAATTAGAGGATGAGGAATTTTTTGAGAAGCTATCAACAAGTATGTTAACAATGTCATGTTTGGAATTGATATTCTTGTTGTTTACTTTGAGATGTCGAAAGGAATTGTATTTCCTATTTCCATTGATTTTGCGGATCGTGTCCCAAACTTTCTTTATAGAGGAACGAGAGTTTAGAGTTGAAACATATTTTTTCCATGATGTTGTTTTACTTTGTTTAATCGTGCGGCGAGCATTGGCTCGAACAATACGGTACTTAGTTAAATTTTCGGGTGTTGGACGATTATTAAAATTTTTCAGTGCTTCTCGGCGTTGTCTAATGGCCTCTTTACATTCTTTTGTGAACCATGGTTTTGAGAGTTTTTTACCATTTGGTGAGGACTTGGGAATGGATTCTTCTGCATTGTCGATTAAAATAGAAGTAAAATATTGAAAAGGGTTATTGTCGTTTAAGACAGTATCCCTATTAAGTCTAGTTGTACAAAGTGTTTCAAATTTGGCCCAGTCGGCCTTCTTTAAATTCCAATGTGGAACTGCTTCGTCAATTGTAACGTTGGTATTGTTAAGAGAGATTGGAAAGTGATCACTGCTGTGAAGGTCATCAGCGACCTTCCATTCATAGTCCAAAAGCAGCGATGGGGTACAAATTGTCAAATCAATACACGTGTATGTACCAGTTCCTGGGTGTAAATATGTCGGTGATTTGGTATTATATAGACACAAATCGTGTCTGGAAATGAAGTCTTCTATTTTGTGACCTCTGTCACTTATGTGATTTGAACCCCATAAAATGTTATGGGCATTAAAATCACCGAGTAGAATAAAGGGTGCGGGGAGTTGTTGAACAAGGTCGTCTAATTCATTTGTTACTAAATTGGTGTTTGGTGGTATGTAGATAGAACAAAAGGTAATCACCCGATGCAGAGTGACGCTCACAGCAGTGGCTTGTAAATTTGTGTTTAGAGGGATAACGCTATGAGGGGCTCTGTTGTTCACAATAACAGAGACTCCTCCTGAGGCTCTGTCAACATTATGAGAGTAGCTGTTAAACAGGGAGTAGTTTTTAAGTGTGATGTTATCTGTATCTTTCAAAAATGTTTCCTGAAGACATAGTACTGCAGGATCACGTTCGTTTAAGAGCAAAAGAATATCATTGTAGTTGGCTTTAAGTCCTCTACAGTTCCATTGTATGATGGTGTTCTTCATTACAAGTTTATATTGAAGATTCTGGAGCTAGGTTAGACCTTTCGCGGAGGCAATGTCTTTGGTTATTTATCTGGAGGAAGTACGGGGGTGAATTTTTTGTTGTTAGGTCTGGAGCCACCTTGAGGACATGGAGCAGATTCTTCTGCATCCATATCCTCAAAGTCTCCAAACCTATTGTGCAGTTTTATTGGGTCATCAGACCCTTTTTGCTGCCTATTTGCTGTCGACCTTTTCTTACTGTTTGGTGATTTTGATGGTGGAGGATTGTTGAACGTTGTTTGCGTCGATGTTGAGTTTTTTGGGGGTTTGTAATGCGATATGTTCGATACGGAAGGAGATTCAGGTGGGTCTGTTTGAGTTTGGGCGTCCTTCGTTGCTTTTTGATTGCTCTTTACTATGGTTGAGAAGGATGGGCCGGGGAGTGATGTTCTATTTTGTACAAGCTTCCTGGCCTCTGGATACGGGATGTTGGATGTGTATTTGATCCTTTGGATTTCCTTCTCCTGTTTCCATGTATCGCAATCTTTTGAATTTGCATGGTGTTCCTTGTCGCAGTTGACGCAATGCGGAGAGGCTTTGCACTCGGATTCCCGATGAGAAGGGTCTCCACATCGTCCACATGCTTGGTTTCTGGAACAGCGGTCTTCATGATGACCGTATTTTTGACATTTGTAGCATCGGAGGAGATTTGGTATGTATATCTCAACCTTAACTTGTAGGAACCCAACTTTGACAACTTTAGGTACCGTTGGTTTGTTGAAGATGAGTATAATGGTGTTGGTGTCCTGCAGATCGTTGTTTCGTTTGATACGAATCCTACGAACTGCAGTGACATCTTCACTTTTCATCCCCTCTACGATGTCTTTGTCGCTGACTCCAGCCAAGTCACGGCAACGAATGACGCCTTTTGATGTATTTAGAGATGTGTGTGCGAAACAAGTCACTGGCATGTCATGAAATACCTTAATTTTTTGAATGTTCTCAGTGTGTGCTTTACGTTCGCACTCCACAAGCAGACCACCTGATTTAATCTTTTTAACGCTTTTTGGTTTGCCGACTAATCCAAGTATAGTCTTTTCGATTATAAATGGCGATAGTGCGGCTAGGGGTTTGGTTTCATCTTTTGATTTGATGACCATGAAGCGAGGAAACGATTCCACACTACATGGTTCATGATCTGAGTCAGTTCCCGTTTTGGTACGCTTATTTTGATTTTTTTGATTTTCCATTTTGGCTTGAATAAAAATTCAGCACCCGTGCTCCCCACCCACCAAGGAGCCCAACAAGGGGACACTTTTCAAGTGCCAGGGATACACAAATGCCATACTCAGTTGATAAAAGTACCTTTGATTGACCCTGAAGTCGCCAATTTCTAAGGTCGGTAAAATTACCCCCCGATTGACCCGTTAAGCCACCGCCTTCTAGGAAGTCTTCTAAGACTTGGAAAAGGGAAAGATAAAGGAAGAGAATTTAGGGGCAACGGTGGTATCAAGAGAGATACAAGGAGACAGATAAAGAAGGTGAGAGAGTAAATAAAGTCCTCCTAGGGCTCGGCGTGACCAGCCGATTTGTCGGAACCGGGCCCATCCCGACCACCCGTCTAAGAGAAGTAGAGGCCAAAGTAGTGTGTTGCAGGGAAAGCCTCTGCTCAACTACCAGGATCCTTTCCTCCTCCGACACGGGACGCAACCCACGGCAAACAGGTTGCCTCTACTTAGTCGCCTTTTACGACACGTAGCGAGGCACGTCGGGCCAATTCTACAACCCCGGACCCGCAGGGGGAGTCTTCCATTGGTAAGATGACGACTAATAATTGTTAGGATTATGTGGTATTCCTATATAAATAGGGCCTACTAATGTTGTAATATATCTTCAGCACTATATATTTATATTTAGTGTAGGTACTGTGAGTTTGAGTTATTTCATCGTCCTGAATGTTTTGGAGAAATTCATTCAGTCTTGAACTGAATAAAGTTTACATAGTTTGCTTGTTGAGCAGTAGGTATTTAAGTCTCTTTAGGACTCATTTATACGCATGGTGTTTGCAGAATATGCAACTAGTTTGTTAAGGGCTGAGGCAACAGTACAGTGCGTACAAGCACAAGGTAACTTATGTCGAATATAAGTTTGCCTTATCTAATTAGATGTTAGACTTTGGAACGTTTGTGACATGACGATGAATGGGCGAATTTAGCACGTGATTGATGACGGATGATGGTTAGGTTTGCTGCCAATGATAAGGAAATAGGTTTTAATTTAAGAAAAATGGCGTTTGAGAGATGCTGTCTTATTATCCCTTTTGTGACAAACTGACGTAATAAAATCATCGTACATATTCTTCTTTGAACCGTTTTCTATTTACCAGTGTTTCTCAAACTTAATAATACACGGAATTTTATAATGAAATAGCCATTCACTGATGCCAATTTCTTCTCTAATGTAATTATCATTACCTGTTCTGAGGGTTTTCTGCCTTATACGACATTTCACCTTGAAATGTGTTCGTTTTGGAATAATTACAAGTTCTGTTATGTCACCTCCTATTCAATCATCAGCATGGTATAGTGCAACACTTGATTTGGCGGATGATACACCTACAAAATGTGAATAGAGATATGTCGTTGGTACTAATAATTTGCTGAATACTGTAGGTAGTCGTATTGAGTTAACTTGCTTGCTATGTCATTTAATCCTGTCCCACATATTTTAATATCATTCAATATTGCTGTTCTAAATGACCATCCGAAGTAAGGTGTCGATTCTGTATCGTTAGAAAAGTGTGTAGTAGAACGTTGTTGGAATGTGTTTCACTAAATCCCAAAAAATGCAGGCAATAGGCGGTAAATATAATATGAAAGAAAGGAGGAATATAATTATTTTCTGGTTTAACGTTATTCTTCCCCTTCTTTCGCTTTGTTAAGTTGCGAAATTTTGACTCTCGCTGTTTTTCAAATATTGCAGATTAAATAATATTACAAAGAAAACGTTGACTCTATGATACAAATACGTAAATATTATCTTGCTTTTATTATTTTCTCCATTTCTTGTCAACAAATAACCACAGGATATCCAACCATCAGCCCCAGTCCAACCCTGAGCACATATAACCAACCGACGGCAACTACTGGTAGCAATACAAGCGGAACAACGACTATTTCTACCAGCCCTCTGTCCCAGACTTCGTCGATGTCTTCCAATGGTAAGATGACACCTAATAACTATGAAGATTAAATATTATACATATATAATTAATGCCTATTAATGTTGTATTATATCTGCAGCACTATATATATATAGTGTAGGTTCTGTGAGTTTGAGCTTTGTCATGGTCATGATTGGTTTGGAAATTTGTTTTTGAGTCTTGAATTGAATAAAGATTGCATCGCGTGCTTGGTCAAGAGTAGGCATTTAGGTTTATTTAGAACTCGTTTATACTCATTCTGTTTTGTAGAATATGGAACTTTGTTTTGTTAAGGGCTGATGTAAAAACACTACAGTGGGTAGAGTACAAGATAACTTATGTCGAATATAAGATTTGCCTTGTCTTATTAGATGTTAGACGTTGGAACGTTAGTAAAACAATGACGAATGGTTGAATCTAACAAGTTATTGATGACGCTTCATTGCTAGTTTGCTGATAATGATAGAGAAATAGGTTTGAATTTAAGGAACAAAAGCGTTTGAGAGATGTTATCTTATTACTCCTTGTATGAGAAATTGACGTAACGAAATCAACTAACATCGGTATCCTCTGCTTCCAGCCACATTCTATTGATCGGTCGAACTCAAAACTTAATATCATAAGGAATCTTACAATGAAATAACCATTTAGTGATGCAAATGTCTCTGCTAATATAAACATCATTACCTGTTCTGAGAGTTCTCTATCTTAAACGAGATTTTACCTTGAAATATGTCCCTTCCGGAATAATTCCAGTGACTGCCATGTCACCCTGCTCTCGGCCAAAATCGGGATCTATTCTCAAGGTGGATCCATTCAATATCTTTCCTTGAAAGTTAACGTATCCGAGAATGTTATACACAGACATGTGGTGTTCAGCAGTATTTTGCCCAATATATTAGGAAGTCGTTAGAGCGAAAGCCTTATGCAATGTTACTTATGCTTGTTTAGGATAGTTTAATATCATTTCTTATTGACAGTTGCAAGGCTATACGCTGAAATAAGGCGTGGCTTCCATTCATTTAGCTACACTGTGTTGGGAAACGTTGTGAGAATTTATCCCAATAATTGGAGAGAAATACAAGAAATGTTCTGGAACTTTAGAATGAGATCAAGTAGATAAGAATGTTTTGTTATGATGAATTACAGCAGTTTCATCCTCTCTTTAGATAAAGTGCAATCAAAGTTATAGCCAGGATCAGTACAAGTGAACGCATGTTGAATTTAGCTTTTCGTACAGAAGACATGCTCCCTTTTCTTTACCTCATTAGATGTTTGATGTTGGGAGGTTAGTAACACAATGATGCATTTGTGATTTTTAAATTTGATTGAAAAAGGATCAGTGTTATTTAGCTGCTGACGGAGCCGAAATAGGTGTGGATTTAAAAAAAAGATTTTGAGAAAAAATGCCTTATTTTCTATTGTATGACACAGTTACGTATATGTATCATATTTGATATATAGCATATTCTTCCAGCCACTTACTATCAACCAGTCACTTTCAAAGTTGGGTATCTAAGGACATTTATGATGAAGGAGACATTTAGGGATGCAAATTATTTGGGCAATATAGATAATTTTACCTGTTATGGGAGTTCTCTGCCTTAAATGACATTTCACCTTAACATGTGTCCATTTAGGAATAATTGCACCGACAGTAATGTCACCTTCTTTTCGATCATCAGCATGATATAGTGCAACACTTGATTTGGCAGATGGTTTACCAGCAAAAAGTATATAGAGATATGTCGTTGGTAGGAATATTTTGCTGGACAATGTATGAAGTCGTATTGTGCTAACATGCTTGCTATATCATTTAATCCTGCCCGGAAACATTTAATATCATTTCATATTGCTGCTGCAAGACAGCATCTGAAGTAGGGTGTCGATACTGTATCATAAGAACAGTGTGTAGTAGAACGTTTTTTGATTGTTTTCCATTAATTCCAAATAATATAGGCAATGTGCTGTAAATATAGTATGAGTGAAAGGAGGAGTATATTTTTTATTCTGGTTAATCTTCATTCTTCCCCTCCTTTCGTTTTGTTCAGTTGTGAAAGTTTAGATTTCGCAGTGCTTGAAATATTACAAATGAAATACTAATAGCACGAATCATTTATGAGAAATATGCCCAGATGTTGCGTTGCTTGTTTAATGTTCTCCATCCTTTTTCAATAAATAACCACAGGATATCCAACTATCAGCCCCAGCCCAACCCTGAGCACATATAACCAACCGACAGCAACTACTGGTAGCAATACAAGCGGAACAACGACTATTTCTACCAGCCCTCTGTCCCAGACTTCGTTGATGTCTTCCAATGGTAAGATGACGCCTAATAACTATGAAGATTAAGTGGTATACATATATAATTAATGCCTATTAATGTTGTATTATATCTGCAGCACTATATATATATTTAGTGTAGCTACTGTGAGTTTGAGTTTTGTCATTTTCCTGATTGGTTTGGAAAATTGATTTTGAGTCTTGAATTGAATAAAGATTGCATCGCGTGCTTGGTCAAGAGTAGGCATTTAGGTTTATTTAGAACTCGTTTATACTCATTCTGTTTGCAGAATGTGGAACTTGTTTTGTTAAGGGCTGATGTAAAAACATTACAGTGGGTAGAAGTACAAGATAACTTATGTCGAATATAAGTTTGCCTTATCTTATTAGATGTTAGACGTTGGAACGTTAGTAAAACAATGATGAATGTGTGAATCTAACACGTTAGTGATGACGCATCATTGTTAGTTTGCTGCTAATGATAGAGAAAAAGGTTAGAAGTTAAGGAACAAAAGCGTTTGAAAGATGTTATCTTATTATTCCTTGTATGAGAAATCGACGTAACGAAATCAACTAACATCGGTAGTCTTTGCTTCCAACCACATACTATTGATCAGTGGTGCTCAAACTTAATATCATAAGGAATCTTATAATGAAATAACCATTTAGTGATGCAAATGTCTCTGCTAATATAAACATCATTACCTGTTCTGAGAGTTCTCTATTTTAAACGAGATTTTACCTTGAAATATGTCCCTTCCGGAATAATTCCAGTGACTGCCATGTCACCCTGTTCTCGGCCCAAATCGGGATCTATTCCCAAGGTCGATCCATTCAATAGATTTCTTTGAAAGATAACGTATTCGAGAATGTTATACACAGACATGTGGTGTTAAGCAGTAATTTGCCCAATATATCAGGAAGTCTTTAGAACGGAAGCCTTGTGCAGTGTTATTTATACTTCTTTAGGATCGTTTAATATCATTTCTTATTGACAGTGACAAGGCTATAAGCTGAAATAAGGTGTGGCTTCCATTCATTTAGCTACACTGTGTTGGGGAACGTTGTGAGAATTTATCCCAATAATTGGAGAGAAATACAAGAAATGTTCTTGAACGTTAGAATGAGATCAAGTAGATAAGAATGTGTTGTTTAGATAAAATACAGCCTTCTCATCCTCTCTTTAGATTAATTGCAATCTAAGTTACAGGCAGTATCAGTACAAGTGAACGCATGTTGAATTTAGGTTTTCGTAAAGAACACCAGCTCCTTTTTCATTATCTCATTAGATGTTTGATGTTGGGAGGTTAGTAACACAATGATGCATTGGTGATTTTGACACGTGATTGATAACGGATCAGTGCTATTTAGCTGCTTATGGAGCCGAAATAGGTTTGGATTTAAAAAAAAAGAGTTTGGGAGAAAATGCCTTATTTTCTCTTGTATGACACAGTTACGTATATGCATCACATTTGATATACAGCATATTCTTCTAGCCACTTACTATCAACCAGTCAGTTTCAAAGTTGGGTATCTAAGGACATTTATGATGAAGGAGACATTTAGGGATGCAAAAGTCTCTGGCAAATAGATAACCTTAATTGTTATGGGAGTTCTCTGCCTTAAATGACATTTCACATTGAAATGTGTCCATTTAGGAATAATTGCACCGACTGTAATGTCACCTTCTTTTCGATCATCAGCATGATATAGTGCAAAACTTGATTTGGCAGATGCTTCACCAGCAAAACGTATATAGACATAAGTCGTTGGTGGCAATATTTTGCTGGACAATGTATGACATCGTATTGTGTTAACATGCTTGCTATGTCATTTATTCCTGTCCGGAAACATTTAATATCATTCAATATTGTTGTTGCAAGATAACATCTGAAGTAGGGTGTCGATTCTGTATCTTAACGACAGTGTGTAGTAGAAAGTTTTCGGAATGTGTTCCACATGTTCCAAACAATGTAGGCAATGTGCGGTAAATATAGTATGAGAGAAAGGAGGAGTATAATTTTTTTTCTGGTTAATCTTCATTCTTCCCGTCCTTTCTTTTGGTTAAGTTGTGAAAGTTTAGATTTCGCAGTTTTTCAAATATTACAACTGATATACTATTATAAATAAAAGGTCGAATCATTTATGACAAAAACGCCCAGATGTTGTGTTGCTTGTATAATGTTCTCCATTCGTTTTCAATAAATAACCACAGGATATCCATCTATCAGCCCCAGTCCAACCCTGAGCACAAGTAAGCTACCGCCAGGAACTACTATTAGCAATATAAGTGGTACAGCGACTATTTCTATCAGTCCTCCGTCCACGAGTTCGTCATTGTCTTCCACTGGTAAGATGATGGCTAATAATTATTATGATTATGTGGTATTCCTATATAAATACTGCCTACTAATGTTGTAATATATCTTCAGCACTATATATTTATATTTAGTGTAGGTATTGTGAGTTTGAGTTATTTCATCGTCCTGAATGTTTTGGAGAAATTCATTCAGTCTTGAACTGAATAAAGTTTACATAATTTGCTTGTTCAGGCGTAGGTATTTAGGTCTCTGTAGGGCTAGATTATACGCATGGTGTTTGCAGAATATGCAACTAGTTTGTTAAGGACTGAGGCAACACTACAGTGCGTAGAAGTACAAGGCAACTTATGTCGAATATAAGTTTGCCTTATTTAATTAGATGTTAGACTTTGGAACGTTTGTGACATGACGATGAATGGGCGAATCTAACACGTGATTGATGACGGATGATGGTTAGTTTGCTGGCAGTGATAAAGAAATAGGTTTTAATTTAAGAAAAATGGCGTTTGAGAGATGCTGTCTTATTATACCTTTTGTGACAAACTGACGTAATAAAATCATCGTACATATTCTTCTTTCAACCATTTTCTATTTACCAGTGTTTCTCAAACTTAATAATATACGAAATTTGATAATGAAATAGCCATTCACTGATGCAAATTTCTTCTCTAATGTAATTATCATTACCTATTCTGAGGGTTTTCTGCCTTACACGACATTTCAGCTTGAAATGTGTTCGCTTTGGAATAATTACAAGTTCTGTTATGTCACCGCCTATTCAATCATCAGCATGGTATAGTTCAACACTTGATTTGTCGGATGATACACCTACAAAATGTGAATAGAGATATGTCGTTGGTACTAATAATTTGCTGAATACTGTAAGTAGTCGTATTGAGTTAACTTGCTTGCTATGTCATTTAATCCTGTCCCACATATTTTAATATCATTCAATATTGCTGTTCTAAATAACCATCTTAAGTAAGTTGTCGACTCTGTATCGTTAGAAAAGTGTGTAGCAGGACGTTTTTGGAATGTGTTTCACTAAATCCAAAAAATGCAGGCAATAGGCGGTAAATATAATATGAAAGAAAGGAGGAGTATAATTATTTTCCGGTTTAACTTTATTCTTCCCTTTCTTTCGCTTTGTTAAGTTGCGAAATTTTGAATCTCGCTGTTTTTCAAATATTGCAGATTAAATAATATTACAAAGAAAACGTTGACTGTATGATACAAATACGTAAATATTATCTTGCTTTTATAATTTTCTCCATTTCTTGTCAACAAATAACCACAGGATATCCAACCATCAGCCCCAGTCCAACCCTGAGCACATATAACCAACCGACGGCAACTACTGGTAGCAATACAAGCGGAACAACGACTATTTCTACCAGCCCTCTGTCCCAGACTTCGTCGTTGTCTTCCAATGGTAAGATGACGCCTAATAACTATGAAGATTAAGTGGTATACATATATAATTAATGTCTATTAATGTTGTATTATATCTGCAGCACTATATATATATTTAGTGTAGGTACTGTGAGTTTGAGATTTGTGATGGTCATGATTGGTTTGGAAATTTGTTTTTGAGTCTTGAATTGAATAAAGATTACATCGCGTGCTTGGTCAAGAGTAGGCATTTAGGTTTATTTAGAACTTGTTTATACTGATTCTGTTTCGTAGAATGTGGAACTTTGTTTTGTTAAGGGCTGATGTAAAAACACTACAGTGGGTAGAAGTACAAGATAACTTATGTCGAATATAAGATTTGCCTTATCTTATTAGATGTTAGACGTTGGAACGTTAGTAAAACAATGACGAATGGTTGAATCTAACAAGTTATTGATGACGCTTCATTGCTAGTTTGCTGATAATGATAGAGAAATATGTTTGAATTAAAGGAACAAAAGCCTTTGAGAGATGTTATCTTATTACTCCTTGTATGAGAAATTGACGTAACGAAATCAACTAACATCGGTATCCTCTGCTTCCAGCCACATTCTATTGATCGGTCGAACTCAAAACTTAATATCATAAGGAATCTTACAATGAAATAACCATTTAGTGATGCAAACGTCTCTGCTAATATAAACATCATTACCTGTTCTGAGAGTTCTTTATCTTAAACGAGATTTTACCTTGAAATATGTCCCTTCCGGAATTCCTATATAAATACTGCCTACTAAGGTTGTAATATATCTTCAGCACTATATATTTATATTTAGTGTAGGTACTGTGAGTTTGAGTTATTTCATCGTCCTGAATGTTTTGGAGAAATTCATTCAGTCTTGAACTGAATAAAGTTTACATAGTTTGCTTGTTGAGCAGTAGGTATTTAAGTCTCTTTAGGACTCGTTTATACGCATGGTGTTTGCAGAATATGCAACTAGTTTGTTAAGGGCTGAGGCAACACTACATTGCGTAGGAGTACGAGGTAACTTATGTCGAATATAAGTTTGCCTTATCTAATTAGATGTTAGACTTTGGAACGTTTGTGACATGACGATGAATGGGTGAATCTAATACATGATTGATGACGGATGGTTGTTAGTTTGCTGACAATGATAAAGAAATAGGTTTTTCTGAGGGTTTGCTGCCTTACACGACATTTCACCTTGAAATGTGTTCGTTTTGGAATAATTACAAGTTCTGTTATGTCACCTCCTATTCAATCATCAGCATGATATAGTGCAACACTTGATTTGGCAGATGACACACCTTAGAAATGTGAATAGAGATATGTCGTTGATACGAATAATTTGCTGAATACTGTAGGTAGTCGTATTGAGTTAACTTACTTGCTAGGTCATTTAATCCTGTCCCACATATTTTAATATCATTCAATATTGCTGTTCTAAATAACCATCCGAAGTAAGGTGTCGATTCTGTATCGTTAGAAAAGTGTGTAGTAGAACGTTGCTGTAATGTGTTCCACTAATTCCAAAAAATGCATGCAATAGGCGGTAAATATAATATGAAAGAAAGGAGGAGTATAATTATTTTCCGGTTTAACTTTATTCTTCCCTTTCTTTCGTTTTGTTAAGTTGCGAAATTTTGCAATATCTCTGTTTTTCAAATTTTACAAATTAAATAATATTACAAATAAAACGTTGACTGTATGATACAAATACGTAAATGTTGTCTTGCTTTCATAATGTTCTCCATTTTTTGTCAACAAATAACCACAGAATATCCAACCATCAGCCCCAGTCCATCCCTGAGCACATATAACCAACCGACGGCAACTACTGGTAGCAATACAAGCGGAACAACGACTATTTCTACCGGCCCTCTGTCCCAGACTTCGTCGTTGTCTTCCAATGGTAAGATGACGCCTAATAACTATGACGATATATATATTGTAGCTACTGTGAGTTTGAGGTTTGTCATTTTCCTGATTGGTTTGGAAAATTGATTTTGAGTCTTGAATTGAATAAAGATTGCATCGCGTGCTTGGTCAAGAGTAGGCATTTAGGTTTATTTAGAACTCGTTTATACTCATTCTCTATGCAGAATATGGAACTTGTTTTGTTAAGGGCTGATGTAAAAACATTACAGTGGGTAGAAGTACAAGATAACTTATGTCGAATATAAGTTTGCCTTATCTTATTAGATGTTAGACGTTGGAACGTTAGTAAAACAATGACGAATGTGTGAATCTAACACGTTATTGATGACGCATCATTGTTAGTTTGCTGCTAATGATAGAGAAATAGGTTTGAATTTAAGGAACAAAAGCGTTTGAAAGATGTTATCTTATTATTCCTTGTATGAGAAATTGACGTAACGAAATCAACTAACATTGGTAGTCTTTGCTTCCAACCACATACTATTGATCAGTGGTGCTCAAACTTAATAGCATAAGGAATCTTATAATGAAATAACCGTTTAGTGATGCAAATGTCTCTGCTAATATAAACATCATTACCTGTTCTGAGAGTTCTCTATCTTAAACGAGATTTTACCTTGAAATATGTCCCTTCCGGAATAATTCCAGTGACTGCCATGTCACCCTGCTCTCGGCCCAAATCGGGATCTATTCCCAAGGTCGATCCATTCAATATATTTCTTTGAAAGATAACGTATTCGAGAATGTTATACACAGACATGTGGTGTTAAGCAGTAATTTGCCCAATATATCAGGAAGTCTTTAGAACGGAAGCCTTGTGCGGTGTTATTTATACTTCTATAGGATCGTTTAATATCATTTCTTATTGACGGTGACAAGGCTATAAGCTGAAATAAGGTGTGGCTTCCATTCATTTAGCTACACTGTGTTGGGGAACGTTGTGAGAATTTATCCCAATAATTGGAGAGAAATACAAGAAATGTTCTTGAACGTTAGAATGAGATCAAGTACATAAGAATGTGTTGTTTTGATAAAATACAGCCTTCTCATCCTCTCTTTGGATTAATTGCAATCTAAGATACAGGCAGCATCAGTACAAGTGAACGCATGTTGAATTTAGGTTTTCGTAAAGAACACCAGCTCCTTTTTCATTATCTCATTAGATGTTTGATGTTGGAAGGTTATTAACACAATGATGCATTGGTGATTTTGACACGTCATTGATAACGGATCAGTACTATTTAGCTGCTTATGGAGCCGAAATAGGTTTGGATTTAAAAAAAAGAGTTTGGGAGAAAATGTCTTATTTTCTCTTGTATGACACAGGTATGTACTATCAACCAGTCAGTTTCAAAGTTGGGTATCTAAAGACATTTATGATGAAGGAGACATTTAGGGATGCAAATTATTTGGGCAATATAGATAACCTTACCTGTTATGGGAGTTCTCTGCCTTAAATGACATTTCACCTTAACATGTGTCCATTTAGGAATAATTGCACCGACTGTAATGTCACCTTCTTTTCGATCATCATCATGATATAGTGCAACACTTGATTTGGCAGATGGTTTACCAGCAAACAGTATATGGAGATAAGTCGTTGGTAGGAATATTTTGCTGGACAATATATGACGTCGTATTGTGTTAACATGCTTGCTATGTCATTTAATCCTGTCCGGAAACATTTAATATCATTCAACATTGCTGTTGCAAGATAAGATCTGATGTTGGATGTCGATTCTGTATCTTAACAACAGTGTGTGGCAGAAAGTTTTCGGAATGTGTTCCACAGATTCCAAAGAATGTAGGCTATGTGCGATATATATAGAATGGGAGAAAGGAGGAGTATAATTTCTTTTCAGGTTAATCTTCATTCTTCCCGTTCTGTCTTTTGGTTAAGTTGTGAAAGTTTAGATTTCTCAGTTTGCCAAATATTACAAATGATATACTATTATAAAGAAAAGGTCGAATCATCTATGACAAAAATGCTCAGATGTTGCGTTGCTTGTTTAATGTTCTCCATTCGTTTTCAATAAATAACCACAGGATATCCATCTATCAGCCCCAGTCCAACCCTGAGCACAAGTAAGCTACCGCCAGGAACTACTATTAGCAATATAAGTGGTACAACGACTATTTCTATCAGTCCTCCGTCCACGAGTTCGTCATTGTCTTCCACTGGTAAGATGATGGCTAATAATTGTTAGGATTATGTGGTATTCCTATATAAATATTGCCTACTAATGTTGTAATATATCTTCAGCACTATATATTTATATTTAGTGTAGGTACTGTGAGTTTGAGTTATTTCATCGTCCTGAATGTTTTGGAGAAATTCATTCAGTCTTGAACTGAATAAAGTTTACATAGTTTGCTTGTTGAGCAGTAGGTATTTAAGTCTCTTTAGGACTCGGTTATACGCATGGTGTTTGCAGAATATGCAGCTTGTTTGTTAAGGGCTGAGGCAACACTACAGTGCGTAAAAGTACAAGGTAACTTATGTCGAATATAAGTTTGCCTTATCTAATTAGATGTTAGACTTTGGAACGTTTGTGACATGACGATGAATGGGCGAATCTAACACGTGATTGATGACGGATGATGGTTAGCTTGCTGCCAATGATAAAGAAATAGGTTTTAATTTAAGAAATATGGCGTTTGAGAGATGCTGTCTTATTATCCCTTTTGTGACAAACTGACGTAATAAAATCATCGTACATATTCTTCTTTCAACCGTTTTCTATTTACCAGTGTTTCTCAAACTTAATAATATACGGAATTTTATAATGAAATAGCCATTCACTGATGCCAATTTCTTCTCTAATGTAATTATCATTACCTGTTCTGAGGGTTTTCTGCCTTATACGACATTTCACCTTGAAATGTGTTCGTTTTGGAATAATTACAAGTTCTGTTATGTCACCTCCTATTCAATCATCAGCATGATATAGTGCAACACTTGATTTGGCAGATGACACACCTACAAAATGTGAATAGAGATATGTCGTTGGTACGAATAATTTGCTGAATACTGTAGGTAGTCGTATTGAGTTAACTTGCTTGCTATGTCATTTAATCCTGTCCCACATATTTTAATATCATTCAATATTGCTGTTCTAAATAACCATCCGAAGTAAGGTGTCGATTCTGTATCGTAAGAAAAGTGTGTAGCAGGAGGTTGTTGGAATGTGTTTCACTAAATCCAAAAATGCAGGCAATAGGCGGTAAATATAATATGAAAGAAAGGAGGAGTATAATTATTTTCTGGTTTAACGTTATTCTTCCCCTTCTTTCGCTTTGTTAAGTTGCGAAATTTTGAATCTCGCTGTTTTTCAAATATTGCAGATTAAATGATATCACAAAGAAAACGTTGACTGTATGATACAAATACGTAAATATTATCTTGCTTTTATAATTTTCTCCATTTCTTGTCAACAAATAACCACAGGATATCCAACCATCAGCCCCAGTCCAACCCTGAGCACATATAACCAACCGACGGCAACTACTGGTAGCAATACAAGCGGGACAACGACTATTTCTACCAGCCCTCTGTCCCAGACTTCGTCGTTGTCTTCCAATGGTAAGATGACGCCTAATAACTATGAAGATTAAGTGGAATACATATATAATTAATGCCTATTAATGTTGTATTATATCTGCAGCAATATATATATATTTAGTGTAGCTACTGTGAGTTTGAGCTTTGTGATGGTCATGATTGGTTTGGAAATTTGTTTTTGAGTCTTGAATTGAATAAAGATTGCATCGCGTGCTTGGTCAAGAGTAGGCATTTAGGTTTATTTAGAACTCGTTTATACTCATTCTGTTTTGTAGAATATGGAACTTGTTTTGTTAAGGGCTGATGTAAAAACACTATAGTGGGTAGAAGTACAAGATAACTTATGTCGAATATAGGTTTGCCTTATCTTATTAGATGTTAGACGTTGGAACGTTAGTAAAACAATGACGAATGTTTGAATCTAACAAGTTATTGATGACGCTTCATTGCTAGTTTGCTGATAATGATAGAGAAATAGGTTTGAATTTAAGGAACAAAAGCCTTTGAGAGATGTTATCTTATTACTCCTTGTATGAGAAATTGACGTAACGAAATCAACTAACATCGGTATCCTCTGCTTCCAGTCACATTCTATTGATCGGTCGAACTCAAAACTTAATATCATAAGGAATCTTATAATGAAATAACCATTTAGTGATGCAAATGTCTCTGCTAATATAAACATCATTACCTGTTCTGAGAGTTCTCTATCTTAAACGAGATTTTACCTTGAAATATGTCCCTTCCGGAATAATTCCAGTGACTGCCATGTCTCCCTGCTCTCGGCCAAAATCGGGATCTGTTCTCAAGGTGGATCCATTCAATATATTTCCTTGAAAGATAACGTATCCGAGAGTGTTATACACAGACATGTGGTGTTCAGCAGTATTTTTGCCCAATATATTAGGAAGTCGTTAGAGCGGAAGCCTTATGCAATGTTACTTATGCTTGTTTAGGATAGTTTAATATCATTTCTTATTGACAGTTACAAGGCTATACGTTGAAATAAGGCGTGGCTTCCATTCATTTAGCTACACTGTGTTGGGAAACGTTGTGAGAATGTATCCCAATAATTGGAGAGAAATACAAGAAATGTTCTGGAACTTTAGAATGAGATCAAGTAGATAAGAATGTTTTGTTATGATGAATTACATCATTTTCATCCTCTCTTTAGATAAAGTGCAATCAAAGTTATAGCCAGGATCAGTACAAGTGAACGCATGTTGAATTTAGCTTTTCGTACAGAAGACATGCTCCCTTTTCTTTACCTCATTATATGTTTGATGTTGGGAGGTTAGTAACACAATGATGCATTTGTGATATTTAAATTTGATTGAAAAAGGATCAGTGTTATTTAGCTGCTGACGGAGCCGAAATAGGTGTGGATTTAAAAAAAAGATTTTGAGAAAAAATGCCTTATTTTCTATTGTATGACACAGTTACGTATATGTATCATATTTGATATATAGCATATTCTTCCAGCCACTTACTATCAACCAGTCACTTTCAAAGTTGGGTATCTAAGGACATTTATGATGAAGGAGACATTTAGGGATGCAAATTATTTGGGCAATATAGATAATCTCACCTGTTATGGGAGTTCTCTGCCTTAAATGACATTTCACCTTAACATGTGTCATTTAGGAATAATTGCACCGACTGTAATGTCACCTTCTTTTCGATCATCAGCATGATATAGTGCAACACTTGATTTGGCAGATGGTTTACCAGCAAAAAGTATATAGAGATAAGTCGTTGGTAGGAATATTTTGCTGGACAATGTATGAAGTCGTATTGTGCTAACATGCTTGCTATATCATTTAATCCTGCCCGGAAACATTTAATATCATTTCATATTGCTGCTGCAAGACAGCATCTGAAGTAGAGTGTCGATTCTGTATCATAAGAACAGTGTGTAGTAGAACGTTTTTTGATTGTTTTCCATTAATTCCAAATAATATAGGCAATGTGCTGTAAATATAGTATGAGTGAAAGGAGGAGTATATTTTTTATTCAGGTTAATCTTCATTCTTCCCCTCCTTTCGTTTTGTTCAGTTGTGAAAGTTTAGATTTCGCAGTGTTTGAAATATTACAAATGAAATGCTAATAGGAATAAAAGCACGAATCATTTATGAGAAATATGCCCAGATGTTGCGTTGCTTGTTTAATGTTCTCCATCCTTTTTCAATAAATAACCACAGGATATCCAACTATCAGCCCCAGCCCAACCCTGAGCACATATAACCAACCGACAGCAACTACTGGTAGCAATACAAGCGGAACAACGACTATTTCTACCGGCCCTCTGTCCCAGACTTCGTCGTTGTCTTCCAATGGTAAGATGACGCCTAATAACTATGAAGATTAAGTGGCATACATATATAATTAATGCCTATTAATGTTGTATTATATCTGCAGCACTATATATATATTTAGTGTAGCTACTGTGAGTTTGAGTTTTGTCATTTTCCTGATTGGTTTGGAAAATTGATTTTGAGTCTTGAATTGAATAAAGATTGCATCGCGTGCTTGGTCAAGAGTAGGCATTTAGGTTTATTTAGAACTCGTTTATACTCATTCTGTTTGCAGAATGTGGAACTTGTTTTGTTAAGGGCTGATGTAAAAACACTACAGTGGGTAGAAGTACAAGATAACTTATGTCGAATATAAGTTTGCCTTATCTTATTAGATGTTAGACGTTGGAACGTTAGTAAAACAATGATGAATGTGTGAATCTAACACGTTAGTGATGACGCATCATTGTTAGTTTGCTGCTAATGATAGAGAAATAGGTTAGAATTTAATTAACAAAAGCGTTTGAAAGATGTTATCTTATTACTCCTTGTATGAGAAATTGACGTAACGAAATCAACTAACATTGGTAGTCTTTGCTTCCAACCACATACTATTGATGAATGGTGCTCAAACTTAATATCATAAGGAATCTTATAATGAAATAACCATTTAGTGATGCAAATGTCTCTGCTAATATAAACATCATTACCTGTTCTGAGAGTTCTCTATCTTAAACGAGATTTTACCTTGAAATATGTCCCTTCCGGAATAATTCCAGTGACTGCCATGTCACCCTGCTCTCGGCCAAAATCGGGATCTATTCTCAAGGTGGATCCATTCAATATATTTCCTTGAAAGATAACGTATCCGAGAATGTTATACACAGACATGTGGTGTTCAGCAGTATTTTTGCCCATTATATTAGGAAGTCGTTAGAGCGGAAGCCTTATGCGATGTTACTTATGCTTGTTTAGGATAGTTTAATATCATTTCTTATTGACAGTGACAAGGCTATACGCTGGAATAAGGCGTGGCTTCCATTCATTTAGCTACATTGTGTTGGGGAACGTTGTGAGAATTTATCCCAATAATTGGAGAGAAATACAAGAAATGTTCTGGAACTTTAGAATGAGATCAAGTAGATAAGAAGGTTTTGTTTTGATGAAATACAGCATTTTCATCTTGTCTTTAGATTAAGTGCAATCAAAGTTATAGCCAGGATCAGTACAAGTGAACGCATGTTGAATTTAGCTTTTCGTACAGAAGACATGCTCCCTTTTCTTTACCTCATTAGATGTTTGATGTTGGGTGGTTAGTAACACAATGATGCATTTGTGATTTTTAAATTTGATTGAAAAAGGATCAGTGCTATTTATCTGCTTAAGGGGCCGAAGTAGGTTTGGATTTAAAAAAAAAAGATTTTGAAAAAAATGCCTTATTTTCTATTGTATGACACAGTTACGTACATGTATCATATTTGATATATAACATATTCTTAAAGCCACTTACTATCAATTAGTCAGTTTCAGAGTAGGGTATCAAAGGACATTTATGATGAAGGAGACATTTAGGGATGCAAATTATTTGGGCAATATAGATAATCTTACCTGTTATGGGAGTTCTCTGCCTTAAATGACATTTCACCTTCACATGTGTCCATTTAGGGATAATTGCACCGACTGTAATGTCATCATCTTTTCGATCATCAGCATGATATAGTGCAACACTTGATTTGGCAGATGGTTTACCAGCAAAAAGTATATAGAGATAAGTCGTTGGTAGGAATATTTTGCTGGACAATGTATGAAGTCGTATTGTGTTAACATGCTTGCTATATCATTTAATCCTGTCCGGAAACATTTAATATCGTTTCATGTTGCTGTTGCAAGACAGTATCTGAAGTAGGGTGTCGATTCTGTATCATAAGAACAGTGTGTAGTAGAACGTTGTTGGATTGTTTTCCATTTATTCCAAACAATATAGGCAATGTGCGGTAAATATAGTATGAATGAAAGGAGGAGTATAATTTTATTCTGGTTAATCTTCATTCTTCCCCTCCTTTCGTTTCGTTCAGTTGTGAAAGTTTAGATTTCACAGTGTTTGAAATATTACAAATGAAATGCTAATATGAATAAAAGCACGAATCATTTATGACAAATATGCCCAGATGTTGTGTTGCTTGTATAATGTTCTCCATTCTTTTTCAATAAATAACCACAGGATATCCAACTATCAGCCCCAGTCCAACCCTGAGCACAAGTAAGCTACCGCCAGGAACTACTATTAGCAATATAAGTGGTACAACGACTATTTCTATCAGTCCTCCGTCCACGAGTTCGTCATTGTCTTCCACTGGTAAGATGATGGTTATAATTATTGGGATTATGTGGTATTCCTATATAAATACTGCCTACTAATGTTGTAATATATCTTCAGCACTATATATTTATATTTAGTGTAGGTACTGTGAGTTTGAGTTATTTCATCGTCCTGAATGTTTTGGAGAAATTCATTCAGTCTTGAACTGAATAAAGTTTACATAGTTTGCTTGTTGAGCAGTGGGTATTTAAGTCTCTTTAGGACTCGTTTATACGCATGGTGTTTGCAGAATATGCAACTAGTTTGTTAAGGGCTGAGGCAACACTACAGTGCGTAGAAGCACAAGGTAACTTATGTCGAATATAAGTTTGCCTTATCTAATTAGATGTTAGACTTTGGAACGTTTGTGACATGACGATGAATGGGCGAATCTAGCACGTGATTGATGACGGATGATGGTTAGTTTTGCTGCCAATGATAAAGAAATAGGTTTTAATTTAAGAAAAATGGCCTTTGAGAGATGCTGTCTTATTACCCATTTTGTGACAAACTGCCGTAATAAAATAATCGTACATATTTTTGTTTCAGCCGTTTTCTAATTACTAGTGTTTCTCAAACTTAATAATATACGGAATTTTATAATGAAATAGCCATTCACTGATGCAAATTTCTTCTCTAATGTAATTATCGTTACCTGTTGTGATAGTTCTCTGCCTTACACGACATTTCACCTTGAAATGTGTTCGTTTTGGAATAATTACAAGTTCTGTTATGTCACCTCCTATTCAATCATCAGCATGATATAGTGCAGCACTTGATTTGGCAGATGTTACACCTAAAAAACGTGAATAGAGATATGTCGTTGGTACTAATAATTTGCTGAATACTGTAAGTAGTCGTATTGAGTTAACTTGCTTGCTATGTCATTTAATCCTGTCCCACATATTTTAATATCATTCAATATTGCTGTTCTAAATAACCATCCGAAGTAAGGTGTCGATTCTGTATCGTTAGAAAAGTGTGTAGTAGAACGTTGCTGGAATGTGTTCCACTAATTCCAAAAACTGCAGGCAATAGGCGGTAAATATAATATGAAAGAAAGGAGGAGTATAATTATTTTCCGGTTTAACTTTATTCTTCCCTTTCTTTCGTTTTAAGTTGCGAAATTTTCAATCTCGCTGTTTTTCAAATTTTACAAATTAAATAATATTTCAAATAAAACGTTGAGTCTGTGATAAAAATACGTAAATGTTGTCTTGCTTTCATAATGTTCTCCATTTTTTTATCAACAAATAACCACAGGATATCCAACCATCAGCCCCAGTCCAACCCTGAGCACATATAACCAACCGACGGCAACTACTGGTAGCAATACAAGCGGAACAACGACTATTTCTACCAGCCCTCTGTCCCAGACTTCGTCGTTGTCTTCCAATGGTAAGATGACGCCTAATAACTATGAAAATTAAGTGGTATACATATATAAGTAATGTCTATTAATGTTGTATTATATCTGCAGCACTATATATATATGTAGCTACTGTGGGTTTTAGTTTTGTCATTTTCCTGATTGGTTTGGAAATTTGTTTTTGAGTCTTGAATTGAATAAAGATTGCATCGCGTGCTTGGTCAAGAGTAGGCATTTAGGTTTAGTTAAAACTCGTTTATATTCATTCTGTTTGCAGAATATGGAACTTGTTTTGTTAAGGGCTGATGTAAAAACACTACAGTGGGTAGAGTACAAGATAACTTATGTCGAATATAAGTTTGCCTTATCTTATTAGATGTTAGACGTTGGAACGTTAGTAAACAATGAGGAATGTGTGAATCTAACGCGTTATTTATGACGCATCATTGTTAGTTTGCTGCTAATGATATAGAAATAGGTTTGAATTTAAGGAACAAAAGCGTTTGAAAGATGTTATCTTATTATTCCTTGTATGAGAAATCGACGCAACGAAATCAACTAACATCGGTAGTCTTTGCTTCGAACCACATACTATTGATCAGTGGTGCTCAAACTTAATATCATAAGGAATCTTATAATGAAATAACCGTTTAGTGATGCAAATGTCTCTGCTAATATAAGCATCATTACCTGTTCTGAGAGTTCTCTATCTTAAACGAGATTTTACCTTGAAATATGTCCCTTCCGGAATAATTCCAGTGACTGCCATGTCACCCTGCTCTTGGCCAAAATCGGGATCTATTCCCAAGGTCGATCCATTTATTGTGTTGTAAGGTTGACATTGCCCGGGGTGGAAGTGGCAGACAAGCGCCCCAATTTTCCAAAATGCCCCATAGAGCCTGCGTCTCTTACTGCCTCTGTCAACTAAAATGCAGCTCCTGGCCTTCTCGAGTGGCTTAGATTTGACGCCCGGCAAACCATGTTTTCTACTAACAGGAGAGGGGGTGAAGGCGACCCACTGGCGCCTTAAAACCAGTTGCTTCAAATAGATGGGACTCATAAACCTTTGATGGTAGCTCATTTAGGAGAAGGAAAACTCCGATTCCAAACCACTGTTGCGTTGTGGCTATACCCACTGATGGGAAAGGCTAAGGGAGTAAACCCCGACAGAAAATCCGGAGATGGAGTCCCTACGGCGGTATGACATTGACTTCAACGTCATTTCGGCAACTCCTGCGACGCCGTTGGTGCCAAGCTGTATCGGCATTCGTCGTTCCCTTGGGCACACCAGCTGCGTGGAGAGGGGGGATCTACTGCATGGGCAACAGCTGATTATCAATACCACCCCGCCCACGCTTCATAGCTCCACTGGAGAGGACACTCCAGCGTCGTCGTACGGCGTCGTCACAACACGAGAAGTAGCGGTTTACCGGTTCTAAGTCAAAGCTCCATTGGCGTAGAGCTTGGCGCCAGGGGTTACTTCTGACGGTGGGAGAGTTCACCAGGTCTCACTGGACAGCTACCGCCCGCCTCAAGCTGGGCAGCCCGCAGTCAGTAAGGTGCTGCCCGCCATGGCCTGCCTGCTTCACTGGGTGCGAGGAGCTTAGAGAACCATCTCGACAAGTGGGCCACAAAACTCTGCACCAGGAAAGACTAAAAGAAGAAATAAAAAGGCTCCAACTCTTCGTTTTGCAACCTGGAACATCAGGACCATGTGTCCTGGATTGACCACTGACATACAGCAGATCGACGATGCACGGAAGACTGCCGTCATTGACAGAAAACTCTCCCGACTGAACATCGACATTGTCTGCCTCCAGGAGACCCGACTGGCTGACAGCAGCTCCATCAGGGAAGCCAATTACACATTCTTTTGGCAGGGGAAGCCCTTGGATGAACCTAGGCAGCATGGTGTAGGCTTTGCCGTTAAGAACACGCTAAACGCCTTCATTGAACCTCCATCATCAGGTACTGAGAGAATCCTTGCCCTCCGACTGTCAACATCCTTAGGCCCGGTCAACATCTTCAGTGTGTACGCCCCAACCCTCTGCTCCACCTACGAGGAGAAAGACAAGTTTTATGAGGCTCTGGATCAGGCAATATCCAGTATCCCCAACAATGAAAGCCTTTTACTTACTAGGAGATTTCAATGCTAGAGTGGGAGCTGACCATGAGGCCTGGTCCACCTGTCTCGGCTTTTACGGAAGGGGCAAGATCAACGAGAATGGTCAGCGACTGCTGGAGATGTGCTGCTCCCACAGTCTATGTGTGACCAACACTTTCTTCAAATGCAAGGAGATCCACCAGGTGTCGTGGAGACACCCACGTTGACGCCACTGGCACCATCTAGACCTCGTCATGACCAGGCGTGCAGAACTGGCCAGTGTCCTCCTTACTCGCAGCTACCACAGTGCCGATTGTGACACGGACCATTCCCTCGTGGCCAGCAAGGTGCGAATATTACCCAAGAAGCTGCACCACGCCAAGAAGATGGGTCACCCACGCATCAACACCTGCTGTGCAAGCAACCCAGAGAAAACACAGCAGTTCATCAGCAAACTGAAGGAAGCCCTCACCAAAGTGACACCTGATGATACCATTGACTCCAAGTGGTCCCATATCCGTGACTCTATGTACAATTCAGCCATCACAGCTTACGGGAAGAGGGAGCGAAAGAATGTCGACTGGTATGAGGCAAACTGGGAGGAGATGGAGCCCGTGACTGAGGCAAAGAGGAAAGCCCTCCTGGCATACAAGGCTGCACCTAGCCCCAGAACACTACAAGCCCTCAGGATTGCAAGGAATAACGCCCAGAAGACCGCCCGCCGCTGTGCCAACACCTACTGGCTGAACCTTTGCAACAGTATACAGGCAGCTGCTGACACCGGAGATACAAGAGGAATGTATGAGGGTATCAAAAAGGCGACAGGCCCCCCCCAACTACAAGACCGCCCCCTCAAGTCCAAGACGGGTGAAGTCATCACAGACCAGGGGAAACAACTGCAGCGATGGGTTGAGCACTATCTCGAACTATATGCAACCCAAAACAATGTCACTGGAACTGCCCTGGACGCCATTCCAGACCTGCCTGTCATGGAGGAGCTAGACACACAGCCCACTCTGGAAGAGCTCGGAAAAGCCATCGATTGCCTTACCTGTGAGAAGGCTCCTGGAAGCGACGGCATTCCGCCTGAAGTCCTCAAGAGCGGAAAACCAGCACTGCTCCAGCCCCTACACACACTCCTCTGCCTTTGCTGGGAACAGGGATACATCCCACAGGACATACGTGACGTCAACATCGTCACTTTGTACAAAAACAAAGGAGACCGTAGCGACTGCAACAACTATCGGGGCATCTCCCTCCTCAGCATCGTCGGAAAGGCTTTCGCCCGTGTTGCCTTGGCGCGCTTGCAGATCCTAGCCTCCCGCGTCTACCCAGAGTCCCAGTGTGGATTTCGAGCCGGCAGGTCAACTGTAGACATGATCTTCTGACTACGTCAGCTGCAGGAGAAGTGTCGCGAGCAGCGGATGCCCCTCTACATTGCCTTCATAGACCTGACGAAGGCGTTTGACATGGTTAGTCGGAGTGAACTCTTCAGACTCCTGCAGAAGATTGGCTGCCCCCCACGTCTGCTTGCTGTCATTATGTCGTTCCACGAGAACATGCACAGCACAGTGTGCTTTAGTGGCGCAACATCTGAAGCATTCCCAGTCATTAGCGGAGTCAAACAAGGCTGTGGCCTTGCACCGACGCTCTTTGCCGTCTTCTTCTCCATGCTTCTCCAGTACGCATTCAAGGACTGCAGTGAGGGAGTGTACATCCATACCAGGGCTGACGGCAAGCTGTTCAACATCGCCCGTCTCCGTGCTAAGACTAAAGTCACAGAGGTACTCATCCGTTAATTGCTCTTTGCCGACGATGCAGACTTGACATCACACACGGAAGATGGACTTCAGCAGCTGGTATGCCGCCTCTCCCATGCATGTAAGGAATTTGGACTGACCATCAGTTTGAAGAAAACGAATGTCATGGCACAGGACACAGACTCCCCTCCCTCTGTCTCCATCGTTGGGTACAATTTGGAAGTTGTCGAGAACTTCACATACCTCGGGTCTAACATCTCCAGCTCACTCTCCATTGATTCTGAGGTGGGCGGCAGGATTGCCAAGGCAGCAGCAGTGATGGCCAGACTTAACCAGAGGGTCTGGAACAACCCCATGCTCACAGAGAAGACTAAACTGCGTGTCTACCAAGCCTGCGTGCTCAGCTCACTTCTCTACAGCAGCGAAACATGGACCACCTATGCAAGACACGAGAGGAAACTCAACAGCTTCCACCTGAAATGTCTGCGGCGCATTCTGCACATCCAGTGGCAGGACAAAGTGCCCAACACAGAGGTTCTAGAACGCGCCAACATGAACAGCAGAGAGGCACCTTCGCTGCCTCGGCCATGTCAAGAGAATGGACCCAGGTCGCATTCCCAAGGACCTGTTATATGGGGAGTTAGCAGAAGGTGCACGACCAACTGGATGACCACATCTGCGCTACAAAGATGTTTGCAAGAAGGATATGAAGACAGCAAACATCAATGTCAACGACTGGGAGAGCTGTGCAAACAACCGTTCCAGCTGGCGTCTAGCTGTTAGGCAGGGAGTTCAAAACGCAGAGGAAAAGAGAAGAATAAAACAAGCTGCAAAGAGAGCTAAAAAGAAGGATAAGCAAAAGCGTACTTTGGAGCTTCGCCATCGTCTCCCGTAGACGGACGGATGCCAAGATTCCCAAGGTCGATCTATTCAATATATTTCTTTGAAAGATAACGTATCCGAGAATGTTATACACAGACATGTGGTGTTAAGCAGTAATTTGCCCAATATATCAGGAAGTCGTTAGAACGGAAGCCTTGTGCGGTGTTATTTATACTTCTTTAGGATCGTTTAATATCATTTCTTATTGACAGTGGCAAGGCCAGAAGCTGAAATAAGGTGTGGCTTCCATTCATTTAGCTACACTGTGTTGGGGAACGTTGTGAGAATTTATCCCAATAATTGGAGAGAAATACAAGAAATGTTCTTGAACGTTAGAATGAGATCAAGTAGATAAGAATGTGTTGTTTAGATAAAATACAGCCTTCTCATCCTCTCTTTAGATTAATTGCAATCTAAGTTACAGGCTGTATTAGTACAAGTGAACGCATGTTGAATTTAGGTTTTCGTAAAGAACACCAGCTCCTTTTTCATTATCTCATTAGATGTTTGATGTTGGGAGGTTAGTAACACAATGATGCATTGGTGATTTTGACACGTGATTGATAACGGATCAGTGCTATTTAGCTGCTTATGGAGCCGAAATAGGTTTGGTTTTAAAAAAAAGAGTTTGGGAGAAAATGCCTTATTTTCTCTTGCATGACACAGTTACGTATATGCATCACATTTGATATATAGCATATTCTTCCAGCCACTTACTACCAACCAGTCGGTTTCAAAGCTGTGTATCTAAGGACATTTATGACTAGGGAGACAATTAGGGATGCAAATGTCTCTGGCAAATAGATAACCTTACTTGTTATGGGAGTTCTCTGCCTTAAATGACATTTCACCTTGAAATGTGTCCATTTAGGAATAATTACACCGACTGTAATGTTAACTCCTTTTCGATCATCAGCATGATATAGTGCAACACTTGATTTGGCAGATGCTTCACCAGCAAAAAGTATATAGACATAAGTCGTTGGTGGCAATATTTTGCTGGACAATGTATGACGTCGTATTGTGTTAACATGCTTGCTATGTCATTTAATCCTGTCCGGAAACATTTAATATCATTCAATATTGCTGTTGCAAGATAACATCTGATGTTGGATGTCGATTCTGTATCTTAACAACAGTGTGTAGTATAAAGATTTCGGAATGTGTTCCACAAATTCCAAACAATGTAGGCTATGTGCGGTATATATAGAATGGGAGAAAGGAGGAGTATAATTTTTTCTAGTTAATCTTCATTCTTCCCGTTCTTTCTTTTGGTTAAGTTGTGAAAGTTTAGATTTCGCAGTTTTTCAAATATTACAAATGATATACTGTTATAAAGAAAAGGTCGAATTATCTGTGACAAAAACGCCCAGATGTTGTGTTGCTTGTATAATGTTCTCCATTCTTTTTCAATAAATAACCACAGGATATCCAACTATCAGCCCCAGTCCAACGCTGAGCACAAGTAAGCTACTGCCAGGAACTACTATTAGCAATATAAGTGGTACAACGACTATTTCTATCAGTCCTCCGTCCACGAGTTCGTCATTGTCTTCCACTGGTAAGATGATGGCTAATAATTATTAGGATTATGTGGTATTCCTATATAAATACTGCCTACTAATGTTGTAATATATCTTCAGCACTATATATTTATATTTAGTGTAGGTACTGTGAGTTTGAGTTATTTCATCGTCCTGAATGTTTTGGAGAAATTCATTCAGTCTTGAACTGAATAAAGTTTACATAGTTTGCTTGTTGAGCAGTAGGTATTTAAGTCTCTTTAGGACTCGTTTATACGCATGGTGTTTGCAGAATATGCAACTTGTTTGTTAAGGGCTAAGGCAACACTACATTGCGTAGAAGAACGAGGTAACTTATGTCGAATATAAGTTTGCCTTATCTAATTAGATGTTAGACTTTGGAACGTTTGTGACATGACGATGAATGGGCGAATCTAGCACGTGATTGATGACGGATGATGGTTAGTTTTGCTGCCAATGATAAAGGAATAGGTTTTAATTTAAGAAAAATGGCGTTTGAGAGATGCTGTCTTATTATCCCTTTTGTGACAAACTGACGTAATAAAATCATCGTCCATATTCTTCTTTCAACCGTTTTCTATTTACCAGTGTTTCTCAAACTTAATAATATACGGAATTTTATAATGAAATAGCCATTCACTGATGCCAATTTCTTCTCTAATGTAATTATCATTACCTGTTCTGAGGGTTTTCTGCCTTACACGACATTTCACCTTGAAATGTGTTCGTTTTGGAATAATTACAAGTTCTGTTATGTCACCTCGTATTCAATCATCAGCATGTTATAGTGCAACACTTGATATGGGAGGTGACACACCTACAAAATGTGAATAGAGATATGTCGTTGGTACGAATAATTTGCTGAATACTGTAGGTAGTCGTATTGAGTTAACTTGCTTGCTATGTCATTTAATCCTGTCCCACATATTTTAATATCATTCAATATTGCTGTTCTAAATAACCATCCGAAGTAAGGTGTCGCTTCTGTATCGTTAGAAAAGTGTGTAGTAGAACGTTGCTGGAATGTGTTCCACTAATTCCAAAAAATACAGGCAATAGGCGGTAAATATAATAGGTAAGAAAGGTTGGGTATAATTATTTTCCGGTTTAACTTTATTCTTCCCTTTCTTTCGTTTTAAGTTGCGAAATTTTCAATATCGCTGTTTTTCAAATTTTACAAATTAAATAATATTACAAATAAAACGTTGAGTCTGTGATAAAAATACGTAAATGTTGTCTTGCTTTCATAATGTTCACCATTTTTTTGTCAACAAATAACCACAGGATATCCAACCATCAGCCCCAGTCCAACCCTGAGCACATATAACCAACCGACGGCAACTACTGGTAGCAATACAAGCGGAATAACGACTATTTCTACCAGCCCTCTTTCCCAGACTTCGTCGTTGTCTTCCAATGGTAAGATGACGCCTAATAACTATGAAGATTAAGTGGTATACATATGTAATTAATGCCTATTAATGTTGTGTTATATCTGCAGCACTATATATATATTTAGTGTAGCTACTGTGAGTTTGAGCTTTGTCATGGTCATGATTGGTTTGGAAATTTGTTTTTGAGTCTTGAATTGAATGAAGATTGCATCGCGTGCTTGGTCAAGAGTAGGCATTTAGGTATATTAGGACTCGTTTATACTCATTCTGTTTGCAGAATATGGAACTTGTTTTGTTAAGGGCTGATGTAAAAACACTACAGTGGGTAGAAGTACAAGATAACTTATGTCGAATATAAGTTTGTCTTATCTTATTAGATGTTAGAACGTTAGTAAAACAATGCTTAATGTGTGAATCTAACACGTTAATGATGACGCATCATTGTTAGTTTGCTGGTAATGATAGAGAAATAAGTTTGATTTGAAGGAACAATTGATTGATTGATTTTATTTTTAACGGCGCATCAGCACTGTAAGGCTATTTGGCGCCAAACAAAATGTTATATGTATAACGTTTTAAAAATTATGATAAGTCTCATATCGACCAGCGATATTAAAACACAAATAGTTGAAATTAAAACGGTAAGATGGTAATGGTGAAAAATAAAGCTTCCCGATGAACGGGGGATGTAAATGTTGTATGTTAATGAAAAATGATGAGAAGGTGTTAAAAAGGGACGGTATATATTTTGCATAAAACTGCACAAGGTGACAGCATAAAAATTAGAGTTTAGAGTAAATATTTACTGCTTTCAGGAACTCTATAATACGAGTGATATTTATATTATCAAAAAGTTCTTTCATGTCATGCACTATGTAATAACGATCGCGCGTAGGTTGCAGATCAAAACACTCTATCATAAAGTGCTTGACAGTGAATGGTTCATTGCAAGAAATGCACTCTGGTGGGTCTTCACCTTTTAGTAGATTGGAGTGGGTGATATAAGTATGACCAATTCGGATTCTTGCAATGACTACCTCCCCCTACGCATGGTTCTGTAGGAAGGTGTCCATTCTCCTAGAGTTGGCTTGATTGCATGAAGTTTGTTATTCACGGCATCATTCCATGATGCCTGCCACTTCTGACGAAAAAACTTTCTGATACAAGGTTTAAAATCAGTATACGGTATTTTAAAATCAGATGGTTCTTGAGTAAGGGCCATTTTAGCAGCGCGATCTGCTTTTTCGTTACCTTTAATACCAATGTGGCTAGGTAACCAACAGTATATTATATTGTGGGAGACACTCAGCTCAGTATTTTTGACGAGTATGTTTTTCAATAATGGGTTCTCCAGTTTTCTTTTGTGTAGTGACTGGAATACTGATAGCGAGTTAGTGAAGATGATACTGTTTAAAATATGTTTCTTTTCTATATGTTGCAGAGCAAGGTCTATTGCTCTGATTTCGTCTGTAAAAATTGATGCTCCATTTGGTAAGCCAACTTGCGTTATGTGATTTCCACAAACAAAGGCTGCAGCAGCCTTTCCTCATCCTTTGATCCATCAGTGTAAATTCTGGTGTAATTTTTAAATTCGGTGAGGAGTTCATGGTAAGAGTTGTGGAAGACAGAAGGGTTTGTTTCGGATTTTTTTCCATCGTGTAGCGTAAAACGTTCTTTTGGTTGTTTAATTAGCCAGGGTGGTGTTTCGGAGATGGACGTTTTCTGAATTTTAGAAAGATCTATATTTGTAGTGTCAAGGCTGGATGATATTCTAATGCCAAAAGAAGGTATGTCGTTTGGTTTGTGTTCGTATAAGGTTTTGTATTTGGGTTGAAAAACAGCCGAAAAAGCAGGATTCTGAGGGTTTGATTTTAATTTGAGAGCATACTGTGCGGAAAGCATTTCTCTACGATGCGATAACGGTGGTTCATTCGCTTCAGCTAGTAGGCTTTCACAAGGGGATGTTTTAAATGCTCCCAGAGCCAGTCTTAATCCCTGATGATGAGTTGGGTCAAGCATTTTCAAATATGATTTTCTGGCTGAACCATACACAACGCAACCATAGTCCAGTTTGGACCGTATAAACGTTCTATATAAACTGAGTATGACTTTTCTATCAGCAATCAGCACCCCAGTCAGTGTGCGCTACTACTTTAAGTAGGTCAAGGGCTTTTAAGCATTTAGCTTTCAAGTTCTTTAGGTGTGGAATAAAAGTCAATTTTTGTCAAAGATAATACCTAAAAATTTTGTTTCGTCTACAACTGGAATAGGTGTTCCGTCCAGCGTGAGGTGAGGTTCTTCGTGGTGTCGTCGTATCTGACAGAAATGCATGCATACCGTTTTTGATTTTGAGAATTTGAAGCCGTTCGTGCTATCCCAATTTTGAATCTTGTTGATATTTTGCTATTGTTGTCTTTCAATTGTATGCATGTGCTTTGATCGATAACATATTAGAAAATCATCAACGTATAACGAGCAATCCACACCAGGAGCCAAACACTTGGTGATGTTATTAATTTTGATGTTGAAAAGAGTCACAGATAAAATACTGCCCTGGGGCACACCCATCTCTTGCTCGTGCAGATCTGAGATGGTAGAGCCCACTCGTACCTTGAATTCTCTGTCGGAGAGAAAGCTGGATATGAAATAGGGCAGACGGCCTTTTAGACCTAGATCGTGCAGGTCATTTAGTATCCCGTACTTCCATGTGGTGTCATAGGCCTTTTCTAAATCAAAGAAAACCACTACTAAATGTTCTTTCTTAATAAATGCATCGCGAATAAATGTTTCCAGTCTAACCAGATGATCATTGGTGCTACGGCCATATCGAAAGCCACTTTGGAAAGGAGATATTAAATTGTTAGTTTCCAAGTACCAGATAAGCCGAGAATTGATCATTCGTTCCATTGTTTTGCACACACAGCTTGTGAGTGCAATTGGTCGATAGCTGTTGGGGTCTTCGCTATCTTTACCGTGTTTGGAGACTGGTATTACAGTTGCTTCTTTCCAGATTTTTGGTACATTACCAGTAATCCATAAATCATTGAAGAGTTTCAAAAGAGATGTTAATGATGATTCTGGAAGGTGTTTCAAAAACTGGGCCTTATGTAAAGCCTCCCTAAGCTCCGATAGTGAGAACAATTGAATATAACTTTCCGAGTTGTTGGATGTGAATTTTAAACGTGACTTTTCTTTTTGAGTTTTAAGTTTTCGGAAGGCTTCTGAATAATTAGATGATGATGAATGTTTGGAGAAAGTTTCAGCAAGAGTATTTGCAATGTCACGTTTTGAACTAAAGTTGTTATTGTTCAGTGTCAGATGTCGGAGAGGGTTTTGTTTTCTCTTTCCGTTTATTTTGCGTATAGTGTCCCAAACTTTCTTAACAGAGGAACGAGAGTTTAAAGAAGAAACATATTTCTTCCATGATGCTCTTTTACTTTCTTTGATTGTGCGGCGAGCATTGGCCCGGACAATGCGATATATATTTAAGTTTTCGGGCGTCGGATGATTATTAAATCTTTTTAATGCTTCTCGGCATAGTCTAATTGCTTCCTTACATTCCTTAATGACCCATGGTTTTTGGGTTCTTTTACAATACGGCGAGGACCTGGGAACGGATTCTTCTGCAATCTCTATTAAAATAGATGTAAAATGCTGAATGGGGTCGTTAACATTGAAAACTGTATCCTCATTCAGCCTAGTTTTACAGAGTGTTTCAAACGTGGCCCAGTCGGCCTTCTTTAAATTCCATTGTAGAATTACTTCATCAATTGTAGAGTCAAGATTTACAAGGAAGATTGGGAAGTGATCGCTGCTGTGAAGGTCATCAGCGACCTTCCATTCATAGTCCAAAAGCAGCGAAGGAGAACAAATTGTCAAATCGATGCATGTGTATGTACCCGTGCCTGGGTGTAAATATGTTGGTGTTTTGGTGTTATATAGACATAGATCGTGTCTAGAAATAAAGTCCTCAACTTTGTGACCTCTGTCACTTATATGATTTGATCCCCATAAAATGTTATGGGCATTAAAATCCCCGACTAAAATAAATGGCGCGGAAAGTTGTTCAACAAGGGTATTTAATTCGTTTGGAACTAGGTTAGTGTTTGGTGGTAAGTAAATAGAGCAAAATGTAATCACTCGATGAAGAGTGACGCTTACAGCAATGACTTGTAAATTTGTGTTTAAAGGGATGACGCTATGAGGGGCTCTGGTGTTCACAATAACAGAGACTCCTCCTGAGGCCCTGTCAACATTTTGAGATTAGGTGTTAAACAGGGAGTAGTTTTTAAGTGTGATGTTATCTGTATTTTCCAAAAATGTTTCCTGAAGACATAGTACTGAAGGATCATGTTCGTTTAAAAGCAGAAGAATATCATGGTAGTTGGCTTTAAGTCCTCTACAGTTCCATTGTAAAATGGTGTTCTTCATTACAACTTTATATTGAAGATTCTGGAGCTAGGTTAGATCTTTCGCGGAGGCAATCTGTTTGGTTATTTATCTGGAGGAAGTACGGGGGTATATTTTTTGTTGTTAGGTCTGGAGCCACCTTGAGGACATGGAGCAGATCTTCTGTATCCATATCCTCAAAGTCTCCAAACCTATTGTGCAGTTTTATTGGGTCATCAGACCCTTTTTGCTGCCTATTTGTTGTCGACTTTTTTTTACTGTTTGGTGATCTTGGTGTTGGAGGATTGTTGAATGTTGTTTGTGTCGATGTTGAGTTTTTCTGGGGTTTGTAATGCGGAATGTTTGAGACGGAAGGGGATTCAGGTGGGTCTGTTTGGGTTTGGGCGTCTTTCGTTGCTTTTTGGTTGCTCTTCACTATAGATGAGAAGGATGGGCCGGGGAGTGATGTTCTAGCTTGTACAAGCTTCCTGGCCTCTGGATATGGAATGTTGGATGTGTATTTGATCCTTTGGATTTCCTTCTCCTGTTTCCATGTATCGCAATCTTTTGAATTTGCATGGTGTTCCTTGTCGCAGTTGACGCAATGCGGAGAGGCTTTGCACTCGGATTCCCGATGAGAAGGGTCTCCACATCGTCCACATGCTTGGTTTCTGGAACAGCGGTCTTCATGATGACCGTATTTTTGACATTTGTAGCATCGGAGGAGATTTGGTACGTATATCTCAACCTTAACTTGTAGGAACCCAACTTTGACAACTTTAGGTACCGTTGGTTTGTTGAAGATGAGTATAATGGTGTTGGTGTCCTGCAGATCGTTGTTTCGTTTGATACGAATCCTACGAACTGCAGTGACATCTTCACTTTTCATCCCCTCTACGATGTCTTTGTCGCTGACTCCAGCCAAGTCACGGCAACGAATGACGCCTTTTGATGTATTTAGAGATGTGTGTGCGAAACAAGTTACTGGGATGTCATGAAATACTTTAATTTTTTGAATGTTCTCATTGTGTGCTTTACGTTCGCAGTCCACAAGCAGACCACCTGATTTGATCTTTTTAATGCTTTTTGGTTTGCCGACTAATCCAGGTATAGTCTTTTCGATTATAAATGGCGATAGTGCGGCTAGAGATTTGGTTTCATCTTTTGATTTGATGACCATGAAGCGAGGAAAGGATTCCACACTACATGGTTCATCATCGGAGTCAGCTCCCGTTTTGGGTACGCTTATTTTGATTTTTTTGATTTTCCATCTTGGCTTGAATAAAAGTTCAGCACCCGTGCTCCCCACCCACCAAGGAGCCCAACAAGGGGACACTTTTCAAGTGCCAGGGATACACAGATGCCATATTCAGTTGATAAAATTACCTTTGATTGACCCTGAAGTCGCCAATTTCTAAGGTCGGTAAAATTACCCCCCGATTGACCCGTTAAGCCACCGCCTTCTAGGAAGTCTTCTAAGACTTGGCAAAGGGAAAGATTAAAGGAATATAATATAGGGGCAACGGTGGTATCAAGAGAGATACAAGGAGAAAGAAAAAGAAGGTGAGAGAGTTAATAAAGACTTCCTAGGGCTCGGTGTGACCAGCCGATTTGTCGGAACCGGGCCCATCCCGACCACCCGTCTAAGAGAAGTAGAGGTCAAAGTAGTGTATTGCATAGAAAGCCTCTGCTCAACTACCAGGATCCTTTCCTCCCCCGACACGGGACGCAACCCACGGCAAACAGGATGGCTCTACTTAGTCGCCTTTTACGACACGTAGCGAGGCACGTCGGGCCTATTCTACAACCCGGACCCGCAGAGAGATTTAAGGAACAAAAGCGGTTGAAAGATGTTATCTTATTATTCCTTGTATGAGAAATCGACGTAACGAAATCAACTAACATCGGTAGTCTTTCCTTCCAACCACATACTATTGATCAGTGGTGCTCAAACTTAATATCATAAGGAATCTTATAATGAAATAACCATTTAGTGATGCAAATGTCTCTGCTAATATAAACATCATTACCTGTTCTGAGAGTTCTCTATCTTAAACGAGATTTTACCTTGAAATATGTCCCTTCCGGAATAATTCCAGTGACTGCCATGTCACCCTGTTCTCGGCCGAAATCGGGATCTATTCCCAAGGTCGATCCATTCAATATATTTCTTTGAAAGATAACGTATTCGAGAATGTTATACACAGACATGTGGTGTTAAGCAGTAATTTGCCCAATATATCAGGAAGTCGTTAGAACGGAAGCCTTGTGCAGTGTTATTTATACTTCTTTAGGATCGTTTAATATCATTTCTTATTGACAGTGACAAGGCTATAAGCTGAAATAAGGTGTGGCTTCCATTCATTTAGCTACACTGTGTTGGGGAACGTTGTGAGAATTTATCCCAATAATTGGAGAGAAATACAAGAAATGTTCTGGAACGTTAGAATGAGATCAAGTAGATAAGAATGTGTTGTTTAGATAAAATACAGCCTTCTCATCCTCTCTTTAGATTAATTGCAATCTAAGTTACAGGCAGTATCAGTACAAGTGAACGCATGTTGAATTTAGGTTTTCGTAAAGAACACCAGCTCCTTTTTCATTATCTCATTAGATGTTTGATGTTGGAAGGTTAGTAACACAATGATGCATTGGTGATTTTGAAACGTCATTGATAACGGATCAATGCTATTTAGCTGCTTATGGAGCCGAAATAGGTTTGGATTTAAATAAAAGAGTTTGGGAGAAAATGCATTATTTTATCTTGTATGACACAGTTACGTATATGCATCACATTTGATATATAGCATATTCTTCCAGCCACTTACTATCAACCGGTCGGTTTCAAAGTTGGGTATCTAAGGACAACTATGATGAAGGAGACATTTAGGGATGTAAATGTCTCTGGCAAATAGATAACCTCACTTGTTATGGGAGTTCTCTGCCTTAAATGACATTTCACCTTGAAATGTGTCCATTTAGGTATAATTGTTAACTCTTTTCGATCATCAGCATGATATAGTGCAACACTTGATTTGGCAGATGCTTCACCAGCAAAAAGTATATAGACATAAGTCGTTGGTGGCAATATTTTGCTGGACAATGCATGACGTCGTATTGTGTTAACATGCTTGCTATGTCATTTATTCCTGTCCGGAAACATTTAATATTATTTAATATTGTTGTTTCAAGATAACGTCTGAAGTAGGGTGTCGATTCTGTATCTTAACATCAGTGTGTAGTAGAAAGTTTTCGGAATGTGTTCCACAAATTCCAAACAATGCAGGCAATGCGCGGTAAATATAGTATGAGAAAAAGGAGGAGTATAATTTTTTTCTGGTTAATCTTCATTCTTCCCGTCCTTTCTTTTGGCTAAGTGTGAAAGTTTAGATTTCGCAGTTTTTCAAATATTACAAATGATATACTATTATAAATAAAAGGTCGAATCATTTATGACAAAAACGCCCAGATGTTGTGTTGCTTGTTTAATGTTCTCCATTCTTTTTCAATAAATAACCACAGGATATCCATCTATCAGCCCCAGTCCAACCCTGAGCACAAGTAAGCTACCGCCAGGAACTACTATTAGCAATATAAGTGGTACAACGACTATTTCTATCAGTCCTCCGTCCACGAGTTCGTCATTGTCTTCCACTGGTAAGATGATGGCTAATAATTATTAGGATTATGTGGTATTCCTATATAAATACTGCCTACTAATGTTGCAATATATCTTCAGCACTATATATTTATATTTAGTGTAGGTACTGTGAGTTTGAGTTATTTCATCGTCCTGAATGTTTTGGAGAAATTCATTCAGTCTTGAATTGAATGAAGTTTACATAATTTGCTTGTTCAGGAGTAGGTATTTAGGTCTCTGTAGGACTAGTTTATACGCATGGTGTTTGCAGAATATGCAACTTGTTTCTTAAGGGCTGAGGCAACACTACAGTGCGTAGAAGTATAAGGCAACTTATGCTGAATATAAGTTTGCCTTATCTAATTAGATGTTAGACTTTGGAACGTTTGTGACATGACGATGAATGGGCGAATCTAACACGTGATTGTTGACGGATGATTGTTAGTTTGCTTCCAACGATAACGAAACAGGTTTTAATTTAAGACAAATGGCGTCTGAGAGATGCTGTCTTTATACCCCTTTTATGACAAACAGACGTAATGAAGTCATCGTACATATTCTTCCTCCAGCTGTTTTCTATTTACCTGTGTTTCTCAAGCTTAATATTATAAGGAATCTTATAATGAAATAGCCATTCACTGATCCAAATGTCTTCTCGAATGTAATTATCATTACCTGTTGTGAGAGTTCTCTGCCTTACACGAGATTTCACCTTGAAATGTGTTCGTTTTGGAATAATTACAATAACTGGTATGTCACCTACTATTCAATCATCAGCATGATATAGTGCAACACTTGATTTGGCAGATGATACAGCTACAAAATGTGAGTAGAGATATGTCGTTGGTGCGAATAGTTTGCTGAATACTATAGGAAGTCGTATTGAGTTAACTTGTCTACTGTCATTTAATCCTGTCCCACATATTTTAATATCATTCAATATTACCGTTGGAAATAGTCATCTGAAGTAGGATGTCGATTCTGCATCGTATGAAAGTGTGTAGTAGAACGTTGTTGGAATGTGTTCCACTAATTCCCAAAAGTGCAGGTAATAGGCCGTATATATAGTATGAGAGAAAAGAGGAGTATAATTATTTTCCGGTGTAGCAGGCCAAATTAACCCTTGCCTAGATTAAACCCGGGTATATTTTGTCCCAGGCCAGAGTATACTCAGGGGATAAAGTGTTCTAGGCTAAAGTATGACGAGGGTGTAAAATAGCCTGGGCCGGACTATATCCATTCTTGCCAGAATTTGCCCCACTTGTATATTAAATTAGTATTTACTTTTCAGTTTTCAACCATGGAAGAATGCCAAGTCTCAGTTAATTTCTACCGATTCATCCAAAACTGATATTCGTAATCGTGCGTTTTATTGTCGTTTTTTTGTGTTGTTGAGGTGTTGGTTTTTTGTGCTTTTTTTTGGAGGGGGGCATTTTTCCTAATATTCGGATGATTGTTGCAATGTGCGGTAAATATAGCATGAGATGAAAGGAGGAGTATACTTTAATTCTGGTTAATCTTCATTTTTCCTCTCCTTTCGTTTCGTTAAGTTGTTAATGTTTAGATTTCGCAGTGTTTCAAATATTACAAATGAAATACTATTATAAATAAAAGGTCGAATCATCTGTGACAAAAACGCGAAGATGTTGTGTTGCTTGTATAATGTTCTCCATTCTTTTTCAATAAATAACCACAGGATATCCATCTATCAGCCCCAGTCCAACGCTGAGCACAAGTAAGCTACCGCCAGGAACTACTATTAGCAATATAAGCGGTACAACGACTATTTCTATCAGCCTTCCGTTCACGAGTTCGTCATTGTCTTCCACTGGTAAGATGATGCCTAATGATTATGAGACTTAAGTGGTATACCTATATTAATACTGCCTACTAATGTTGCAATATATCTTCAGCACTATATATTTATATATAGTTTAGCTACTGTGAGTGGGAGTTTGAGTTTTTGTTTCATCGTCCTGAATGTTTTGGACAAATTCTTTCAGTCTTGAACTGAATAAAGATTACATTGCTTGCTTGTTCAGGAGTAGGTATTTAGGTCTGTTTAGGACTTTTTTATACGCATGGTGTTTGCAGAATATGGAACTTGTTTGTTAATGGCCGAGGCAACACTACAGCGGCTATAAGTGCAAGGTGACTGATGTTGAATATTAGTTTGCCTTATCTAATTAGATGTTAGACATTGGAATGTTTGTGAGATGACGATGAATGGGTGAATCTAACACGTGATTGATGACGGATGATTGTTAGTGTGCTGCAAATGATAATGTAATAGGTTTGAATTTAAGAAAAATGGCGTTTGAGAGATGCTGTCTTAATACCCCTTTTATGACAAACAGACGTAATGAAATCGTCGTACATATTCTTCTTCCAACCTTTTTCTATTTAACAGTATTCATCAAACTTAATAATAGAAGGAATCTTATAATGAAACAGCCATTCACTGATGCAGATGTCTTCTCGAATGTAATTATCATTACCTGTTGTGAGAGTTCTCTGCCTTACACGAGATTTCACCTTGAAATGTGTTCGTTTTGCAATAATTACAACGACTGTTATGTCTCCTACTATTCAATCATCAGCATGATATAGTGCAACACTTGATTTGGCAGATGATAAACCTACAAAATGTGAATAGAGATATGTCGTTGGTACGAATAATTTGCTAAATACTGTAGGAAGTCGTATTGAGTTAACTTGTTTGGTATGTCATTTAATCCTGTCCCAGATATTTTGATATCATTCAATATTGCTGTTGGAAATTACCATCTGAAGTAGGTGTAGATTCTGTAACGTAAGAAAAGTGTGAAGTAGAACGTTGTTGGAATGTGTTCCACTAATTCCCAAAAATGCAGGTAAGAGGCGGTAAATATAGTATGAGAGAAAGGAGTAGTATGCTTATTTTCCGGTGTAGCAGGCCAAATTAACACTTGCCTAGATTAAACCCGGGTATAGTTTGGCCCAGGCCAGAGTATACTCCAGGGAGAAAAAGTATCCTAGACTAAACTATAAAGGGGGTGTAAAATAGCCTGGGCCAGACCATACCCCTTCATGCCAGAATATGCCCTACTTGTATATTAAATGAGTATTTACTTGTCAGTTTTCAACCATGGAAGAATGCCAATTCTCAGTTCACTTCTACCGATTCTTTCAAAACTGATATTCGTAACCGTGCGTTTTCTTCTATTTTATTTTTGTTGTTGGGGGTGTTGGGTTACTTTTTTGTGCTTTTTATTTTTTATTTTTTTTTGGGGGGTGGGCATTTTTCCTAATATTCGGATTCATGTTGCAATGTGCGGTAAATATAGCATGAGAGAAAGGAGGAGTATAATCTTATTCTGGTTAATCTTCATTCTTCCCCTCCTTTTGTTTCGTTAACTTGTGAATGTTTAGATTTCGCAGTGTTTCAAATATTACAAATTAAATACTATTATAAAGAAAAGATCGAATCATATATGACAAAAATGCCCAGATGCTGTGTTGCTTGTTTAATATTCTCCATTCTTTTTCAATAAATAACCACAGGATATCCATCTATCAGCCCCAGTCCAACCCTGAGCACAAGTAAGCTACCGACAGGAACTACGAGTAGCAATATAAGCGGTACAACGACTATTTCTGTCAGCCCTACGTCCACGAGTTTGGCATTGTCTTCCACTGGTAAGATGATGCCTAATAATTAAGAGGATTATGTGGGATACCTATATTAATATTGCCTACTAATGTAGGAATATATCTTCAGCACTATATATTTATATTTAGTGTAGGTGCTATGAGTTTGAGTTTTTTTATCCTCCTGATTGTTTTGGAGACATTCTTTCAGTCTTGAACTGAATAAAGATTACATTGCTTGCTTGTTAAGGAGTAAGTATTTAGGTCTCTGGAGGACTTGCTTATACGCATGGTGTTTGCAGAATAAGGAACTTGTTTGTTATGGGCTGAGGGTAGAAGTACAAGGTTCCTTATGTCGAATGTAAGTTTACCTTATTTAATTAGATGTTATACATTGGAACGTTAGTAAGACAATGATGAATGCATGAACCTAACACGTGATTGATGACGGATGATTGTTAGGTTTCTGCCAATGAACATAAATAGGTTTGAATTTAAGGAAAAAGCGTTTGAGAGATGTTGTCTTATTACCCCTTATATGACAAAATGACGTAACGAAATCATCTGACATAGTTAGCCTCTGCTTCCAGCCACATACATTTGACCAGTAGTTCTCAAACTTAATAACGCAAGGAATCTTATAATTAAATAGCCATTCACTAATGCTAACGTATTTTCTAGTTTACGTATTATTACCTGTTCTGAGTATTCTCTTAACCGACATTTCACCTTGAAATATGCCCCTTCGGAATAATCACAGTTACTCATGTCACCCTGCTCTCGGCCAACTGCGTGATATATTACCAAGATCGATCCATTAAATATTTTTTTGACAGATAAAGTATCCGATAATGTTATACACAGACAAGTGGTGTTAAGCAGTATTTTGCCCAATATATTAGGAAATCGTTAGAACGGAAGCCTTGTGCGATGTTATTTATACTTCTTTAGGATCGTTTAATATCATTTCGTTTTGCCAGTGACAAGGCTATAAGCTGAAGTAGGGTGCTGCTTCTATCCAATTAGCTACACTGTGTTGGGGAACGTTATGAGAATTTATCCCAATAATTGGAGATTAATGCAGGAACTGTTCCTGAATTTTAGAATGAGACAAAGTAGATAACGTTTTGTTTTGATTAAAATAAAGCCTTCTCCTCCTCTCTTTACATTCTGTGCAATCTAAAGTTTAATTAGGTTCAGTATAAGTGTACGCATGTAGAATTTAGGTTTACTTATGAACTTGTTCCATTTCATTACCTGAAAAGAATTTAGAAGTTTGGTCGTTATCGACACAATAATGTATAGGTGAATGTAACACGTGATTGATAACTGCTCAGTGCTATTTAGCTGCTGATGGAGACTAACTAGTCTTGTATTTAAGAATAAACGAGTTCTAGAGATATTGTCTTTTTCCCCCTCGTACGACTCAGTTTCCTATCGTTATCACATTTGATATGTGGCATCTTTTTCAAGCCACTTTCTATCGACCAGTGGGCTTCGATCTTGGATATTTAAGGAATTCTATGCTGAATTATCCTTTCAGGTATGCAAATGTTTCTGGCAATATAGATAACCTTATATGTTCTGAGAGTTGTCTGTCTTTCACCGTGAAATATGTCCAGTTTAGATTAATGGCATTGACTGTCATGTCACCTTGTGTTCGACAATCAGCGTTATATATTGTAACACTCGATTTGTCAGATGATTCATCTGTAAAAACGATATAGAGATAAGTTGTTGATAGCAATATTTTGCTCAGTGCTTTTGGAAGTCATATTTGGTTAACTTGCTTGCTATGTCATTAAATCCTGTCCCGCATATTTTAATGTCATTTAATATTGCGAGTGGCAAGATGGTAGCTGACGGATGGTGTCGATTCTGTACCTTAACAACAATATGTAGTGGAACGTTTAGGGTATGTACCCTTCTAACAAGACTCAAATGCAAGGAATGTACGGTTAATAGAGCATGAGAGAAAGAAAGAGAATACTATTTTGTTCCGATTATACTTTAGTCTTCACCTGCTTTATTTGTTATTAAGTTGTGAAGTCTTGGACTTCGCAGTTTTTCAAATATTACAAATGAATTAATTATACAAATACACGTCGAATCTATGACAAAAACGATTAAATGTTGTTTTGCTGAGATAATGTTATCCATTCTTTCTCAACAAACAACCACATGATATCCAACCATCATCCTCAGTCCAACCTAGTCCAACCTATTTCGCATAACGATAACTACACATGTCTTAATTACTCCGAGAAAACTGTGACATATTATTTATATTCTGTATCATCGATTCCGATAGTCCCGCAAGCATTTAATGTACCTGGAGTGCAACTGGTGGGATACATTTCGGAATATGTTTGCGGAGGTAGCCATTGAGCCGTACACCTCACTAATGTCTTGACCGGAAATTCCAGCCAAGGTGGACAATATCGAACCGGTTTGGATAGAGCAATATAAGAACATTAGTAAACATATACGATGACGATATTCTCTATCGATGCCGTAACAGAAGCTGCTGACCAAGTTGATCATTTCGCGCGAGATCAACTTTCACGTAAGTACATGAATGCATGCAAGCGCGCCAAAGATATGTTACAGTCATGACAATATGCAACGGACGACCTTACAGAGGGTTTCGATCAAACGCGTGCACCTGCTTGAAATGAATAGATGAATTGCAGAGCAAGTAGCTAAATTCGTGGAAACTACAGCGGAGATGTCTGAAACAAAACAAGAACCATGTCCTATTGTTCAAGCAGCCATATGCGTCAAAGATGTCAGGAAAGCCGTAATGACAACCTTAAAGACATTTAGAGCTTCCAGTTGGCGATCGAGAGAATCAAATAAGACATATGAGAAGCTTGAGAAGCCATTGGTGTAATCGCAAAAGTCACCCGTATGCTTCATGAAGATGTCAAAACGACTATTTAAATTCTTCTACTGCCATCATCATCCGTGTATCTCTCATTTATGAACAAAACCCAATATTTAAATAACCAGGTCGTCTGGTAATCAGTGAAACTTCAACAAATATCTCTCTTAACGTACCACCTAATGGGAACAAAACGTACTAAAACAGCAATTCGGAACTTTGCCGATACATGGCTATTGTGGGTATTGAGGGAATATTATATTAAAATACGTCATACACATCAATCTGGAGACATAAATAAAGGCCTAGAAATATAAGTAGAATTTATGCAAAATTATGGGAGATAAAACCTACTAAACGAGGCACCAGGCAGCAAGCACGCTCACGCGAAGCCGAAGCCAATTACATAAAATGCACTTGAAGCAGGACCTGAACTCTCGTACATACTTTGACTCTCTAAAGAATCGCAATCACCCTCCAACATATCTCAACCAAAAGTGCAATAGTAACTTCTAAAGGAAGGAAAATTGTCTGGTGGATTATGTGACCCTTATCGGTTGGAATCGGTGGGATCGCTCTCCGACGAGTCAGAAGATAACATTTTGTGCGTTGATACATGAACTTATTGAAGACATCGATGATTTATGCGACGAACACACTGATGATGAATACTGATACCTTTTACATTCAAACATTTCGTGTTGAGAAGCTTCGCGTCCTACGTGAAAGCGTTGCAAGGGTTATGAACGTTTCAAACACAACCCCGAAAGGTACCTAGATGGTGCTGATCTCATGAATGGAGCCCAAATGTGTATGTGACATTTGTTTATACCAAGCATCACGGTGGAAGGTTGCAGACTTGCAATTGCATTGGCGCCACTACACTTGTTTTACAATGGGACTTTTATGCAATCACAACTGTTCGGTGGTCTTGTGTTTTCGTCTGCCACTTGGGACACCGTTCGACCGAGAATGTCGTCAAACACTGGCAAAATCTTGGAAATCTGTGCATGTGAACAGAAGCCTACACTCAGTTCTGCAATCTTAATCGAATGCGGCTGATATGGCACGGTCGTCAATAAAAACAATTATGGATTGGCCTGAAAAGATTCCCGTTGGCAAACGAATCTTACATATACAGGCATTGACAGAATTATCTCTACACGTTTTATAAACTGAACCTGTGACACCATCAGTGGTAAGTACGAAATAAGAGTCTTAGCAATCATCGTTTTCGTATGCAGTTCCTCCCAGTCATATATTCAGATTTTGCAGATATGTTGGAGCTAATACAGTATCATTATACCAAACACCCAACAAAAATGATGCATATTTGGAGAGTTGATCGCAAGGTTATTTTCAGAGCTAAAAACACAGTCACATTGTGCCGACAACTCAACAGTCATGGTGCAGCTTGGGTTGCTCATTTTGTTGAAGATGGCAGAGTTATATTCTCAAAATTAATATTGCGGATGCCAGATTTAATCCTTTCAATCGCTGTAGAAACTTGTTTGTTATTTTACACGCTGACTACGTACCGGATTGAAGGCAGTCGTCACCTTTTTCATGGCAAATAAGTTGTGAATGTAACCAGACATGTGTTCATTTACATTTTGAGCTGATGTTGGGCATGTCGGTAGGAAAATGGCATTTGGCAATTTTGGAGTGCCTGAACCGTAGGAAGAATATTTGCTTGAGCTCGGCAACGATGTTTTGCTGTATGTGCATATCACAAGATGCTATCTTTGATGAACCCGACTCAAAACGATGCACTTATAAGTGTATTTCTTAAAATACTTCATTGGTTTGTGTTCGATTTACTACGTGTTCGTTGTCGACATCCACTTGTTACTCATTCGCCTGCACTCAACAGTTCCAGATGTATTAACGTGATTCTCTCTGATAAGCTAATGTAGTTGGAAGGTGTAGCTGGACAATGAGGGTTATTAACGCAACAGTGGAAAACTATTAATATTTTAGCAAACTTGTAATTGAACCTGTTTCATCTTCAAATAAAAACAATGGTCTACAGCCAAAATGCTTCCGACATAAATGTAGTTAACCGTTACTAATTACTAATTCTAAAGATATGAAACTGGGTCAGTATATCCTATCCTTGTACTGGGAATGGCTGAGCATAAGTGATTTGTAAAGAGAATGGGTCTCAATTTAAACCAGAAATGACTAAAAAAAAGATCTTTGACTCGATCTATGAACACATCTATGACTGTGTTTGGTCAGTACTTGCTTTTTAGGCAAAACCATGAATGATGCAATCTGAAGCTGGTAGTGCATAATAAATGCTATATATTGCATCATGTTATTCCTAGAAGTCATGGATGATGCAATCGTAAACAAGCTTACATCAGTCTGCTGAACAAATTGTACTATATCAGCTAAAGAAATCATAGTGTCATGATCTAGTATTTGTCAGAGTTTGATTTAGCGAAGGGACACATTTCTGTTTAGCCAAAGTGAGCAGAGATGCCGCGTACTTGCGTGAACAATGCCGATAACTTCTGTTATGATTATGGTAAAGTGACGTTTGCATCACAAAAGTGCTGTATAACCACTGTGGTTAAGGAGCATATCACCTTTAGTTTTGCTTCAGAATTGTAGATCAGGACAAGGGGGTGGGGGGCACACATATGCTGCAACACATTTTGAACAGGAAAAGGAAATATATTCCTTTTGCAGTGCCAATGATTTGGAGATAGAGCCAACAAAGCATATCAGGAATCGTTACTTCTGAATGGTGCCTCCAGTTTGGAAAGGTGTATTAAAGATGAAATATTGGACTGTGTATTATTCAAAACATTCTATTTCCTGATGCACCATGATCATTCTCACATTAGCTAGACGAGGAAGAGGATGAAACGTATAGTCCTTAACCATCAATGTCACATGATCCATATTTGTTCCCATCCTCCTCCTCCTCTGAACCACACATCATAACACAAAGTGAACTGAATGACCGTGTCAGGAATTTGAAACTATCCAAGAATAATGCGGAGATGTTGGGTTCCAGAATACAGCAGTAGGATCTCCTGGCAGGTGAATTTGGGGTTTCCGTGTTCCGTGACCGTCAAAAGGATCCTGTCCCATTCCTCTCCATTCCTGCAACAACATCGATGGGGGTGATGACAGCTCTTAACAGCGTTCATGATCTAGGTGCGTGAAGACTGTTCATTGACTCATCGAAAACGAGTCTTAAATCTGTTTTTCTGTATAATGGCAATGTTTCTTCAGCAATTCCAGTTGGTCATGCAGTCCATATGAATAAAACCTATGAAAACATGAAACAATTTTGGAGGTACATAAGATATGACTAACACCAGTGGCAGCGTTGTTGCGATTTAAAGGTTCCTAAACTATTGTTTGGTCTGCAGACTGAATACACAAAGTGCTGCTGTTTCTCTGTAAATGGGATAGTCGTGCGACAGATTCCCACCTCATCAAGAAACACAGGCCACTCCGACAGTCATTGGAGCCTGGGAGGAATAGGATTTAGCATCAACCATTTGTTGAATCATCGAAGATTTTGTTACCACCCTTGCACATCAAGCTGGGTCTGATGTACTCCTTTTCAAAGCCATGGAAAAATCACAAGCAGCTTTCGAGTACATCTGTGGAAAATTTCCAAGCTTAAGTGAAGCTACGATAAGGGAAGGTATCTTTATTTTGTCCTCAGTGATGATGCATTTGACCGTGCACTGCGTGGCAAGGAAAAGACGTCATGCAAAAGCCTTCCAGTTATTGGCTAATTTTTTAAAATCGGAAACAACAAAGGAAACAATAACAGGGAGTTGGTAGAAAATCTTCTCGAAGCATTCGAAATCCTTGTCGCATGTCAATAAAGAAACATGTTTGCACTCTCATCGAGATTTAGTTTCCACTGAACTGCGAAGCAGTGAGCGACGGACTTGGTGAGCAATTTAACCCGGACATTGCAACAATGGAGAACGCTTTCAGGGCGAATGGAGCCCATCAATGCTTACAGATTATTACTGGACAATGACAAGAGACGGTCCATTAAATGAATACAAGAGACAAGCCATGAATCGCCGAGTAGACACTGAATAAGGAATAAACTATATATACTTATATATAAATTATAATTTTTGTCTTTTGTTTCGTTAAATATTATTTATACCTTTTGCTGTTTGAAAAAGTGTTACATGAACAGGACGTATGAACTATTATCATGTACAGCAACCAAAATATGAGGTAACGCAAATACAAAAGAACAGGTGGAAATATTCCATTCCTTGTGACCTTTCGAGCTTAAAAAGGTAGTGGGTGAAAAATTCTACCATATTTTATCGAGGTTGTATAGTTTCTCATAAACGAAGAAAAAATGATTGCCAGTAACCACTCGCTGAATACCCTCAGGCAGAAATCTTCGACTATTCATTACGACTAGACCGTGAACGAATTTTAGCCAGTTTTGATTTGCATTCTATGGCAAAGTCTGCTAAATATTTTCAACAAGTCCTTATACGTGATAAAATCGGAGCCAAAATGATTCAAAATAGGACATGGAACTCAAATGGGTTGCATATGTGATAACGCCCGACATGTTCTGGATTTTAATTCGTACGGGCTTAATCAACCACCTGAAGTTGTTAATTGTTTAACCCGACGAGATGGACGACAAGCAGTGTTATTTGATTCTGCTGTTGAAAACTAGACTGGACAGGAAACACATGTGTAAATGGTGCTGTCGAAACGTTGCATGCACTTGCAGGAAGCAGCGTTTCCTCGAGTACAACCATGCAATCAAATATTGGTTTTAGGTTGTCACTTTTAACGTACGCTAATTATTGTATGAAATGTCTTTTGTTATCTTTACGTACGTTAATCATCCCGTTGAGGCGCTGGCGTAGATCTGAGCAGGTTTGCCACTAAAGAAGATTTGCCTGCGAGTATCAGCAGGGATGTTTCCAACGTTGATCCGGGCGAGGTGGTGAATTTACAACAATAAACTGGAAAACTTCAAACATCTAAAGTGGACATTCAAGATGGTTTTCTGAGGATGCTAGATGCTATCGAAAACAAACCAGCCAAAATTATTGAAAACAGGTATGTCGGAGGAGCAGATGTTGCAGCTGCTACGTTTATGTAAATGTAAAATTAATGTTACAAGATGTGGCAATTAAATGGTCTTATCTTAAACAGAAACCGATTCAACTGATGCAAGAGCCGTCAATGATGAAGTAGTGATGTGATGTGATTTTTATTTTTAACGTAGCTTTAACAATGTTTCAGTCATATCGCTACGATGTCTGCAGCGTGGCAGTTTATAGGGATGTCTAGCACTGGGGCATCATGCCGCAGACATGTAGCATGATGTCCCACCCAGTCCCATTATCCTGACACCAGGCCGACCAGTCCTAACACTAACCTCTTAATGCTGAACTCCAAGCGAGGCAGCTGTTAGTACCATTTTTTAAGTCTCTGGTATGACTCGGCCGGGGATCGAACCCACGACCTCCCGCATCCAAGGCGGACGCTCGAACCACTAGGCAACCGGAGCGGTCTATGATGAAGTAGAATTCAATGACAAATCCACCCCAGTTGCACATGCTGCACCAACATGGATCCATTTGAGAGGAGAAAAATGTATGTTATTCACGAAGGACGCAGTTTTCCGTGTGATGGATCCGCAATGCTACCTACTTGGAAATATAATGAAACTGTGCAACTGCTAGGATACGAGATCGCCAAGAAAACTGTTTTACTAGCAAAACAGAAACGCCCATCTATGGTTGTAGATACTATTTGTGGAATCACCGCGGCATCAACTGTAGGCTTGGGTGTTATTGGGATTGCAATTACAGTAACTTTTGAAGGTACACTATTCAGAGTTGTCGTTGGACGTATATTGATTGGACCTAGTAAAATAGTCTCGTTTCATTTACTTAGACGAACTAATGTCCATTTAGAAATTCAAGGACTAGTCTGAATACAAGTAGCAAGCTTTATTAGGTTGTTATCGAAGATAAAACAATTACCACACAGAGATCGAAATTGTGTTTATAGAGGTGAAAATATCCAAAACAGGAAATGAATTAACAGCAGTAAAAATCGGTCAACATTATGCCAGTGTATGTCGATCTGCGCAGTAGTCTTATGACCTCAGAGGAGCATTTACTAATGTAATTTTCACATGCAACTTACTAGGTGAGGCCCACAACCAGGATCTATCAACGTACTTAAATTATACACTTGCTCGTGATTTAAGTGTAAAGTGCCATGGTAATGAGGCCTTATCTGAGACACTTAGAAAAGTCCAAACCCCATAATGATGATACTTGCTAAATAATATTGTATAATGCAGGTCAACGTTGTGGGTGACCGATGTTACCAACTGCAATACAGTGCAGGGAATGTTGAGTGATGTTTGGATGCAATTTCCTTTCTTTCCTTTTTATTAGTTCGACCAATCTAGGATTTCGGAACTTTTTAAAATCATGAAAATGTTACTTATGAACATAACCGTTTATGTTCTTTTCGAGAAAAGAAACAATTATCCCATGTTAGTCTACACATGAAAACAGGACAACAAAGCAACTTTCATGGTCTAACCCAGACCAAAAGTAATCAACTGACTCCTACCTCTCTGAGCATCACACGATGCACAACGGCAGAGTTAACCACCTATCCATGTTTTATTTGGCCGTTCACTCCCTATGGAACGTTCGCGCCGAACAGGTAGGAAAGCAAAGCGTTACAATTAGCTGTTAAAGTAATGTTCGAAAGTCACCAGCACTGTACATATTTACGAAGGCTACTGTGATTTTGTATTATGTGAGCGTGCAATCGGTTTAGCACAGAAGTTCTAGCGTCTTGCACTGAATAAACCTTAAATTGTGCACTTTTTCAAGAAGGTACTGAAAGTCATTTGAAAGTGGATTCTGCAGATATCTGGTAAGGCCTGAGGGAACATTATACATCAATTTACGTAATATTTAATTGTGTCTGGCGTAAAGGGCATTCGCTCCTACATATCCTTACGATTGGGCGTTAACTATTGTGTGCGTGACGCAATGATGGTCAGATGAAGCTTAACACTTAATTGACCATTGTTATTTAACTACCGAGGGATGCTAATTAGGCGTATATTCAATACAGATCAAAACAGAGGTGTTTTCTTATTACACTTTACATGACATGTTTTTGTAACTAAATTATTTTTACTCAGCCAATGTCGTAACTCTTTACTAGCGACCGATAGGATTTAGACTTGGGCGTATAATCATGAAATAAATGAACTATTCATCGGTACAAATTTCAATGACTGATTGAGAAAAATAAAAACGTCCAGATCATTATCTTAAGGAAAAAATCTTTACCCTTGACATTTGTCTGCTCTGGAATAATTTCAATGTAATGTCACCTTGCCGTCTAACAACGGTTTATGAAGCGCGATCATTGCCATGAATTTTGTTTTGAGGCAGATAATTTATGTGAAAAATGAAAACAGTGATAAATCATCTCCAGTAGTATTTTACAGAATACTAAAAGATTATTATCGATTTGATCATTTTGTTATGTCTTTTAGCCTTCTTTTGCATTGTTTCTTATCGTTATGTTTTGTCACTGGTAGAGACATCAGCTGAAGCAGCATGTGGATTATTTATCTTTTGTTACACAATGTTTCATAATGTGTGCAAACATCTTGGGAACTAATCCCAAAAACTGTAATGAAATGCAGGGAATATTCAGTAACGTTGGAACAGATACAAGAGATCATATTGGATCATTCTAAATGAAAATCAGATTTCGTTGTTTTTCTTTAAATTAAGTTGACCAATCATTGAGTTCCCACTTTTTGCACATATTGGAAATGGTTGACTTGTTGCAATAAACATTGATATTATGACAATGATGCCTGAATGTTCTCATGAAGAAATTGTCTCTCAATTAATAACCACAGGATATCCAACGATCATCCCCAGCCAAACCCGGACCATAATTAACCAACTGACGTCGACCATTCTGAGCACAACAAGTGTCACAACGGCATTTTATACCATCTCCCCATCTTTGAATATGTCCTTGGCTACCACTGGTAAGATGACTGCAAATAATTATGACGACAAAATAGTACACGTATGTACAACCAGTTTGAGTGAATGTTGCATTAACAATCTATACTGCACATATTTACAAAAGGTCCTGGTGTTTTGTATTGTATCTTCGCCCAAACGGTTCAGCACAGAAAGCATTGCATCTTCTACGGAATGAAACCTAATTGGTGTTGTTCTTGAAGAGTATGTATTGGGTACTATTTAGAACTGATGTTTGCACGTGCGTCTTCGGAATTTCTAACTTCTTTGTTAATGGATGAAGCCACACAATATAAGTGAGCGTTTTAAGTTACCTCGTGTCTAATATTGTCTTGCATAAAGGCCATTTATTCATTCATCGTTGTCGGATTCTGTCTTAGACATGCGTCTATTAATTAGAAAATGTGACATTTTATTGATTGTTTAAGATACAAAACATATTTAGATTATTGTCCATCTTAAACAATATTGTTTCTATATTGTGTATATTCGTCAATAATTCCTCTGATTATTATGTTATGCTGCTGACAACCAACAGCTTGCTCCTCTCTGAAGCGCGATCCATGTCATACACTTTCTTTGAATATGATTCATCCAAAATAGTTACATAGAAAAAAACTGTTATCTAGAAGTTTGTTTAGACATTACTGTAACAATTATTGGTTGTGTGTCCGCTTTTGCCATGAGATTTCAATTTAATTAGCACCCTTGGATATGATAACCTATTGTCAATGCCAGATGTAGAGTCTTTACGTTTAGTTGCATGTTTCATTATGTAGGTGAACGTTGTTCGGGCCAATCTCACTAATTGGACTGAAATATGGGAAATGTTCAGTGACTTTGGGATGAGATAAAAAATGATAATGTTGTTATTATCTTCCCAATGTTCATATTGTCATTCTTATGGTTTATTTACGTTGATGAAGCTAAGCGTTTTACAAGTTTTGAAATATCAGGAATGATTTACTTGCGGAAATAAGCGTTGCCGCTGTGTCAATACTACCCGAAGTTTCTCTTGGAGTGATAATACTCACCACTGTCTGACGAGAAATAACTATCGGAAATCTAGCAGCAATGAATTGGTCCTCTTCTACAACTTATAAGATGACAGCAAAATATTATAAATACAAAATGGTACAATGGTTTCTCAAAGTAATTGACCTCGGGTGGAGCGGAGAATTATTGAGGATAACATATAAATTTGGAATAGATATTTAAAAAGAGTCACTGGTAGTAATTTGGACCGAAGATTGCATTACCATGATTCAATATTTAATTTCATTTGTTTAATTGGTTTACTGGTTTTACAATGTCTCCGATATAACATTATTCAATGAACGAAACTAGTATGTACCTTAGGCTGAGTTCAAAGTTTTTTTGTGCGAATATTTTAGGTTTCCAAGTGTGTTGGCAATTGCATTTGGTTTCCAAGTCCCGTAGAATGTATGTGTAAAACAATTGGAGATTTATCAAATATTAGAGCCGTTGAAACAAGACACCCTGCTGATATAATAGCTAATATCTTCTTGTCATTGATGCGCTACATAATTGGACCCCAAGCCCCATACACCATCGCGCGTTGCATTACATGTGAAAAGGTCACACACACAGTGTTTATTATCTGTTATTATATGATTCATTTAACTTTGAATATTTCTTGAAGGATTTGAACTGCAAATGCGATGTAAACATATTGATATAATCATATCGTATATTATAATACAACATTTTTTAAAAGTTATCAATCAAGGTAAAGACAAGTATCAAGTACAAGAATTGGCATTGTCCCACCAATCTCTAGTAACAATAAATACTCTAGCCGGTAGGTTAAGTTTTCACGTGCATTAATACAAATAATACCGAGTCGAGGTAAAGCGAAACAAACCTAAAACATGCCACATATAATATTGTAAAACTGGCTTATTGATTTTGATATATAAACTGGATTTGGTCATTGAATCTTATAGTCGTTCTTGCTTGATGCCATATGGCCAAAGATATGACATTTTAGAACTTGCTGGCTGTTTCAGAAAGGCTTTACGTAAAACCTCGGAAACTGGTAATACTCTAACACATATCCACATCCGCAAGCGTCAGTGTAAATGCATGTGTGAATTTTATACGATTTTCCCCACTGTGTTCAAACAATTCCACACCTATTGCAGCTCCTCCAAAGGACAACAATGAAGTAATAATACAGATCGTTGGAGCCGTTGGTGCTTTTCTGGGATTATTATGTGTGATTGCGGCAGCTGCAGCTATTTGCAGAATATCGAAGCGACCAACAAATCCAGATGTGAGTACAGACAAATGCGATGTTTTTTTTATGCGACTCGTTTTAAATCTACTGCTTATTAAATCGTTTCATATTTTTAGGTTATTGCACTTGCTATTAATATCGATAGTAGATGAAAATTTTGTTACTCGTGAGTAGCTTTTAAAGAGGAGTCTTATGTTGAACAAACGAAATATTATGCATTTCAATAAACTGGACAGCAGTCTACATGCTGGTGGTCACAACACAAAATCTTTCGGTGCTTTCATTTGTATCACTGATTCAGTATGCTAGGTTTAATCCAAACGGACGTGGACATTGCGCATACAATTCAATTAAGTCAATCTAGATTATCAAGTTATGCAACTCATTAAACTATTTCTGATCATTTGCATAAATTATGGCAAAGCCATATGCAACTACATTATGAATTTGAAAATTTCCTTTAGGGACTGGTAAGGATACCCCCAGTAGCCATGAACGTCAGGAATCGTGCTTCATGACGCCGTGCTCTGAAAATGTCATAACATGTCATAGGTGTATTTGACTTTCTTCACGCTATGTTTTTCCCGTTTGATCTCTTAGGACTTCCAGAAATGGTCATATCCAAGATCCCAATGTTGACAAATGTAAACATTTAGTAAAGCGGGGGTCATCGTCAATCGGGATTACATTTGAATCTAGTGTTTTGACCCTTCTCTTGTGTGATTAAGACCATATTACAGTTATACTTCTCGATATTGCATATGGCACTTTGGGTTTAGATAATGCTTTATGTTTTGTTGGAACAATATCATGATTCACTTTTATTTCAATTAGCGATTCCTCAACATGTCCTTATTATTGTACTATGAGACTGTGCGGAGTTAATCAGTCCGATGTGCCTTTTAGAACACATTATGTAATTGTCCTACATAATGATGTCGAATTTGTTTTTTTAAAACTGTTATGTCATGTCAGGTTTTGTTTTCCAGATTGTATACATGTCACAGGATGAAGCCGGGTTGGGACTGGATTAGGGAAGACACCAAAATCAACTGCGTTTACAAGATGTTTATTTATAAACGCAATTTAAATATTAACAAATCTGACACCATTATAAACAAAAAGATAAGGAAAATTATAAAGTTCCTAACATGGAACTATCAACAACAATTAACTCAACGAGAAAAAACTCAAAACATGAATTTAACAAATGGAATTTCAAAAACGTGAATTCCTATCACCGATCAACAAAATAAAAGTGATCTACACCCCAATAGAAAGAAAGTCTTGAATGTATCGTTCAAATAACGATTTAGAAAAGAATGTAAATTTGGATGTATCGTTCGTAAAACGATATTGAAAAGAATGTAAATTTGAATGTAATTACGAACCTATCGATTGTAAACAGATCGAAATACGTCTAATTATGAATGTACCTTCATAAAACTATGTTGAAAAAGCAGTGTAAATTACAAACCTATCGATCATTCACATAACGATTTAGCAGTAGGAATGAATGAAATTACGAACCTATCGATCGTTCACATAACGATATAGCAATAGGAATGAATGAAATTATGAACCTATTGATCGTTCACATAACGATATAGCAATAGGAATGAATGAAATTATGAAATGCAGTAGTGGGACTAACATTGAACACTATATATAACTATCGTGGCGCCCATTTGACGTCCAAGGTGTTCCGGTTCCACGCGCTCTAGTCAATGGCCAGAGAAGCACCCACGCATGGTCCGCTCCTCTCAGTCTGTTGAAGGATCCCTCGAGAGCCCTCACATCACAGACCCGATGGTCGCGAAGCCCTGGTCCTTCGCATCGAGAAAACCAGTCCACTCTTCCGATCCAACGTCCCCATAACACAGCGTATACGTCACACGAAACCCCACAGAGTTCTGTGACTCCACATCAAATGATGTATAAGGCATGGCAGGCATGTATAAAGCAGCTCTACAGCTGGTGACTCCACATCAAACCATATACAAGGCATGGCATAAGGCAGCTAAAATTACAACAACTAAACCGTGTAGTACATATGACACGTATAAGTACTTCTGTATTGATATATGTTGCGCATGCGCGCACATGAATTCGTTACCCATTACATTAATGGTTCAATGCATGCAGCGTATAATTAAATATTAATTTGTCTGTTCAGTTACAACAAATAGCTAACTCGAACCAGACTAAAGTACTTTTAATATGGCGTTGTATAACCAAGGTATTGACTCTCTGTAGAATTTAGAATAAATATAGGTTTCCTGCTCGTTAGCTACTGCATTCAATGAATATGTTTGCAGATACGTCTTTTTGAAACATTAATTAAGGTTCTAAAACTTCTAAAGTATGAAGAATTCTGTCATAAAACAAATAGTAATAAAGATTACTTAAATTTCATTACCTATACAGCTGCAGATTTAAAGGTGTAAGCTTCCTGACAAGACTCGGCGTAATGTAATTTGGTTATAAAGAATTTGCTCTATATGTACACTAGCTGTGATAGATATGCGCAGCTAGCTACTTAGGTTTCCTGCTGCAGGCGATTTGCACGTGCAGGGCACCGAGTTTCACTCAGGATTTTGAAATAACTAGAGCCGAAAAAATATACCACCCTCGGTTGACGCTGTTCGCGGCAACGAAACCCGAGTACATTTTTGACAACATATACATAGTGATATAACTCATACACAATTCCGTGACAATACATTTATTTGAAGCTGGTAGGTATTTCATACAGACATCTTTCATTACCCTACGTATCTTGTTTTAAGTACATTCACTGGGCAGACGAACATTTAGATCCACCCTAGTGTGAGGGAACATTTCAGCTGTATTTGTATATATTTCGGTAATTAGTTCCTATAACAAGGCATCAACAATGTGACTGTAAGGTGTTCAGATGGTCAAAATATGGTATATTCTGCATCCATGTCAGTTTTGTTAGGCCGTTAACCTGCCTTAAAAATATACTTTTTATTTCATGCCTTTTTGTTATGACTGGTAACATTTTGTTGACGTTTAAAACATATCTTTGTAAAATAACTCACAGTAATTATATAGAAATATTTATTTTTTCTCTAGAGCTCTGATTCCGAGTCACAAAATAGCAGCAACGATAACGAGAATGAAAACGAACTCTCTGATATTACTCCTATTATCAGTCTTCCACCTGGATACCACGGTCCAGGGAAGTCACCACGTTTCGATACCAACCAGATTGACACAACACGGAGGAATGAAATGCCCAATGACTCTGTCAAGATAAAACGAAAACGACCGAAGAATAAATACCAAGACGGTTTACCAAATGTGGATTGAGATTCTCCAAACGTGGATTGTGTCATCCCATTTTCATACAAAATGAGTGCCTATCTCCTCGTCTTGGCGTTTACTGTATTCAAAGTACACATGTACATTTTGTGAACATTGCAATTGCAACCAAAGTATTGAATCAGAATGTGGCCTATGCTACCATACATGCTTGGGTTCGGGCTGGACTCACAGATATAAGGAAACACACATTGTTGCATGACATTGGTTGTTTTCGTTTCACTTACATTTACTGGGAAAATTTAACTAAATAATACTCAATACCCTAATTATTTTAATATTAGTTCAATCACAATGTTAAATCCTGTAAGGATGAAATATTCAACTGTCATTTTTGGAAAGAAGTAAGACCATACCAGTGCCAAATTAGGAAAGATCGTGAAAATATATTGATAAGCAACAGACACTTAAGTTACAAAGAATATAAAAAATTACCTTTACATATAGAAAAGAAGAAGATGACATTGTTATAGAATCCTAACAATTATATTTTATGTTGGGAACGTACAACAACAAATATCCAATATTCAATTCGTACTTTTGTAAGTTTTGTAAATTTAATTTAAAAAATATTCAACTCCTGAACTAAGACGTTTGTGACGTTTGTGAGCATTTATTAAGTAAGCCGCGTGACAGATTGCCAGGTCATGATGCGATCATCCATTTTAGTTGCCATGTTTATGAGTATGAACGTCCTACCATTGTCATCTGTGTCGACTGGAACTTAGTTGAAGATTGCGATATAGATGTATATATTTACTAAACTAAATTATCGGAGAACGGGACAGAGTACTGGATCTGAAAATAGAATTGATTGCGTCTCTGCGATCAATGGAGATTTTATAACCCTGAGATTAAAACAGAATACATTTGTTCAGAAAAATCCGTTGAAAATGGTACGTTTAGATTTTATTTATTGATACACGAGTAAAGTTAAATCTTTATCGATATAAAGAATACATACATATATCCCAGCAATAGGTATGACCATTTCCCAGTGGTACTCGCTTTTCAATATACACAGTTTAAAAAAGGACCAGGTTTGTGGAGTTTCAATAATTCGTTCCTAAAATACACAGTATATGAAAAAAAGGTCAAGAAGAGATTAGAAGAAAAAATAACCGTATACTTCTAAGACTTTTAATAATAATAATAATAATAATAATAATAATAATAATAATTTAGATGATCACTTATTCTTTGAAATCTTTAATTTAAAAATCTTCACCCTCACATTAGAATATTCTTCGTATAAAAAAGAGCAAGGTAAAAGGGAAAATAAAGAAAATTGAACTTGTATTAAAAATAATATTTAAAGCACTGAATTTGGATGTATTGATACTTTGAATATTCCACTTGAAAAAAAAAGACAAGAAAAAATAAAAGAGATGATTGTACGATGAAAAAGTTAATTGATAGAAAAAGGTAAAAAGGACAAAATATGTATGTATGTTGGGAAAAAGAATTTATATTAATAAAGCAATAGCAAAAATAAAAGATGATTCAAAGCAAAGAATCATTGATGAGTTTAAAATTTTGAATGAGGAGAATAAGTTTGATGGTACATTATTTAGTAAACGATGATGATATAAGTCCTCAACAAATGGATGATATACTAGGGAGAGTTGAGATTATTAAATTGACACGAGGTGAACCAAAACAATTAAAGGGTGAAATAACTCTTTCGGAAGCTTCAAAATACAAAAATAATATGAATAATGGTATAAAGTCCAGGAAGTGATGGAATCACTATTGCATTTTAGAAATTGTTTTGGAAGGATTCAGGACTGTATTTGATGTATTCAATAAATTAAAAGATTCAAAAAAGAAATTTTATCTATAACACAGAGGGAGGGAATTTTCACATTATTGTCAAAGGAAAATAAATGTGGATAATTTCGAAAAATTATTGGAGACCCATTACTTTATTAAATATGCTATATAACATAGCATCATGACTAATATCTAATAAAAGTCTTTTCGCCAAAGTTAGTATAAGAAAGTCAAAGAGGATTTGAGAAAGTCATGTAAACGGGAGAAGTAGTTAGACAGGTAGATGATATGATGTGCTTTACAGAAGAGAATAATATAAATAGTATTATTTTACAGGTTGACTTTGAAAAACGATTTTGATTCCGTCTCCCGGAAATTTATTCAGAAAGTGCTTTTTAATTTTGTTTTGATGATCATATTTATATGCAAAGTACATGCGTGATTCAAAGTGGATTTGCATGGCAGTTTTTATATTGGACTTGGTTGTCGTCAAGGGGGTAACTTCTCTCCATATTTATTGGTATTAGCAGCAGAAAGTTTAGGAATTATTGTTCACAACGATAATTATATTAAAAGTGTATGCATAAATGAATAGAATATAAACTGGCACAAAATAACGATTACACATCCTTTCAGTTTAATGGATAAGAGAACTCTTTGTATGCCTCGATATAAACATTAGTACATTTGCATCAATGACGGGACTAGTAGTAAATATCAAGAAAGCAAGAGCTATACAAATAGGAGAATTTAAGATTCTCAGACACAAATGTGTACAAAGTTAGGATTTGATTAGGTTTCAATTTTTTTTAACTAAGAGTTGAGATAGCTGTGGAAACAGACAATATTGTGAAAATGAATTTTGAAAGCAGAACTCAAGATATACAAACACGTTTAGGATAAAACTACACTGGAGACTAAATTAGAGTGGCTGTAGTTTGAAATCAAATTTAACATACTGACTAGAATTTTTTTAATTTAAAATTGGTTTTGTAACTGACAAAGGGTGCTCTTTCTGTAATAGTGGGAAGGAAACGATGAATCATTTATTTTGCAACGATGTCGTTGTGAAACATTTTTGGTGTGGGGTTTGAGAATTTTATAGAACTTATACTGAAGAAGTTTTAGAGATTTCTGAAAATCCTATTTTATTTAAAGATTTAAATCAATCTTTCCAGTAACATTTGATAAATCTAGTATTTTTACGAGCAAAGTCTGTGATATTTAAATCGAAATTTCTAAACGAAAACCAAGTCTGCTAGAACTCTACTTTGTGCATTATTTTACATGAATATGCCTATATATACATGTTCTCATATTTATTTTGTAGAAATGATAACACTTTCATACGGAACCATGATAATTATACATCGTGTGTCACTACGCAGCTGTCTTCCAATATCTTCTCTATGTGAATTTATATGCAATAATGAACATTTGATATAAATGTAACGAGCAAATTCTAACAAAGGAACAGGAGAAGAAGAAGAAAAAAATAACTGAGAAACAGATTTGCAGGGAAAGAAAGAGACAAACAAAATACTTTCCTTTTTAGTACACAGTTTTCAATTATTTACTGAATCTCTGGATCAAACATACATTTATACAACTTACTTTATTCGGGACTTTGAACATTAAAGCGTTTTATGAGCTGAAGTCTCTTGAACTCGAAACCTGCATACATCAGTGCTATAAAAATTAGGTGATAATTGACTTCAAGATAATATATAGTAAATACGTATTAAATTTTTGGGACCCTTAGTGGCTACATCATTATAATTAAATATTAAATTCAAGACCTAAAGAAAAAAAGAGGCACCTAATTAATATCTTTAACCTAAAATCTTTAAAGTTTTAAACATGTTGCTGTATACACAGTAAACGTTCCGGTGGCCTAAGTGGTTAGAGCGTCCGCTTCGGATGCATGATGTCGCAGATTCGAACCCCGGCCGAGTCATAAAAAAGACTTTTAAAAATGGCACTAGCAGCTGCCTTGCTTGGCGGTCAGCATTACGAGGTTAGTGTTAGGACTGATTGGCCTGTCAGGATAATTCGACTGGATGGGACATGACACCTCATGTCTGATGCATTATGCCCCAGTGCAAGACATCACTATAAACCGTCACACTGCAGACATCGTAGCGATATCTATATATTAATTACTTACCTTTTATGTCTTCTGATTTTACAATGATGTTTCATTTATCCCGTGTATGGCTATCTTACCCGTGAGTAATCAATTCGCCTAGCCCCATAGGTGGGACATTATCAGATATATATTCTGCATCTGAATAATCATGCCAGCACAACAACGTCCTCCTTGGTCATTATTTACTGTGACTCGTGCAAGTAGTCAAACCCACCATCTGGTACCAAAGAGTGTGACAAGACGCAGACATTTTCCTCACCATCTCGTCCCTCCTAATATACATTAGAAAGAACTGCATGCAGCCGCAAAATGTTTGAGTTTCAAGTTTATTGTCGTCTTCTTGAATCTAATCAATTAATTGGGTGTACACCATTGAACATCTCAGCTCTCCGAGGAAAGACAAATTGTTTATTAAAATAAGTAAGAACAGAAAATGTGGAATTAAACCGAAGTTCAAGCTGATAAATGTTCTGACTCTAAAGTTCAAGAAGTATTCAACATGGAGGAATGTTAACATTTATATATATCACAACAACATCAATCGGACACTGCGAACGTGACGTTTTGGTCAGCGTGTACCGCATGATTTAGTAGTTCCAGGCGCCTGCTCGCCTTGTGCGAAAAAATGGCTGAAATAGTAAACAGAAGCAAACGACATAGAAGGATTCACAGAAGAAGCATAACTTATCATGCTATGGGTGGATTAGTATGTGAAGAATTTGTACGTGCCTTTCACATCGTCCATCCTGGAAGTGGTCCAAACAAGCCCAAACGCGAAAGGGTCACAACCTCAAAGGCACAAATTCTACACCGTAGACTATGCTACGACTTTTTCACAGAACTCGGCAATACGCATAAGCTTTCCTTGTATACCAACATGTGCTACATGTGCTACCCAAAACGCACAACACTACACTGAGTGTGCTGAATTAACGGCAATCATCATTAACGTGATTATTGGTATGGAAGACCTATGTAATTTTGAATACACATACATGTGTCTTTGTCTATGGATCCATTGTACTGAGTACTAGATCTTAACATCAGACATTGACATATGTTTAGTACATATACATCTACGACCTTGAACTACCCTTTTATATCAGTTTCTGAAACGATCTTATTAGTAGGTTTGTGCATCTTTGTGGATGCATGACATCAACAGATACTTTATCTGCACATTATGTTTCTTTTCCCAAAGGCAATTCTCAAAAGTAAGTTGTAACATGGGTTGTCAATATAAGAGTGCTCAGTCAATGGGTGATCAAGACGCTAGGGTCCTGTAGTCCAATGAGTGAATCGGTGTAAACAAAATCAATCATGAAATCACATTCTATATCAATATATATATTTGTGTTGTCTTATCTGTTGTCAATGTACCAGCATTTGCATTATGTAAAATAACATCATTTAAAACAGAAGATATTTATCTACTGAACTATATACCCCATTTTAAGTAATTAATTCCAAATTATATTTTTCATGATAATGGAGGGGCTGGGTATCTTAATGCGTGATGATCCACCCTCCTACTTAAATCCGCCTTCAGACATGTATTTATATTTTGAGTGGATTGGTATCTGATCCTACCTATTAATAAAGTTCTACAATTTTTGCCAACATACTTGTTCAAACCAAAACATAGGATGTTTATAGACACGAGTAGTTCAAGTTTTTTTTATATGATTTGTACAGCATATTTTAGTATATACTCCGCTGCTTCTTGTCATGTAAATGCACGTAGAATAAGACAACCCTACCATGAGTCGTCATTTTTAATTAAAGGGTGACATCGGCGGATAGTCGGTAGATCCAGCAATATCTATGCATTAAACTGATGCAACTTTATTTATTCGAAATACCTGTTTGGCCATTTGACTGGAGTGTCTGTAATTCTGAAATGCGTCTGTTGTTGAGTCATATCTTGTCATGTGGATATTATTCCACAATGCATGAAATTGGTAAGAAAAAATAAAAGCAATAAATACATATAATACAGATGATTTAATTCAGCAACTCGATTTCCCTACATACGCACAGGTCTAAAACAAGTACACAAAGGAATGCTCCTTTTATAAAATCATTTAAGGTTATTGGTCCTCGGTAATCCTTGTCGGTACAACTTTAGTCATTAATTTAAGAATGTGAATTCATTCAGCGACAGTCTTGCAATGTTTTCAATATAATGAGAGCATCCCCTCATCGTGATTTTGGTTAGAATAAAATCTGTAGCTTGTGTTTTGTACAGTCATGTGAACACTGTTTGGCTACATAGCAACCAGTGTGAAAATGAAATAAGTTAAAGTGATAATTTTAGCTCAACTGATTCAGATTTATGACTAATTTAGTATAAATTACTTACAACGAAAACTTAATAAAATTCTAGTTCGAAAAATATTACGATGTAGCATTTAGGGTTATGTTACTCTTTTCCACTTCAAATATTTTCATTTGTCTAAGTAAGGTGCAAAATATGGAAGGTTTCCTTGACAAAAAATATTGAATAGTATATTTAATAAATTTTCTTCTCTGAAAGGTAGAAAATGGTGCATCTTGATAGATGTACATAAGCGATACAATGAATAAATGGCAATGTATAAGCTCACATACCCGTGAGACCAGTAGAATGAACACAAATAAAGAAATAATAGGTCTCGATAAACACAAAAACGTTTTATTCAAGGGAAAAAACAAACCCTTGTGTCAATAAAGCCCGTAATACATTCCACTATGACAGAGAATATGTGTGTTTAATGAACATAACACTTCCAGCACTCAAATTCTTCTCTTAAAAACAAAGATTAACCCTTGCGTCATTGTTTGCATTATCTTTGGCCAATAAACAATATTACCAGAAACAGGACATAATCTCATGCCAACTTACTGTCTTGGCTCATGAAGTTTGATTTGACACAGTAAGAATGTTCGTGTCATATTAATGTGCAAATCTGTTCACTACAACTAAAATGCATAAGAAATATTTTATTTAAAGTCGCAATATCGTTCAGCAAACTATAAAAATTGCTTCAATGGCATTATCGAAATATATACTAATATATCAGTTAAAATCTTCTTTGCGCTTAAATTATTGTGCTGAAATTTCAATGAAATGAAATTTTATTTTAAGTCAATGCAGTGGCAATTTCGGCATGAGGAGTATGCACATTTTTCATAGAAATATGTCTGCTAGAGCTTTAGTTATTCAGGAGAAACGAAGAAGAAAGATAAAGAATAAGAAACCTAGCTCTAACCAACTGAACACTAAATAAATACTATATTTCTCTGCTTAATGCCTAGAAAAATAACGTGTATGCGTTGCATCGGTTGGTCCAAACAATATTTGCCGTTTCTCATTTTTCATCATACTTTTACCGAAAGTATCACATAGTTTCTTGACTTGTTTTTGTTTACCGTTGAGAACACATTTATCAGAATTACGTAACAACACAATGTTATATATTAGCGAAATATACACTCGTTAAATGATCAGCTCAGGAAGTTCCTCAGATCTTTCTGGAAACTGGACACAGCTATTTTCTTTTTGGTTTACAGAGAAGGCACATATTAAAATTTCTTCTAGAAATATATTTATTTTATTGATGTGAAACTGTGTCTAATCATACTCCAAACCAATTGGGTTATGTCATAGCACAAGAGAAACACATCAAATTTCAACATAAATGTACACGGATGTAGATACATATGGCTCAAATAACAGTGTCGTAACATAATACTTTCATATTTAGACAGATATGTAAACTAGGCATTTATTACTGATCGCTTCATATAACATAAATGCATGAACGTATCCTTAGTATTTATTCCAGCATATTTATTAACATCACCGTTTTCTAGAGGCATCAATAATTTATTTTTTACATTTGCGATATGCGTACTGATATATTCTGATAGGTCGTGTAATTTGTGGATACGCTAACAATATAATCATTAGAAAGTCTCATTTTCTCTTTTAAAGCTTTTACAACTTATAATAATGTTTACTTACCAATGCTGATAGAGATACGGGGCAAATGCAGCCTTTGAAGCTTATTTTAGAAGAGTATGCAACGTTCCTGGTACTGGAGCATTATGCTCTGTTTTTCTATACTCTGTTTTGTCTATCTTGACCAATTAAGATGATTACTAAATGCAGGAAATATGAAAATAGTTTAGGTATGGTAATCATAAAGTATAATCTCAGGGGTCTACAGTGTGCTTTACAGGAGGCATATACATGTACGTACTTGTAATCTTTCTTGCATTGGCAACACTGGTCCTCACCATGATGCCGACATATATGCTCCTTATTGTGTTGCGCACAACATATAAACATTGGATAAGTTCTCGTAATTAACATTTTGCCAATGATCCTACCCATTATGCTCATTTTGTATAAAAGACATGTGCTAGAAGGCATGGGCTGTATAGCAATGTTCAAATGTACCTCATGGTCGAATCGCATGATGTAAATATAAAGTAAAAAATACGGGCATTTCCTTTTCGAACAGTGGAACATACACTAAATGAGAGATCTATTCAGCTATTAACTTTAAAGAAAACAAAATGTTCACAAAATATTACAGAAATATAAATTTAACTTAAGACATATTCAGGTGGATTCCCTGAGATGTGTATGACTTCATGTCTCAATCAAAATAATCAATGTTTTGGGAAATTAGTGATTTTAAATACTCAACGTGTTTCTAGATTTAAACCAGTAATTCTCGTCCTCGTTCTAGATTTAGCGAACTTTATTCGAGAAGGAATTGCTCAAAAGCGTAAATGCTCTCGAATGAAAGAATAAAGGTTTGGATACTAGTCGACTGGGAAATAATTGCTGCAAATGTCAGTTAGTTAAACAACCTTGACATCTGTATTCAGAACTTGGCCGTCTTTCAGGTCAGTAAGCCACATCTGCAAAGAGGGTGAATCTTGTTACACAATAACATCAAATGAAAAAAAGACGATTTTAAACTTGCATACTGAACCTTTGTGTTGAACCCTCACGCAAACAAATCACAATCAAATTCAAAGCTTTGATTAGCAAGTGTAGGAAAGTAATATGTACTGTAGTTTCCAGAGTCGAAGTTTGTTCTGAACTGACGTAATGTACCCATGGACCTCATAGACAGCTACCCTAGAGCTTGTAACTTAGCACTGGGTTTATTTAGATGGGATGTAACATCTACAAGAAATGCAGTATCACAGAGCAAGTGTTTTGTTATCAAACTCCAGCACAGGATTTCCTTTCCTTTCTATAAAAACAGAATACACTATCTTTCAAGTCGTAAAAGTGCTCTAGCATCTTACCTTTTCTCAATCAAAGTAATTCACAGTAAAAGGCAGCGTCTTCATGTTCAGATTAAACGTCTTCCAGACATTCTTCAAACTGCTGGTTTAGTAAGCTTGACAACGGTGACCATGAAATGTAGAATTTCATCGATATGCGAACAATTTTCTGATGCATAACGCAGTTTGACCTAACCGTTGATGGAGCTCCATTGGTTGATATCTTGCTGGGCCTCCAGCTTATAAAGTCGCTTTATCAGAAGCAATGTCACGTTCTGGTTAATGTCTTCACCCATTGTAGTATCTTTCACTAGTTGAAGGGCCAACATTCATTCCGTATAACCGAATTTAGTATCGACCTAGTTGAAACCTAGATAGCTAGTTCATTTGTATCACTAACATCTGTCCAGTCATCTAGTGCAGTTGAAAACGCTTTAAGTGGTAACACTAAGACTTTGAAGCTTAATTTTATATCAACCGTTGCACCTATACGTTTCGCTCAAGTACAAAGGGAAAGATGTATGTGTTCAAAGTTCTAATATTTATTAGGACACGGTACTTTCATGACAGCACTGCGACAATTCTTTCGGAATATGGCTTCGAGCGCTTCGCAATTGTTTCACTGACAATAAATGTTGCCCAAATGATCTTGTCAGTTTCATTATTACGTTTTGGAAGGAAAAGCATTTGTTTGCCAGCCACACCATTTTTAAAAATTTTCAATTTCAAATTTTTCGCCTGCTGCCCATTGACATTGTCATAACTGGCTTGCAGGGAATTATAGTGTCTTATCGGTTTAAATTATTTAAAAACAGAAATAATTACTAACATAAATATTTCCCACTCTGCATGATACAATGATAACGATTGGTCCATTTATCTTGAAATGTACGACACTGACTGTTTACTTTCCTCTTCTTGAATAATGCAATATCAATGGTTTGCAAGGCCAGAACTATATCCAGCCGCCAAAGCGCACTATCCCAAGGTTTCTCAAAAACATGAAAAACACGGATGATCGCTGATTTGATAGGCTCATGAGGGAAAGAGGACATCGACTCGGTTCACATTGGTGAGGGGTTTAATAGCAAATCTTTGCTGGACGAACTTGCGCAACTGTGATAAATAGACACAGGGCGTATTTCTTGAACCTATCCTCGAACGGAGCCTGGTGACCTTTTAATAGATGCGTCAACCCTTCCGGTACCCTCGCCGACTTGAGTATATTATCGGAAGCGCAAACTACATGTTGCTTGTTGTCTGTTACAATGAGCAACATATATTGTAAATGGGCAAATCTATCGTGTCGCCTGGTTATGGATACTTGTAGGCCACGTAGCCATCGACTAGGTCGCCAATAATGAAGATGCGCCCGTACATGTTCTCTGGATATGGCGTGTACAAATTGAACAACATGGAAACGGAGTTAACATGCGATCCTTCTACCCCATCTGCTGGTAAGATTCATGCCGTGATTGGCTAACGCCCTTGTTAGCCTCCTTGGCTTGTTGATCGTCCTGATATTGTTCAGCAAGATATTCGAGATGTTCGCTTCGTTAAAGTCGGCACTCACTTTGAGCCTCATAAGAACGTCCTCGGCCTTATTAAAAAATGTACTCGCTTCTTATCAAGATCCCATGCATCAGCAGTCGAATTTTGTTTGGTGTCCGCCTCAATACACCGGTCCTACATCTAGAAGATATAAACACAAAAAAGTAAGAACGACACTTATTTGTGCACAAAAAATGGTGCATAAATAAAACGTGTAATTGTATTTGCAAGTAGGCAAATAAGATCTATATTGTTTAAAGAATATTTACATATACCGTTGTTATGGCATAAAAGTGTATCATATTGTGCGTACTGCGTAAGTCCTGTAATTGTCTATATGTTGCAAATGAAACCCTTACAAATGGAGGTTAATCTCAAACTTCAATTATGTGGTTGATCTAGGGTATGGACAGACACGAATACGGACGCCAATGTTATCGTTAGGTCGAGCTTCCGCCAAGTAGGGCTCCTCTCTCTCCCTCCTCCCTCCCCCTCTCCCTCTATCTATGTATTTAGCTATCTAATACAGAAACGTTTGATCCATAAATTATATTTCCTTGCCTTTCCAATCATCCCATTTAAATCCATAATCAAAGATATTCCTTCAGTAAGGCATCTAATCAACAGTTTTGCTATTTATCATTTACACGCTGTGAAGTCACATTTTAATATGTTTTGATAGATCCATTCTGAATCTGTTCGCCAAGCTGAGTCAGAACCTTAGAATTGTTTTTTTTAAGGTATCGTTATCAAATATCTTGAATAAATAAGCAGATAATTGATATTAAGCACTAAGTATTAAGATCCAATATCTAAATAAGGACTTTCAGGTACCTTGTACTGCTGATAAATGCCGCCATGCAAACTTATGTTTAAATCCCAGTACGATTTCGTTATACCATTTTGTCTATGTCAATTTTGGTTAAGTGCATTGATGATTTAGCCACAAACAAGTGCGAATTTGTATACCTCTGGATTCTGAACTGATGGCCAGAAATTTCTCCTATAGGAGATTTATCTTCATTGTTATCTGAATGCAACACTTTTAGGAAAGAACATAAGCCATTAATAAAGAAAAGTAAATATACTTAAAGTCCAAATATAATGGGATGTTAAATGTATTATTCACTTGACCTTTAATGTTATACTTTGAAATATGGTCCTAGATATAATTAGGATTAGAACAGGTTAAAATTATATACTTTAATTTCTACAGGTAGATCTTGTTGAACTGTTTGTATTGTTCCTGTAGTCATTCCGGAAATATGTTATGTCTTTCTACTGACTATACTGAAGATGAATGTGAAATTAGTATGCATACTTTAATATCTTGCTGAGGTGGATTTTGCATAAACGTTGTCATCACTATTGTCACTCATATTATCCTCATGTGACACACAAGTGGCTTTGTTCGACAGGATATATCTTGAATATTTGTTTTGTTAGTGTGGGTTATAATCCAGACGGTGCTGGGGGTGGGTGTAGCTTGAGTTTAAATTTGTCTCTAACCCGTTTTAGGACGACATATTCATCATTTTTGCAGCATGATGCTAAACCGTTTGTTTACTGTTTATACACGAGTAATTGTTTCAAAGATCAAACCCACTTTGAAAGAATTGTAAATGCTTCTCAATGTACAAAACTGTTACTTTCAAATTGGTTGCCCTTAGTTTCAGGGATATAAGTTGTAAAGTTACTTCTTGCAGAATTCCATTTATGTTATTCTTGATAATTGACTATTGAGTTTCAAAAGGAAAGATGTTGCAAATATTTCATCCAAAATCATATAATTTCAAGTCGAGATGTAGTGTTAAGTAACAAAGTAACAAAGGGTAGTTTTAAGTAAGAAAGTAAAAAAAAATTATGATACCTTATCGAATTTAAAATTTCTTGAAACACTTCATGAATCTTTGAGTGGAATTGTTATTTTGGACCAGCAAAGGGTTAACACAACAACTCAAGTTTTTGACAACTTGGTCAATTGTAAAGCAATTGACCGAATAATTTACAAACAGACATACATTTAAGATGTGTGTAAATATATGTGTATATATTAGAATAACAGCACATCTGCACAACAGTGACTTTATGTTTCCAGTTGAAAGTAAAGTTAAAAAAATTTATCAAATGAAAAATTTCACAAAGGCTTCAGGCACATAATAAACATGCCAAGTATGTATGGGCAAGTCAACATACAACCCACATCAAAAGGCAAAATATATCTTAACGATAATATACATGTAGATGCGCATAAACGCACACAAACATAGGCAAATTACTGAGGAAAAATTAAAGAGACTGCAGGTTTAAACTTGTCTGTATCTGTTAAACTCATACATTCATACATACTGACAAGAATGGTTCCCTCCCGCTAATTAACGGCTGACATCATACATACATACATACATACATGCAGTTAGAATCCTAACTCATACAGGGACTATTGTGTTCAAACATCATCTCCATACCTACCTAATATTTTACTTACTAATCTAACTATCTATCCTTCTAACTATCTATCTATCTATCTATCTATCAAGATATCTATCTGCTTTATTACGTGTGTTAGCTGTTGCTTGGGGGGCTAATTATAACTATGGCTCAATATAATCAATACTTTGTTCCGTTATTTGCACTGTGATAGCGAAACATGTTATTTTCCACCATTGATAATTCTTTTTTCATAACAGGTAGCTGCCATTCATGCTCAGTAAATGCTTTCCCGTGGTAACCCAATTCTCTTGCGAAATAACAAGGTATGTTTATTATGGAGCAATGACGGCAGTACATTATAACTGCAATACAGTAAGGAGTAGAGTTCGTTACAGACCTTCGCATTGTAAATCAACATGACAATCCTTAAACACACAGAGAGAGAGAGAGAGAGAGAGAGAGAGAGAGAGAGAGAGAGAGAGCTAGAGAGAGAGAGAGAGAGAGGAGAGATAGTCTTTCATCTTCCACCACACTGTTCATTTCAAGAACGATTCCCCAAATCTTATATCTTTACTGTTCGATGGAGCTACACCCTGACTGGTTATATATATATATATATATATATATATATATATATATATATATATATATATATATATATATATATATATCACATACATGGTTGATAAGCCTTGTTATAATCCACTCGCTTCAAGAAGAATAACTGGGATTCATGTTTAACTGGGATTCATGTTCCGAACATACCTTCTTGCATAATGTTGCACAATGCCTACGTCGTTTCGGGTATAGACTCTAAACTGTGGGACATGCGGAAGGACGGTCTGGAGATGTACAAAAAGCGTTTACAATTCTGATCCATCCTCCAAAAGCAAAGTTTTTGTGGTGAGGAAATTGGAATCGTTACGATTTTGTATAAAATGTGCAGTAATTTCAGGTGGTTCCATTTTATCGCAACTCTTGTCTACCCATTTTAAAATGAAAACATCAAACTTTCAGACACGATTCGGGTTGTATGTAGCTGTGTAAAATCGATTTAGAAGAATACTAATCCATCCATTTTTATCTGAGGTGGTGGAGTGGGGCATTGGGATACTTTTGCAACTGTATGATTATGCATAAAAATATATATTTTAATTTGACGTGTTTCCTACTACATTGTGCAAGATAGAGACTTTAGACCTGGATATGTAATGGGAGTTGGTGGGTGTATTCTCTAGATGTATTCAACGGTATAAACAGTCCCTCAGCGAGAGGTGATGAAATTATCTTATATATTTAAAGAAACTACCGCATTATGACACAACTGTTTCTGAACATCGAAATCTGGTGTTCATGGGAATGTACCATCTGTAGTGCCAGCACATGTCAGGTGGGGTCTGAACGAAAATGATGTTTCTACTCTGGGGTGGGTCGCTGGATGCATATAATTATGGTCTCCGTGTTACAAGTTAGCAATAGCATAACGAGATTCACAATGGGTTCATAGAACTGTGGTCACACAGTGAACACTGGGCGCGTAAAAACATTAATACATGCAACTTAGGGTCTTGTCTTACCACAGGAGGATCTTACCTTTTGGGCCATTACTTGGAAAATAGTGGGATTCCACCCTATAAAATATACACTTAACGAACATAAAAATATATATTTATACACGATATTCGCCTTGAACGAAATATAGATCCCTAATTCCAATGACCTAACCCAAATGTCATAATTAGGAATCTATCAAGATCCACATCTTGTACCAATAACTACATTGACTATTTATAACGAGATGAATTAAAATATACATCTAAACTTGGCAGATGGTTATCATTGTTATTATTATTATTATTAGTAGTAGTAGTAGTAGTAGTAGCAGTAGAGATAGCTCCATGATCACATGTAGAACTCTCATAAATTCAGAGATAAATGTATTTGTGTGAACAACATGGTCAGTCGTATAGTCTTTTATTTTGAACTTTTCTAATTTTTTTATGACAACTTTTATAATTTCGAACTGGCAAATTAATTTTTGTCCTACCCTTCCATCCCTGAACAACAAGTGAAAATATCGTATCAAAGAAAATGCATTTGAAGGAAGTGGTGGATAAAAAGTCAATATATATAAGAATAACATATAGCGAAGATTAAACAGTTGTATAATTGGCTATATTTATATCTTATTTATTTCATTTTGTCAAACTTCAAACCGCTAGTTCTCGAAAATATATTAATAAAAGTTGATGAAAGGAAGCTTAAGGTTGTTGCTCAGTGTTTTGTATCTTTTGATGCTTTCTTTAAGTAAGATACTCACAAATCTACATCTATTTCTAAAATCTTACTTTTTCCGTTTATAAAAGATACTTTCTTCTATACCTAATAAAACAACAGTCAGCCATTCAGTTCGATTTGACATATATATAATCGAAGAGCAAGTAAAGATTAGTCTTCATGAAGTTAAAATGTCTGGCTAAATGAGTAATTTAACGCGTGACCACTCTAAAGAGAATAGATAAGGGATTAAAATACAATAACGCATCCCATAAAGCTACTGTATGAACAATTTAAATAGGCTTTATTGAAATAAAAAACAATCTTTTTTATACGCCGACTCAAATCACCATTCCTTTTGTTTTGAACAATGTCTACATTGTGTCAACAAAAGAAAAGATAGCAATCTGTTGGCACATTGCCAAAAATTTAAAACTTCATGTAACTCAATCCTCAGTTGTACTGCATCGTCTGTGTTCCTTCGTTTTGCTATTTATTATGGACTGGAAAGCAATACAACACTTTATGAACAGGGAAGGAAAACCAGTGAATAATATACAGGTCTATTTATAACAAGAGCTCCATTTACAGGTACGTACTCGGTGAGTCAGAGCTGCATTTTCTGTTCGTCATTTTTAAAAAATATCAACTCTGACAAGATCAGAATAATCGGACAATGTCAGAATTATCCGTAATCGCATCATTGATGGTAATATGTGCAATCTTGATTGGATCATTACGGGGTAAGTCTAATTTTTTTCAGTGAAAGAATTTATATACGAGGAATATATCAGGGACACTCTAATTCGACCGGCTCCTGTCGGATATTTGTTTCCCTGAAAATTAACGTGGCGGCCATGTGTTTATGGAATTTGATATCAAATCACTTTAAAGATTCATGCCAAGTTGTGACAAAAAGAAACTATTGATATATCTAGTTACGAAATGTACCGGAAATGGGATCGAATTTGATACAGTGGTTTGCTCTCAAACTATCTATTTCTAAAAATAACTTTTCCTTATGAACCCCATATTAACGCGTGCCATCATTAGACTCTAGGGCTTTAAACTAAGCACACAAAACAAAACCACAACCAAGTTTCGTCAAATTCGACTTATAATTCATTTTCCTACAATATAAGTTTTATCACAAGTGCAGTGTATATAGTGCTCTTAATGAATCCAGTGGTATTAGGAATGAATTTTAAAATTGAATGCACTGTGTATGTAGCCTTGAGTGTGTCAATAGTTTTGATACATCAGACTGATATAACCAAGAATATCTTTGAATGAATTCACAATAATTCCAAAAGATTGATTTAATTGTAATGTCAATGAGCACATTTTAATTCCAATGGGTAATTAAAACAAAAAGTTCCTCACAAAATCTACAAACTTAACTAAAATTAATTTATCAAGGACTAATTTTGAGGTATGGAATGAGTAATTATAATATAAACAATTTCCCTATGAAAACCTAAGACAGAATAAGAGGAATAAGAGGAACAGGATGAGCATCAAAAGTTCATTTCAAGAACATTCTAAGGTCGAGTCTTTTACTTAATTTTATGAAAAATATGACAAATATCAGGCAGAACAGGATGTCTGAAAGGTACAATAAATGTCCCGAACTCAGATTAATGTAAACATGTTTTTTAACACTAGAGTTTAGTCTACATTCATTGAAAAACGTTTTAAGATGTAATATGTTCTTTACAATATGACCCTTACTAGCTGCAATCACAGACACATATCAAATACACAATAACGATACACATAACAAGCAGACTTACGACCTTGAAAGTGTGTAAGGTTGGATTACTGGTTAAGTGGGAAGGTGTAGTTGTATATGATCAAGTGCCCCCAAAAGTGTTGGGAGATGTTAACAATCTTTGATTTTTAATTCAGGCCTAGACTGCACGTATTTTGTTTCAAACGTATGATGCGCTGCATACAGCGACACAGTATAGATCAAAAATGTGGCTTGAGGGACTAATATATTGGCCACACTCTAGGTTAATTATTATGAGTTGTTGGGGTCGCATATGCTTCAGACACCTTTCTATCTGGTGCTATGTGGCTGTATAATGTTTAAACATTTGGAAAGTCTGTTACACCCGTTTTGATTGCTTAGCAAAAAAGCAATGCGTTGGATCTATTCACTTATGAATTATTGTTAGTTCTCCAAATTTATTATCTGACAATGACATTTGAAACTGACATTGACATCGTTAAGATGTATATATATATATATATATATATATATATATATATATATATATATATATATATATATATATATATATATATATATATATATATCAGATTTCGTTATAGCATCTATTGATCTATTGTTAAGGATTAGTTCAGCTTTTAATTTACATTGGTTTAGTTTACAATGTTTGTAGGTGTTCGTGATCAGTAGACTTAAACGTTTGAAATACTGATGTGATATTCACCTTTACCATCGATGCGGAATGGGAGATCCACTGCACAATTTAATTTTTTAAAAAGAACCGTGATACTTAGAATCGAACCAACAGATTGCAAAGTTTAGTCCTTACAGATACGCAGATTCAAAGCGAGGTACTATACACCCATTTCAATTAAATTTATTTTCAAGCACTATTATTGTTTAAATCTTTAATATAAAACATATTTTCAGGTGATGTAGGGGTGGGGGTGGGTTAGCTCTATTTTACAGCGCACGACAGACTATACATGGCAGTCAGTGTAACTGGTAGAGTAAAAACATGGGAAAGCCCCGATACTAACCACCCACCTATGGGAAGCTACTGGCAAACGTTCCCACATATCTACAATTGTCGAGCCCTAGACTCGAACCCACGCTGACAGGTGAGATTACAGTGATCAGTAAAGCAAGCGCTTTGAACCTGGAACCCCTAAAAGAATTATAAGGATGCAATACATTGACGCACTAGGGAATTGTTTTAATTCAGATCATCTCTATCCCACAGAAAATTACAGAAAACAAGCCGGATAATAGTGTTTTATTTTCCACCTAATTGTGCCATTCATTAATTGTACCATTCATTAAGTTTAGGATTATATCTAAATTGTATGGTCATAAAGAATTCAGAAAAAGATTCACCCATGTTTGTGCGCCAGTTATATTTTAAATACTAACCTTAAAGCTTACTATCCAATCTATGTACCAAGATGAAATTAAGAAACGTCTTTGACATAAATATACTAAAGATACTCACAATATTCTCATATTGACTTTAGATCTCTAAACCCGTAAATCAGTTCATTTTCCTGACTCTAATGTTGTGCCCATACGAAAGAAATAACGGTGGATAGTTTTACTTCAGATATATTATTTTTTCCAGCACATAATGTAATCGAAGCGTGCTACGGTAGCCTTCAAAATGATTACCTGCAGCCCGCATGTCCTGCTGGTCATGTGATCTATGTGTCAGATGTGTACACTTACGCGAAAAGGAATGGCACGGGATGTCGTGAGGAGTCCTCCTACTATTTATACAATAAAACATACTGCTGTCGATATGTCAATGACACCGATGATTGCGGAATGAGGTAGGTCAAAGAACGATTCGTTTAAAAGTTATTTCACTAAATATGCAGGAGGGTTGAAAAGGACGATTCTTTAAAATATTTTCATATCAAATTAAATTCTACGTATTTCATTTAATAGAAAGTCTTAATAAATCTTTAATCACCTGGACACGACAGTTTTGTTTATAGCATTTCTCGATGCCATTTTTAAATGGTAGGTGCCGTCCTTGAATACGTTATTTGCTGATAGCTACACTTCAATTTGGAAAATAGTTTCAGTCCGCCCAGGTGTCAAAGGTCGGACCCACATAAGTCCTTTTTTCCTGAAGTTAACGTACAGTGTGACATACAGTGACAATAAGGAGTACTTTCGTTATCACACTCACTCTCTCCATTATCCTAGTATTTAAACGGATTAGGTATCTTTCCAGGAAAAGTTACAAATAAGACCGCTCTGATTCACCAACATTAACAATTGTTAACTACTGTAACTTAATATATATTTAACACGGACGACGCACGTGATTATGACTACAGGGCTGATAAAGTAGTACATTGCATTCACGAGCATTTTAAAACCATACGTAAATGTCGTTTCAAAGAATTATAACCATAACAAGAAGCACATGTCAACATCAGTATGAGTGTTATTGTCCTAGCTGTAGAGTTACTATATATAGGACAAGAGTACGCGCGCTGTTAGTTAAAGCGTTCCCCTTACGGCCATAATTTGTGGCAACACATTATTTCGCTTACATTTCAACCTTAAGCATCAATAGCTTCTATATAAAATAAGTCATCGAATATCCTCAGTCAGATTTATGCTTATATGTTTATTGTTTACAACTGTTGTAATCAGTGTTGCATTCTTTCATCTATTTGTTTTTCTTACTCCGTTATTGTTGTTGTACCGCTCCGGTGGCCTAGTGGTTTGAGCATCCGCCTTGGAGGCGGGAGGTAGTGGGTTCGATCCCCGACCGAGTCATACCAAAGGCTTACAAATATAGTACTAACAGCTGCCTGGCTTAGCGCTTAGCGTTAAGAGGTTAGTGTTAGGACTGGTCGGCCTGGTGTCAGGATAATGTGACTGGGTGGGACATCATGCTATATGCCTGCGGCATTATGCCCCAGTGCTAGACATCACTATAAACTGCCACACTGCAGACATCGTAGCGATATGACTGAAAAACTGTTAAAGCTACGTTAAAAATCCAAATCACACACACACACACACACATTTTGTTGTTGTTGCGGAACTCCTATTTATTTTCTTACATATATTTGCACAATCCAAAGATTTTATGAACTATCGTTCATGATCTCTGTTATAACTATGCTATGGTAGGCATATACGTTCGTGGGTGCTTATACAGAAGCCGGAAGGTGTGTTACAGACACTGCATATACTATTAACTCAGGACTGAACACGTAGTGCTTGTCTAACAAAATGAAACAATTCATATAACTTGTATATTTTATAAAAGATTCAAAGTAATCCTCTCTCAGCTACATATACATATACGTATCTGTCAAGACGTAATCGTGTCAGGAAAAATAAAGCAAAGAAAATACTAATTTTCTGACTCATCTCTTTTGATGGTTAACTTAATGTATAGAGGATCTCAAAATGGTTAAGGACTTAATATTGAATTATGAAATGGGGTTCAATAATGTCCAGTTTGTGCGAGCCTTGGACATTACATTATTCAACGAGTTTCATAAATATAATATTAAATCATTAACCATTTGAGATTCTGTTTTATCACAGTTTTCTTTTCATGGAAATTGAAGCGAAATAAGAAGAAATATTTTCATTCATTATGTTTCAGATGATACATCTTTCTTTAGTCGCTCTTAAAAGTTCCTGGAATTTTGTTGCGTTGTTTTATAATTAGTAAAATATTAGTTTTATTGTCAATATATATATGTCTCAAAGAGCAACTGCTCTTCTGAATGAATTGAATATTTGACTCATAAAAAAATAATCTTTTTTAACATATATTGGCTAAGCATGTTCAGTATGATGTCACAGAGTTTTAGTTCGAGTAGAGAAATACTGAACAGCGAGCGTGTGTTACTATCAGTTTCACTTCTAAACATGCATTATGTTTGATATGTCAAGGGATGCTTTTCCCATGATCGCAACCAATCACTAAAGAGAATAATGTGCAATAATTTCAACGGCTTATTTGGACCAATCAGACACGCATAAAGTGATTGGTCCAAATATGAATCTTTTGATTACAGTAATCACAAATGCAGTAAAGTATATAATAGGCAAGACCTAATCCAAGTTGTCTTCCAAATAAACACGAAATTCGAAATGGCCACAGTAGGTACTGTTGTGTTATTTCATGTGCATTAAAAAGTGGTCAAATATAGGATTTGATCCAGAAATATTATGTACCTATTGCCGTAAGGATATTTCAGCTGACTGTAAACCAAGAGCAGCGAGGAAATAAAGGTACATGTCTAAAATGTACACAGATGTGTGCAGACATAAATGTATGTAAGAATTTCACATATTAAAGAATAGTCGAGATCATTCTCTAAACCATCATTCATTATCTGTACAGGTTGGGGACTGGTTTATCGAAATAATCAGTAGCTAACACATATGCTCTTAACACCAACAGAGTAGCTTAGTCTAATTTTGAATCTGAAAAATGGTAATGAAATCCTGTTATGGCATAACAACTTTTGACAGTGTCTACAACAGTGGGAACAAAATGCAAAATATAAGTTCTATTTTGTATTTCTGTAACTGGCGTACATATCACATAATGTCATATACCTTGATTTAATCGAAATATTTCTTCTCTGTTAATCCGTTGCTATTTTTTTTATAAAGAAAAGCCATCCTATTCTTCATCGCTTCTCGAAATTGTATTGTGTGCTTTAGCAGTATTTTACAACGGCTGGATTTGTAGTGAAAGGTATGTGATGGGGAACATGGCAACTGTGATGCAACAACTAAATATGACAGCTTTATTCTTACAGCAGTAAAACCTCATGTCTTAAAATCATGCTTAAGATACACACTTGTAACTGATTTACACTGAATTGTCTTTTGCACCATTTGTCCTTTACCATGTATTATCTTACTATATCATGATAACTACACAATTAATCCATTGATCCATCATTGTGTACCTATCTAAAATCTCTTTTCTATCACAAAGATATGTAATTTAAAAACCAGTGGCAGCAATTTAAAACAACTGTGTTCTTTCATAAAGTGAAAAAAAAATAAGATTTATTATTGTCGATATACACCATCCAGTTTGCACGTTGACGTTGTATAGGTTACAGAGCTTTACCAACGTCTCTCCTTTTACCACTAGGTGGCCGCTGCCATTGATGCTGAATCAGGCACGCTTAACTACACATAACAGAGTGCGGCGTGAATACTCTAGCCCTCTATGTAGTAATTCTATGGTCATATTTTATACTCACAGTGAGATAAATTTTCAATGCAAATTACTCTTTTTCAAATAAAGATTATTCAAAATAAGATTGAACACTTGTGATAAAATATGCCCATGGCTATGATGATTGATTTGATAAAACTTTAGCGGAGGCTAATTTATTACATAAAATTGCAGAGTTATTTGAGAAAAATTAAACACTCCGAAAGAATCTCTCTTGAGATGAATAATAGTTTCCATAGATAAAGTTCTGAGTTCGAGTGATTTACTTTCATATTTACATAAATCGAAGCTCTAGATTTCATAAAACATTTCCATTAAATTTAGGAAAGGTATCTTTCTAGTCACAGGCCTTAAAAATTAAACTAAAACAAACCGCCACATCCCCCAATATTCCTGTTATCCTTGAATGTTCCTTAGACAATATATTAACTTTTGACCTATAAAATAACAATCTTAGAAGAGCATTTTCCTATCGTCACAAATTATAGTTTTATGTTTTACTAATAATTCCATGTGCAAATTATATATTTTAACATCTAAAAATCTCAAGTCACAAGACATTAATGCAGTTATTTAATAGCTATTGAACTTAACATTTATTTGTAAACTCTTTTGTTCTATAAAATTAAGGTACAGCGGATACCCGTCTAGATTCAGCCTCTATATGAACTGTAACGGATACCTGAACTGCACGGTCCCGGTGATCTGGAACAACACTTTCCTATGCTGCGATCAGGGTACATACTTGGCTAGGACAATTTACATGCGAATGCATTATCAGTGTATTGCAGGTATGAATGACCTTCAATATATTTATTTGTATATTAATTCCTTTTAGATGGAAGAGGGGTCGATGTTCATGTTTCTATTATTATTTCCGGTCTGTTCACCAGTCATTATTTAAAAGCGCAGGGCTTGTGACAACAAGATTTGGCTAAACTTTCCTGTTGTTTTAATTTATGTTTTGAAAAGCTTTAGGTAATCACTAAAAGATAGAACAGCGAAACGGTTTTCATCTGTCCGAACTTGGCTCATTATTTACATCCATTAAAATAATCGGTTGGAGATGGTTAAAGACTGATGCAAGCATTGCTACACTTTTGGCGTGACATCCATACTCATATATCATATTATTGTTCGCATGTTTTTAGACACAAAATCGTTTGAATCTAATATTAAATGCTTTTATTCTGTTTGTGAAAGAGTCCAGCATTGTTGAACTCCCCGCAACGCAAGATGTAGGCCCTAAGAAAGAGGTACACATTCGGAATGTTGGCTATCCAAGACAGATTCGGAATTGTAATGTCACCTCAGGGTATCTTGCCATGATAAAAAGTAGTTCTGGAGTCATCGTCATTAGGGCCCTGGATCTGAGGCTGGCTTTCGACGGAATGGGACGCTGTACACAGAAACTTAACATTGTGGATGGGAATAGAGAAACAGACATTACGTGTTATGACAATAACAACTTTAAAGAGACGATTTTATACAACAGTACGACAAACAACATAACCATAAGAATAGACAATACATTATCAAATGACGCAGGCAACGTTTGGATCAAAGTAACAGGTACGGCGTTATATAGCGTTTCTCTATTAATTATTTCATTTTGTACTGCAGTTGAAATGTAGCATTGTTTTTGCGATGGAACAATGTCATATTAGGCAATCGATATCCTGAAAGCATGCTAATTCTTCCAAGTGCATGCGTACACAAGAACTGAAGTTAGATACAGATATTTAAATATAAATTACATGAAAATATTCTCCACAGTAGAATCTTGTCTTAACATCAATAGTATTGATTTAGCAAATTACATTATTTACTAGCTTGACAGTATATCTGCTAGTCATTTCATTTTGGTTATCAAAGCTGACCAAATACGAAAATTGCAATTTACATGAAGCTGTAAGATCAGGTGCAATGATTACTGTGAAATGCTAAGGCTTAGCTCCGTACATGGTTGAAAACAATGTATGAAAGTTACGTATTTTACAAATTGCGATGTACAGCTTTTGCTGATATATCATATAATCGACTGGGACACATAGGAAATGCAGTAATACATGTTATTCATATAATTAGAACAACACATGTATAATATAAATTAAAACATATGTCTAATGTATTCTGAATACCACATATGTTGATCATAAGTCACGTCACAGATATTCAATAAATATGGGGGTACTAACGCTGAACATGTCATAAATAAAGCATATGTTCTGAGTAAAGTATGCCAAACATACCATAATTCTTCCATGAAAAACGTGATTGGAGAGAAATATATTCAAACTTTGTGTATTTAAACAGGATTTATACGTGTTTAACATACTGCATCTAAAACATTGTTGAGTATGTTTTATTAATATCAATTGTTGGCTTTTCCCAATGATCTGTTATGTAGATCTGTTTTTTTATATAATTAAACTTCGTCCAAAATCAAATTTAAGGTCTACCTGACCAGCGAAATTTATTTTGTAAATAACATAATACATAGCAAATATTTCTCAATGACTATAGATTAAATATTTAGATCATTCGTATTGTAGATAAGCATGCTTATGTGAATCTGAGTGTAGGACAACAGTTTTTCACTTATAAATTCTTGATCTTATTGATGACAAAAAATGTTTAAGAAAGGAAATTGACCTATATCCTGGCTCCGTTTATTTGTCTTATATTTCAATATTAATGCTGTTTACGCTTTCCTACATTGACAACCGAAGTATAAACAGTCTTTTTCTGCTCTGTTTTAATGTGGTAAATTTATGTATTAAATTATTCACAAAAATTACATGGTGCTCATTAATAAGTCTTCAATTAAATCATTGATTTGGAATTTTAGTGAATTCATTCTGAGTAATTTTGGATTATATTAGTTTAATAAAAAAGTCAGGTATCTTTACTTAAAGTTTAGCAACCAACCTGACAGAAATCACATAGATCATAGACTTACCAAGGGGAAAAACAATATCCCAATTTTACGTCTACGTAAACATGTTTGCTAAAAGTATCTTAAAGCATAGTTTGCAGTCATGGAAATGTTTACAAAATGACCTTAACAAGCTACAATAATGGACAATAATGTTAAACACACACAGAGTATAGATATACATAACATTCACCCGACACAAGTATTCCACGCTACTGGTTTAAAAAAAATAATTATAATCCAATTGCAACCGACTTGTTACCTCGAAGTCTGTGACACCTCTGTTGATTGTCAAGCAAAGAAGCAACGCATACATTGTACTTATTCACCTTTGAAATAATCTTAGTCGGCGACATCAACTATCTGATAAAGAAATAAAAAATATGCAAAGTAGATCTAACTGCATTTAAAAGTTTACTTCGTTAAGGTGTTTATTTGACTGTTGAGAAGATAAACGGATTAAAGACAAATTGATATAATCCTGTATGAGGTATTCTGTGAGGTCCAGTTGGTCGTTGTATGTCTAGGACATAACCTTCGATCCTTTGGCAAATACATAGATTGTGGAATAACTGTTTCAAGCAATGAGTACTTTCCGATGATGTTGTTTTTCCATCCGAGTTTTTTTTAAAAAGTGTATAAAGACAAATGCTATGACCTTAAATAACATCATATTTACAAATATCTCACGGATTTGCAAAGTAAATGAACATTTTGGAAATGCTAATCATTTGACGTACACACGTAGAATTTCAGTGTATTTCTCCTTTTATTGTAAAGCAATATAACCTATTTAACAATTACTTGATATTACACTATTCATTTTTAAGGGTCATTGGAACACATGAACTGTTAAATTTAAAAACAATAAATACCCACAAAACGTTTGAGAATAGGCCCATATGCCACGTAGACCTCAACATAATTGCATGACACAATACATGCTGCTGGATATGTACAGCGTGCAATATGGCAAATAGAATAGCATGAACACAACATGCATTTAATGCTATAAAACTTTGCAAACCTCTCAAAACTGACTAGGCTCTCAAATACATAATATACACACATAACTCTCCACACAATACGCTTATTACAATACACAAAACATAGTCAGAAAATTAATAATTTAACACACTTATAATTATGAAAATTTCGCGTAAAAAGGTGTTAAGAAATATAATAGTCTGCATGTGAAGGGGCATAATCCTGTTGATTTCAGAACAAATTACCGTCCCTTATAATAAGTTGAAATAACATTTGCATTAATACTGATAAGTTTGCACGAGGAAAGGATTTTATTCCCCAGATTGCAGTGAGCTATAAATATAATATTTGTTTTCGTGCCTCATATGTTAAACCTCTTAACAAGTTTTGAGTTCTTATCCCATTGGATACTTAAGTCAGGTGTTTGATTATTGTGTACCACAAGTTTGGGGTAATTCTCCAATTGTATACTTAAGTCACGTGGTTAATTATTGCGACGCGGGTCGTGTGCAGAGAAGTAGTAAAGTTTGCCATGTAAGATTTAATTGCAACTTAGCGCCTTAATAGAGTTGTGGAGGTACTGCGCATTCCCCTCCCCCTCTCTCTCTCACCTCTACACACACACACACACACACACACACACACACACACACGTACGCACGTACGCCCATACGCACGCGCACACACAGACACACAGAAACACACACATATATATGTATGGATATGTGAAATGTTTTTATTCCGATTTCCTTATTCACTTTATGTTTAATTATTTTTTATAGCAACCTGCCGATGTATTTAAGTCTGTGCTTGGATTCCTTTTAAGATGAATCATTTAAATTAGTTGTTGACATTCCAAAGTGCCCTCAAGCCATTCTGGAATAGGCAATAATTAGGATTATTGTGAATTCATTAAAAAATATATTCTGGACAATGGCATTGTGATACACCAAGACTTTGGCACTTCAGCGAAATTCAAGGATAATGAAATTCATTGGGAACACTCAACTCTGTTGGACGCGTGAGAGAACTTTTGGGATTATTATGGATTTCATTCATAATAATGCAGGTTCCTAAAAAAAATATTTTATGACTTAATAATTTAATTATTTGCAAAAACTATTTCGGTTTGCTTCTTTCTGTTTCTTTGATTATCAAACCATGCTTTACTGATCCTTTGGACGGTAATATTAGAAATTAATGAAATTGAAAATGGTCCTTCCGACATGTAATAATTGTGGTCTGACAAGATGTAGGCAAGTCAAATTTATGTGACCTAGGTATTGAACATCCTTTAAAAAATTCAAAACAACACAAAAGACTTCAACAATGAAAACACTGATCTGCATGCAGAATGGCGCATATGTATGTTTTTAAAATAAATAAAATGTAATTTGATGTACGAAAGAAAGTTTACCATCTGATACCTGGGGACGAAGAGGGAGAGCTTGGCATAAGCTTAATGATGTTGATAAATGGTTTTAATCTTCTGATGTTGTATTTTATTTGCGTCCAATGATGACCCCATAAATAAATACCGTTTAAACCAATGGACACGTGTCTGATAGTCATATACGTGAGCAAGTAAGATACTTACACTTTAATATTTATTTATAAAATCTTTTTCATATCAAAAACACTTTGTTCTATACCTAACAAAAACATTAGCCAATTAGCAATTCAAATTCACATACTATACAATGAATGATTCTTCTTCATAATGCAAGACGATACAATATAATTTTTGTTATAGAGGAATTTATTTTGTGTACGGAACAGCAATAACAATGACAGCAACACTGAAAGTGTTAGTTTGATTCATTATTTTATAACACAACCCTCATAATAAACGAAAGATTTATATCTAAAGTATTTCTTTACATATAAATCAAATATACATGTAATTAAAATTACACAGCAAAATGTAATATGAATGGTACAAAATATACAGAAAATAAGGCAATATGGTACTTCTATGCATGTGAAAGTAAATGTGCGCTGAGATGTGTTTCCCTTGATGTGCCTGATGTCAATCATATATTCCTGCAACATCAAGCTCTGCCTTAAAATTATATTAGTTTTGTTTTTCGTTTTGTTAAGGAACGTAAGGGGCTGTAATCACTGAATGCTATAAACCGAGAAAGAGGTGAATAAAACTACGCTTCAAAATGTTGCAACGCCAATATCAAAGCCAAACATTATTTCTTGGGAAATAACTTCCCTTGTGCTTTTGTTAACGTTTTTTTGTTTAAAAAATGGTCATACTGTATGATCCACGCCACTTACTGTTCTTTAATCAAACTCCAACATCATCTGCATCAACATCTATTTAAAATAACTGAAATGTGTAGCTCAAAAAACGGATGCACTCTTACATATGTTTTTGTTTTATCGGAACAAGAAACTTGGTCTTCTTACTCAACACATTTGTTAGAAGTTCAGCAATAATGGAATAATTGAGCACAATTTACCGAGAACATATTGCCATATCAAACATCGCAAAGATTACACTGACCTTAACTTCTCAGGTTTTAACTTGACCGTGTTGTAAAATATGTCCTAAGAATGAAACAGAGGCTCAGCAAAACTAGTTTGTTCCCAAATTAATTGTCACATTTATATCACTGGGTCGATCAAAGAATTTCCGAATGGTTTTCAAGTGATCGTTCCAGCTGTTGTTGTAGATGATGAAATCAACTATATACGCATTATTTAGACCTGAGGGTATTACGTTCATTAAACGGTAGGAAGTTAAAAGATAACTTTGTCATACCAAACGGCGGCACTTTGTATTGATTAAGCCCATCGGTACTTGTAAATGTAGAAAAATTCTTTTGTTCTATGCATGAGTGGGATTTGCCTGCCAGTTTCACGTGCATTAATCAAGATCTTATCTCCTGCTAGGTCATTGCCTAGTGATAAATAAATAATATCATTGGGTAAAAAGTCACTGTTCTTACAGCCAAGGGTCATGAGAGTAAGACAGATGCAGAATTGATGCACTGGAAAGGAATATGAACGAAGCCACACTCTACTCCCTGAATAAGAACATTTTCACTAGAAGAACACTTCTAATACAAAGACAAACTGCGTGGTAATAAATGCACGAGAAACTACTGTGTCCCTTACTATTTTAGCAGGGATTTGCTTTGTAGAATCACCAATAAGTGATATAGAACATCTCGACATTAATGGTTTCAATGACAAACTGTAACATTGACTTCTTTGAAAAAAGACATTTGGAATAGACCTTTATGAAGTTGCTTACTTGTCAATCCGTAACAATCATAAATAATGTGACCTTTCTACATACGATAGGTGAACGTAGACAGAAAAAGGATTTCTCATCAGTCTTAATAAAATTTTGATTCCTAACAGTCGTGTCGGACTGAGATTTGAAAGCATTCGTATGAGACTGAGATGAGAGGAAGATGTGTAGACAAACATAATTTTGTGAGTCAAAGCGTATTCATCAGCTGTAGGAGCAGCATTTTTGAGAGTTTCCAGCTTTTGCTAATCAATGGAGATGTTAACGTCACTATGAACAAAATTGCTGAAGTCTACAATTAATATGAACTGTCTAAAATTATTGTAATCTTCATCAAGCTTCATGGTCGAGCACCACCTATCAAATAGTTGTTCTTTTTCTCTTGCAATTTCAATATGGGTTTCTCGAGTTTCTTTTCTTCAATTAGAAAAACTCTGTTGATATGCCTCAGGTACCACCTTATAAACGTTGAGAACACATTTCTTAACTTAATGATATTCATCACTTTGTAATATCAAAGTCCAACGCCATCGTGGCCATTTCAACCTATCTGCAATTTGATCAAAAAAAGAATGATTGATCTACTCCTTTCTCGCATTTACCTAATATTTCTGATTACATCAACACATGAAATCGTGTTAAAGGCTTGGAGTGTGCTCCGCCTGTCAGTTCGAGTTAGTTTCATTTCAATTGCATTTCACTTTCATCACTATGAATTTGAATTTCTCTTTCTTCTTTCTCCTTGAGCATTTGTTTTTCTTCCTTCTGTTTAAATTTGGATTTATCTCTCTTCCTTTTCTAGTTGCATTTATTCACTTAGCTTTCTCTTTGCATTTGTATTTGCATTTGCCTCTTTTATCTTTCTCTCTCTTTGTCCTCTCTCTATCCTCTTCTTAATTTAGAATTTCATTCGTTCATTTGAGTTAGACTTTGAAATTTGCTAAACTCTATTTCCATCTTGGTCTTTTTTTCACAACTGCAATTCTTTTAAGTGCCTAGGAATACCAGACACACATATTCGAATCAAATCCAAAACAAATTGATCCCAAAAAATGTTTAATACCAAAAAAGGATTCAAAGTTTTATTATTCTCTTGTTTCGCTAAAGGTGCTTTTACCTCAGAAAGATGGTCTGGCAAGCTCAAGCAACTAAACCTTTTTAAAGGACATTAAACATTTCTAGGTAGGATTTTAAATAACGTTTTCCACTATGGATGACATTGAAAAAGCTAGCTGATTTCACTAAAACTTTCTCAAATTTATGAACTTAAAAGACCAGGGACTACGAAAATTCCGAAACAAAGTCAATTTAAATATAAAAAAGACGATAATAATTTATCTGAAAATGTGTTTTTGATGGAGGAACCCAGAATTTGTCTTACTATTTTTTGGTTTTAGATTAAGTAACAGAAAAAGCAAAACAAGTACTTTTTGTAAAATTCAATAGATATATTATTTCCCTAAAATACAAGATAAAAATTTAGAAAGGAACATGCTGTGTTGGGAACTAAATCTGAAATAAAGCTATAAATTATATCACATGTCCAAACATACAGAGTATTCGAAAGGAATTCCAAAAGTGTTCCGAATGGATTCCAGCATGAATGTGTTGATGTACAATGGTCTTGCTTGTGCGAACGTGGTAATAGTCCGATGCATCACAATGATATATTTGAATGAACTCACAATAATCCCCCAAACGTCAGCAAGTACTTTGCAGTTCGAGTGAATAATTTAAATGCAAAATCCTATCAAATTATAGCTGAACACAATAAAATTGCTTTTCCACCAAAACAGAAGATAGGAATCAATACTTTGTATATAAAGAACTTTATATAGAAAGCAAAGCACAGTAAGATGACCAGTACGTGGGTTATTTTCAATAGAAATTTCTATCCAATTCGTAAACAGTTTGAGGTCTGGTTATTTAGATTTTCTCATCCAACCTGACATAAATCATGTAGACAATATACTGGACAAAGGAGAAGAACTCCAAGTATACCCGTTTACAAATATTACCTTTAAGTTTAGCCAGCAGTCATTGATTAAAGTTAGCTACGTAATATGTTGTTTACAAAGTGACCCTTACAATCTACAATCACGAACAGAAGTTAAACACAGAATATAGATATTCGTAACTTACATAAGCAGTATTAGACAAATGCATAAATATGTAAATTTATTCCCTACCATCTCACCGATACTTTATCTGGTTTCCAAACGTCTTACAAATCGCTTAACACTCTTGATGTTATTTTTAATAAATTTGATAAATTAAATTGCAGGTAACGACACGAATGCCACAGTATCCATAACCTTCGGCAAAGTGTTTGCTATTGATGGCTGTGGAGGGGATTTAGGCGTTGGAGTTCCAAGTTACTCTACAACAATACTGGCTGAATGTTCGTCTGGAAAAATAATTTTCGCCAACGTCAGTCAACAAATAACCACAGAAAATGCAACCAGCAACGGGGACCAAACTCCTACCGCTATGGCATCTGGGAATCCATACTCACTTATCACTGGTAAGCGGTTGCCATATAGTTATGAAAACAAAATGGTACAATTGTCTTTCCAAGGAATTGTATCCACAACTCCACAAAAAACTAGAAGATTATTGAGCATAATATTTATACTCTGAATAAATATTTAATAAAATAAAGTCACTGCCTGTAATTTGTAGTGGAGATTTCATTACTGTTATAGCATAATAAATTTAAATCCTTTCTGCCGACACGTTTCACAATGTCTCTGATGTCAAATGATTCCATGTAAAATATCACAATGTATCTAGTCTGATTTCAGATTTTACGATTCGTCATTTTTGTCATCTCTTATGTTTCACATGAATGTTTTGTTGCAGTTGCATTAAATCTCACCACTTGTGGAAATAATTTGTAAATATTAACAAAGCAAACATTCTGTTTATGTATTTACAAGTATGTTAGCATTTACGATCTGCAATAGGTTTTAGTTAGTCGATTTTAATCGCGTACCCAAATAATCAAAACTATCGTCTCCATCTCAGACTTTGTCATCCTTTATATCATTCTTAAAATAACATTTTTACTTCCTTACTTTCTTATTTTAAAGTCCATACACCTTTAAATACTAGTCTTTTAAAGCGTGTGACTAAGCTCTGATATTATTAAATAAAAAGCACATTTATTCCTCAATAATACACATAAACTACCATTTTGTTATTTGCAATCATAATGTAACTTTGAAATATCTGAAGAGATTTGCTCATATTACTGTTCATCGGAGCAAGGCCCATCTTCAAAACATTGTTTATTAGTTATAATTCTGCGTGAAAAATATACTTTACTACAGGATCGGAAGGGCACGTTGTATCCCCAAACTTGATTTTGTTCATGATGCGTTCGTTTCGAGCACCATAACAAAATCATATAGTGTTCACAAATGAATATTACTGTTCACATGTAGAGTTTCTTATTATATGTTCTCGTCACTACAACCATTTTTAAAAAAAAAATATATTTTGCTCATTTTGAAGCTTTAAGGACTAAATCTATTGGGACGAAATGTTAAATGTTAGTCAGTGGAAAGTATGTGCGAGAATGATAGATTGGAAGAACTTAATAACCAATTGACCACGTTTCATTGTTATTGAGCTACCGAGGTGTGCTAATTAGGATAGATCATTACCCCTTGTATTCCCATGTTAAATATTTTAATTCCACCGATTTGAGGAATGACATTTCATGTCTAACAGTTGCTACCAACCCCTTTTTAGCGACCAATCGGTTTCAATCTTGGGTCGTAAATGTGTCATATGATAAAGGTGCCATTCAGGTATGTAAAGTTTAGTGACAATGCGAAAGTTTACGTTTACGGAGCGTTCATTTTCGTAAAAGATATTTCGCCTCTAAATGTGTCCCTTTGTTGTTGATGTATTCGATTTTACGCCATTTTGAAAAGCTTGATAGGCTATGCATGGCGGCCAATATAACTGGGAGAGGAAGAAAAAAATCTGTACAACTCGGGTAAGAACCACCGATCCAAAAGAAACTATTTGCAAGTTTTCTTACATCCACACATTGACTCAGCCGGAGACTCGAACTCAAGTGGGCAGATTTGATATGGCAAATGATTAGTAAAGGTGGACCCTTTGGACCACTTATCTATTTAGGGCCCTCGAAATCGGTCCGTTCAGTAATAATTCCACTGACTGTCATGTGGCCTGGCTTTCTATCAACAGCTTGACATATTCCTAAGCGCGATCCCTTCTATCTTATTTTGATCGATGTTATGTATATTAATTAAACATTGTGTACCCAACTTTGTCATGTTGATGGTTGTGCCTACCTTCACTTTGTCGTGCTGTTGCGAGATATTTACTAATATTTCAGTTCAAGGCCTGGCGTTGTTTGCAAAGTTAAAATCGTCAGGAAGAGAACTTGCTGACACTTTGATGGAATTTTCACTAACAAGCAATTCTTGGGCATTCTGTTGCGTTATAGGTCTTGCTACGGCTCGTATATAAATAGGGGTTCTGCAAACAAAGCCTTTATTTCAGTTTAAAATCAGTCCGTGTATGCATTTCTAGTTTTGCCCATTTATAATTTGAGATGAATTATTTTTTAAATTATTCATTGAAATTGCGCAGTGCTTATTGACCTTTTTGATTAAAACGCTACTTTGGGATTAGGCAAGGACACATTCAAAGATATATTTATAAAATTATTGTGATACACCAGGACACTCAAGGCTGTCTAAATATATTCAGAATATTCCATACTTTTGGACTTGTAAGAATCATATAGGATAATTTGAAATTTAATGCATAATGCTATAATTGTTTATTTAATTTTCATTTGTATTGTAGAACATTACATCATTTGCTGAAATGTGATGGTTACACTTCCTCTCTACCCCGTAGTGTAAGACCGTAGAGTCGTAACAGAAAAAAACGTGGTCTTCATCGGGATCTGAAGTTATTTAAAAGATTTCAGAACTATTAAAATAACCTAACCCTAACTCACTGGTTGTGTTAAACAGTTAAGGAATTATAGTTAAAAACCATACGGATATGACAGAATGCAAATGCAGAATCAGAGAAAAAAGAGAGACAGATTCAAGGTGAGATGGAAAAGACAGAAAGGAAGACTCATATTGAGAGATAGAAAGAAGAGAGGCAGAGGCACAGAGAGAGAGAACAACGGGAACTACAAGATAATGTTAAAGAAATAGAAGTGGCAGAGAGAGAGAGAGAGAGAGAGAGAAAGAGAGAGAGAAAGAGAGAGAGAGAGAGGGAAAGAGAGAGAGAGAGAGAGAGAGATAGCCAACGCTCCCACCATTTACATACAAGTTCAAGTTTTGATATTACCATAAATATTAGACTAGTTGTAGCAAAGATAAGTCGATAAATAGTTTATACTTTCCTCGCTTTGAGAAAATTACTGAAAGTGCAGTCTACACTACGATAAAGTGCTGATTATGATGCTGTTAATGAATGTATATCGAAGTGTTATGATTTGACAGCAGAGTCATTTCGAAAAACGGTTTTGTTATTGTAGAAAATTCACTTGACAGACCGAATGTGCAAGCTAATATATGCATTAATCAATCTTTTGATGCCAAGTGTGCTTCTAGTATTTGGACCATCACTATATATTGATCGCAATCGTCTTCTTTTTACTACTCAATGTCTCTGTTCTAATCAGGCTGACAAAAGATAATTATTCAACGCCGAAAGAGACCCGATCCGATTTTTTACAGTGGACATTTAGCGAAACTGAAACAACACAAGTACCAGTTTGTTACTTTATGAACATCTGGGTCAGTATGAAAAAATAAAGACCGCCAGAGGTATCGGCTGGTGACGAATTGTCAATCAACTAAATAGTTGTCGTTCCGAAATCATATTACAGGACATTTTTAGTCAGGTGGATGATTCTTCCTTTGTTGGTCATTTATGGGTTAATAAATCTTACCACAAGATCTTGAATAATTCGTAGTGTCCGGAAATTAGAGTGATGTTTGTAAGTACCGTAGATCTTTTCAAACTTGTCTAATGGTAGGAAACCCAAACTGTTCCTTCCATTTATCTTAATAATAGTCGACTGTTTCGGTCGCTTAAGTAAGACCATGTCAGGTCAGTACTTGATGATATTAATGTGTGCCTTGTCCAGTCTGATCAACGGTTAAAATTTGCATGGAATTTCCTATCAGGTATTTATGGATTAAGTATACAACAGTTTAGATCTTTTGCTTACCGCTTGGAGATTTAAGGGGAGTTAGAAGGTATCATCATTGAACGACACGATTCGGTGATTTTGTTTTGATCCAGGAAGGGATTTTAAAAGGGTGTTTATTTGCTGTTGTTTACTGTTAGTGAGACAGCTGAAAAATTTAGTTTTGTGCTTTTTAAGTTGTTTTAGACATATTGTCCTTCGCCCATTGAAGCTAATAAAAAGAAAGGTCTTTCACTTGAAGAAGAGTTGAAGATTAAATTAGGTATAAGATTTCAAACATAATTTATCAAAGGCTTGTGAAATATCATGGATTAATCTTCATTACTCAGTCGAAACTCTAAGTGATTGAAGTCAAGCTCATGTGCTCTTGCTTCAATTTCCACTTCTGGTGAAATTGTATCGCCCTTATAGAATCGAAAAGAGGGAAAATTAGAGTGATGTTTGTAAGTACCGTAGATCTTTTCAAACTTGTCTAATGGTAGGAAACCCAATCCGAAGATTACTTGTCAGTAAACTGTTCCTTCCATTTATCTTAATAATAGTCGACTGTTTCGGTCGCTTAAGTAAGACCATGTCAGGTCAGTACTTGATGATATTAATGTGTGCCTTGTCCAGTCTGATCAACGGTTAAAATTTGCATGGAATTTCCTATCAGGTATTTATGGATTAAGTATACAACAGTTTAGATCTTTTGCTTACCGCTTGGAGATTTAAGGGGAGTTAGAAGGTATCATCATTGAACGACACGATTCGGTGATTTTGTTTTGATCCAGGAAGGGATTTTAAAAGGGTGTTTATTTGCTGTTGTTTACTGTTAGTGAGACAGCTGAAAAATTTAGTTTTGTGCTTTTTAAGTTGTTTTAGACATATTGTCCTTCGCCCATTGAAGCTAATAAAAAGAAAGGTCTTTCACTTGAAGAAGAGTTGAAGATTAAATTAGGTATAAGATTTCAAACATAATTTATCAAAGGCTTGTGAAATATCATGGATTAATCTTCATTACTCAGTCGAAACTCTAAGTGATTGAAGTCAAGCTCATGTGCTCTTGCTTCAATTTCCACTTCTGGTGAAATTGTATCGCCCTTATAGAATCGAAAAGAGGGAAAATGACTTTAATTATATCAATAACTCTCCTGGGAACCAGCAACAGAAATGAAATGTGTCATATAAATATATTAAAGGAGTATTTTGGTAGCGACATCCTTGTTAATTATTCGTTCAATTTAGAATTGAATGAACCAGTTATGTAAATAAAAGTATCTTACTCTGTCAACGATATGGCATTTGTAGTCTGTGTAGCATATGGATCACTTTCAAACTTGAACTTTAAATAGTCTTGTAGTAAAGGAGTCATTCAGGGGCGCAGCTGCCACATTTTGGGTGATAAACATGACACGTTCAGAGCCGACTCTCTTAAACAATATATCCAAATGCAATATGACCGTTCTGAAAGGAATCCAATGCTTGTCATGTTATGCAGCTTGCTGTCTATTGCAAAATCTGAAGTGTTATTTTCGCCATATATTTTCTTTGCAGATGATGCATTTGAAAAGAAAACACATCTGACATATATCAAAGCAATACTTTACAGAATATTGACGATAACACCCTGCTGTATTTTAACCTTCTGAGGCATTGCTTAAAATAATTACATATTGCAAGTGGCATAGATATCAGCTGAAGCATTTTGTGGGATATATACACTGAGTTGCATAATGTTACATAACTTTGGTCAATGTAGTGGATCAGATTCCCATTAATTGCTCTGGAATGGGTTTTGTTAAAAGTTGGATGAGTTATTATTGTGTTTATGCTAACGTTCAGATGTTTCTTCATTTCATAAAAATGATAAATAAAGGAGATCGTAATTATCAAATCTGGGAAATGATCTGCTTATGCAAATAATCTTTGAATGTGACAATACTAATTGACTGATGTCTTCTGGAAATAATTGTCATCCGGTCTCTCAACAACTAACCTCAATATATTCAAGTAAGATGATCAGTCAAATGAAGAAAACAAGCAGTCTACAGAGGGAGACAACTTTAAGAACTGAAAGCGCCACAAGGGCATCTTCTACCAGCTCTCCATTTCTGAGTTCTTCGCTCTCTACAAAAGAGAGAACAAACTGTTATCATTATTTGTAAATTAAGTAGCCTGCACTGTAAATATATATTAAAGATATGGTGATTTTGCTATTCGTCATTGTCCAAACGGTGGTATACAGAGTGTCTAGCGTCTTCAACTGAATAAGGCTTAAAAATATGTAATTTGACAAGAGCAGGTAATAAAAGCTATTTGAAAAGATCTCTTCGAATAAGTGCTACTGATTCTGAAACACATCTGTTTTAAATCACCTCATGGCCAAATTTAGTAAGGGTTGAAGACATAAGCTGCTTTGTTCATAATGAACTGGATGCAAGACATTCTAGTGTACGTAAGATAAAGATCGAAATTTTAAGAGCTACAATCATGAGACCAAGTATCATTTGTATGTAGGAAAATTAGGCCTTCATAAGAGTATCCTCTACTACCTTTCCTTCTCTGAAATCGTTTTTCACAGCCACATGTAAGATGAGGCCAAATAATTATGAAGAAAATGTGGTGTAAGCTAGTATATATTTAGTCACCATCGCTTTAAAGATTGCATGATTCTGAATTCGTCATCGTCCAACGACTAATTAGGCTACAACGAATGGAAGATATAGTAAATTTAGGATGGGATAAATACGATAATAGTGATCTCACGTGGAAAAAGTACAGATTTCATTTCTACTTAATTTGTTGTTGTTGAATGTTAGCTTTTGGACTTTCGACATATAAAAGATAACGTCTTTATTTACAAACACGTTGCGTCTATGATTATGCTGCCAAAAATGTTGTTTTGGAGAAATAATTGTCACTCTGTCTGTCAATAAATTGCAACAGCATATCCAACCAGGATCGCCATCAGAAAAATCCAGCTTACAAGTAGTCTAGTGACGACGTTCAATAGGAGCATTGGAAGCGTCATCATGGTATATTCCGCTACCGTTCCAGCTGTGAGTTTGCCATTTGCAACCTTAGGTAAAACGACGCCACATAATTATGAAGACAAAATGGTATAATCGTCAGTCCTGTTAATCAGCAGTATTTTTCACATTTACTGGAGGAACTGTGATTTTGAATTTTTATCGTCCAAACTGTTGAAAACACATGTTCAAGTGCCAACATTTGAAGAACATGGTTATGAAGTACGTCTTGATCAATAGGTATTAATACTTATTTGAAAGTGCTGTTTGTCAATGATAGCTACTGCCTTTGAAGTGGATTGGTAAAAAAGAGAGGCACTACAACAGAGTGAAGCGTTTTGAAGTTATATCCTGTCTAAGTATTTAGCTTAGGCTGGAGAGATCTGGAACGGTATGGTTACCCAGCTGCATTTACAGATTACGTAAAATCATGATCGACAGGTGAAGTGTTGAACTCAAGTGAAAATTTATTATTGTTATTTATCTAATTTGTCGGACAATAGGCTGCATTTCAAAACTATAAGAGTCTAATACGTGGTTTTCTGATACTAGCAGGTAACAAAATTCGATTGACTCATCATATGCTGCCACTAAGGTAGCGTCGTCCGACAGAAAGAAAACCGGATTCTTTAAGGAATCTCATAGCAAACGCGCATGTCTATAATGTTACATAATGTGGGTCAAAGTTATGAAAACTAATTTCACTAGCTAGATTATAATCCACGTAAGGTAAACCAATTTCAGAATGAGATAGATAATGTAATAGTGCTTTGATCTAGCTAACACCCTGATCTCTGTTCAGTTTTCATTTAATAAGTTGACGAATGTAAGCTTTCTAACTTTTCGAAAATCAAAAATGATGTCTTTTTGCACATCAATGTGAGTCTATGGCAATGTTGCCTGCAGTAACTTTTAGAGTAATAATTGTCAACCTGTCTGTCTAGGACCGCTCCGGTGGTCTACTGGTTACAACGTCCGCCTCGAATGGGGTTGGTCGTGGGTTCGATTTCCAGCCGAGTCAGATACATTAGTAGGATTCCACAAATTTCTCTATTCAATTCAGAAATAGACTCATAGGTGTACGTTTATTACACACTGTATGGCATTGCTTGATAACTATGTTCCACTAACAAGACCAATCACAATCAACCGGTAGCATATCATAGCGAGTCCGTACTATTGACTGGTCGGAGAGATGATATGTTCAGAGCCTTAAACCATATATCTTTACATGAAAGTATTCCCGTCAGGAATACATCAGCTGACTGTCGTTTTATATTGCTCTCTTCAAAGAAATTGATTTCTTCTATAGGGAGCTACTTGCAATACACTCTCTTGGCAGATGACTGACGTGACTTTGCTATATATATAAGATTATCTTCCGCAATAAATCACGTATTACTGTGGCAGACCTTACGGACATGATCGTTTTTCAATATCATTCCATCACCTCTAGAATTGTTATATGTTGCAGGTGCTAGATCAATCAGCGGAAGTAGTGTGTGGGATCGTTTCTTATATTTCCATAATGTTATATAATATAAGTCCTCGTACTTGTAAAAAAATACCCAAATAAAGCTGCAATGTATGGAAAGTATAGTAAATTCAGGATGAAATAATTAAGGTAGTTGTGCTTTCATCTGGTAGTATTTAATATATCTCTGAAGGAAATCTCATTGTGTTTCTTTTTATTCTATAACATATAAATTTTTATAGAATCGAGATATGTCCTCGGTGCTAGAGTAATCGGATAAAGCAGGGCGTGAATTCTTTACACACACTTCCATTATGCTATTTAATGTTGGTCATCGTTGTAGAAACTAATTTTACAAACTAGACTAAAATGCATAGAATGTATAATAACTTTAGTATGAGACAAATGAGATAATAATACTTTGATCAGGCTAACACTCTGATTTGAATATTGTTTTCATTTAATAAGTTGACGAACATAATCATTTCCACATTGTGAGGTATCTGAAATGATGTCTTGATGCACATAAATGTTTAGTAATGACAATGTTGTTTGAATGTTCAGCGATTAAATAATTGTCACCCTGTCTGTCATCAAATTGCCACAGGATTTCCAAGCAGCATCACCAGTCAAATCCAGTTGACAAGTAGCCAAGCGACGGCAACCACTCTGAGCACTGCAAGCGTCACAAGGGTGTCATCTCCTACCTTTCCATCTCTGACTTCGTCATTCACTACCACAGGTAAGATGACGTCAAATAATTATGAAGACAAAGTGTTGTAATTTGACGGACACATAGGCTGCTTTTCAAAGCAGTATTAGACTGATAGGTGTTTTCTAATACTTTGTATGACACTGGCAGCGAACAAGGTAAATTCTACTTACTTAATATATGCTGCCAATACGGTAGTATTGAAAGACGGGTTGAAAATTGGAGTCTTTTAGAAATCTCATAGTAAATGAGCCATTGTTCGATGCCTCGTGCACTGGATCATTATGAAACATAACATGTTCAGAGCCTTCTCTATCTTAAACCATATATCTGGTTGAATTTATTGACTTCTGGAATAATACCTCTGAGTGTCTTTTTATATGACTATCTACAAACAATCTGACTTGTTATATATGGCGATTCTTGTCATTCATTTTCTGACACATGCCTGATTTGAAACAGTATGTACAGATGAATTATCTGCCTTATTCTTTAACATACTACTATAGCAAATCTCATTGACGTGACCTTTGTCTATACCATTTAACCAACTGTAGAATCGTGATATGTTGCCGGTGCTAAGTTAATCAGGTGAAGCAGGATGTGGGTTGTCTATGCGTATTTCCCTAATGTTACTTAATGTGGCTCAACGTTCTGAAAACTATTTTCACACAGTAAATTATAATCCACATGAGGTATGCTAATTTTAGAATGAGATAATTAAGGTTATAGTGCTTTGATCAAGCTAACATTCTGATCTCTGTTCTGTTTTCTTTTAAAAAGTTGACGAATGCAAGCTTTAGCACCTTTCGAAAATCAAAAATAATGTCTTTTTGCACATAAATGTAGGTCTATGGCAATGTTGCCTAAAGTATCTTTTAGAGTAATAATTGTCACCCTGTCTATCTAGGACCGCTCCGGTGGTCTACTGGTTACAACGTCCGCCTCCAATGCGGTTCGTCGTGGGTTCGATTTCCGGTCGAGTCATACCAAAGAGTTATAAAGTTGGTACTAACAGCTGCCTCGTTTGGCGCTCAGCATCAAGAGGTTAGTGTTTGGACTGGTCGGCCTGGTGTCAGAATAATGTGACTGAGTGGGATATGATGCTACATTTCTTCGGCATGATGCCCCAGTGCTAGACATCACTATCACTGCCACATGGCAGATATGGTAGCGATATGACTGAAAAATCTTTAAAGCTACGTTAACAAATCGAAATCCAAATCCTGTCAAGGAATGTCCTCAGGATATCCAACCAACATCGCTAACCAAACCCAGCTGACAAGTAGCAAGTAACGGCAAGTACTCTGAGCACTGAAAAAGGCACAAGGGTCTCTTCTATTTCATTTCCATCTATGGCTTCGTCGTTCACTACCAGAAGTAAGATGATGCCAAATAATTATTGAGACAAAATTGTATAATGGTCTGTACACTTAATGACAAGCACTGTACAACTTCTCGGAAGGCTCTGTGAATTTCAATTTGTCATCATCCAAAGGGTTGAACAAAGAGTGTATGTCTTCGTGCATTGACTAAAGCTCGAATGATGTGCTTATTCAGCCGCTTGTGTTAACAGGCATTTGCAAGTGGCCTTTATGACTGATAGCTACCGACTTTGAAACGGATTGATTAACGAAAGTGACCGCTGTTTGATGATTTGTTTTGAAATAAATTCCGGTCTAAATATTCAGCTTGACTTGGAGACATCTGCTGCTTTAACCTTACCCAACTGGGTGTATGGCATCCGATAGTACTAAGATAATGGCTGACAGGTGAAGAATTACATGAAACGGACCACCTATCAATGTTTTTTGTTTTCCAGATACTTTAGTAGGATTCCCCAAATTCCTCAATTCAATTCAGAAATAGACTCATAGGTGTACGTATTTTACACACTGTATGGCATTGCTTGATAAGTATGTTCCACTAACAAGACCAATCATAATCCACATGTAGCATATGATAGCGAATCCGTACTATTGACTGGTCGGGTTCAAGCTTGAGCCTTTAAGGAATGTTATAGTAAATGAGCGGAATAGTGTCCGAGTTGCACTGTCTTGTGGAGAAGCATGACATGCTCAGAGCATTATATTTATTAAACAATATCTTTCCTTGAAAGTATTCAAATCAGTAATACATCAGCTGACTGTCGTTTTATATTGCTCTCTTCAAAGAAATTGATTTCTTCTATAGGGAGCTACTTGCAATACATTCTCTTGGCAGATGACTGACGTGACTTTGCTATATATATAAGATTATCTTCCGCAATACTTCACGTATTACTGTGGCAGATCTTACGGACATGATCCTTTTTCAATATCATTCCAACACCTCTAGAATATTTATATGTTGCAGGTGTTAGATCAATCAGCGGAAGTAGTGTGTGGGATCGTTCCTTACATTTCCATAATGTTACATAATGTAGGTCCACGTACTCGTAAAAATACCTTAATTTAGCTACAATGTATGGAAAGTATAGTAAACTGATGATGAAATAATTAAGGTAGTAATTCTTGCATCTGGGTAAAATACAGATTTCCTTTCTTTTTAATTTTATGTAATGGAATGTAAGCTTTAGCAGTTTTCAGATATGAGACCTAACTACCGTATGTAAATAAATGTTGCGTCTACGAAAATGCGGCCTAAATGTACTTTGGGAGAAATATTTTCACTCTGTCTTTCCACAAATTGCAACAGGATTTCCAACCAGCATCTCCAGCAGCGAAATCCAGCTGACAAGTACCCAAGCGACGACGACCAGTCGGAGCATTGGAAGCGTCAATATGGTATCTTCTTCTACCGTTCCAGCTGTGAGTTCTTCATTCGCTACCACAGGTAAAATGTCGCCAAATAGTTATGAAGACAAAATTTTATATCCTTTTAGTCAGCAGTAATGTACAGATGTATTGGTGGTGGGTACGGTGATTTTGGATTTGGCATCGTCCAAACTGTTGAACACACTTGTCCTAGTGGCTTCCATTGAAAAACGTTGTTATGATATCCTTCTTGATGACTATGTATTAAGACCTATTTGAAAGTGCTGTTTATTAGTGATAGCTACTGCCTTTGAAGTGAATTGGTAAAATGGAGAGGTATTCCAACAGCGTGAAACGTTTTGGAGTTATATCATGTCTAAGTATTTATCTTAGGCTGGAGTGATCTGCAGCTTTTTTGTTACTCGCATTGATTTTAGATAGATTAGGTAAGATCATGATCGACAGGTGAATTGTTGCAATCAATTGACCACCTGTTATTATTATTTAGGTACTTGGCAGTCCAAATAGGCTCTTTTTCAAATCAATAAGAGACAATTAGGTGTATTTTAATTCCACTGTGTTTGATACTGGTTGGTAACAAACCTACACTCAACATATGCTACCTATACGGTATTATGGATAAACCAATTTAACACTCGATTCTTTAAGGAATCTTATAGTAAATTTGCCATTAAGCGGCCCACTTGCACTGCATCATTGGGAATCATAGAATGTTTAGAGAATGATCTCTCACTGTTTTGGAATAATACGGTTGGGTGTCATTTTATGTTGCACCTACAATAAATTGGATCAGTCCTATAGGGCTGTACTTGCTGAACATTTCCTTGGCAATGACTGATCTGAAATAGTATGTACATATGAATTATATTCGGCAGTATTTACACATGTCTGAAGGAAATCTCATTGCGTTGATCCTTATTCAATAACATATAATTTTCTCTAGAATCGAGGTATGTTCACGATGCTAAAGTAATCGGATAAAGCAGGGCGTGAATTCTTTACACACATTTCCATTATGCTATTTAATGTTGGTCATCGTTGTAGAAACTAATTTTACAAACTAGACTAAAATGCATAGAATGTATAATAACTTTAGTATGAGAAAAATGAGATAATAATACTTTGATCAGGCTAACTCTCTGATTTGAGTATCGTTTTCATTTAACAAGTTGACGAACATAAGCATTTCCACATTGTGAGGTATCTGAAATGATGTCTTGATGCACATAAATATTTAGTAATGACAATGTTGTTTGAACGTTCAGCGATTAAATAATTGTAACCCTGTCTGTCATCAAATTGCCACAGGATTTCCAAGCAGCGTCACCAGTCAAATCCAGTTGACAAGTAGCCAAGCGACGACGACCAGTCGGAGCATTGGAAGCGTCAGTATGGTATCTTCTTCTACCGTTCCAGCTGTGAGTTCTTCATTCGCTACCACAGGTAAAATGTCGCCAAATAGTTATGAAGACAAAATTTTATATCCTTTTAGTCAGCAGTAATGTACAGATGTATTGGTGGTGGGTATGGTGATTTTGGATTTGGCATCGTCCAAACTGTTGAACACACTTGTCCTAGTGGCTTCCATTGAAAAACGTTGTTATGATATCCTTCTTGATGACTATGTATTAAGACCTATTTAAAAGTGCTGTTTAATAGTGATAGCTACTGCCTTTGAAGTGGATTGGTAAAAGGGAGAGATATTCCAACAGCGCGAAGCGTTTTGGAGTTATATCCTGTGTAATTATTTATCTTAGGCTGGAGTTATCTGCAGCCTTTTTGTTACTCGCATTGATTTAAGATGTATTAGATTAGGTAAGATCATGATCGACAGGTGAATTGTTGCAATCAATTGACCACCTGTTATTATTATTTAGGTACTTGGCAGTCCAAATAGGTTCTTTTTCAAATCAGTAAGAGACAATTAGGTGTATTTTAATAGCACTGTGTTTGATACTGGTTGGTAACAAACCTACACTCACTCAACATATGCTACCTATACGGTATTATGGATAAACCAATTTAACACTCGATTCTTTCAGGAATCTTAAAGTAAATTCGCCATTAAGCGGCCCACTTGCACTGCATCATTGGGAATCATAGAATGATCAGAGAATAATCTCTCACTCAAATGATATATCTGCTTGAATTTTTTCTGTTTTGGAATAATACGGTTGGGTGTCATTTTATGTTGCACCTACAATGAATTGGATCAGTCCTATAGGGCTGTACTTGCTGAACATTTCCTTGGTAATGACTGATCTGAAATAGTATGTACAGATGAATTATATTCGGCAGTATTTAACACGTCTGATGGAAATCTCATTGCGTTGATCTTTATTCTATAACATATACCTTTCTCTAGAATCGAGGTATGTTCACGATGCTAAAGTAATCGGATAAAGCAGGGCGTGAATTCTTTACACACATTTCCATTATGCTGTTTAATGTTGGTCATCGTTGTAGAAACTAATTTTACAAACTAGACTAAAATGCATAGAATGTATAATAACTTTGGTATGAGATAAATGAGATAATAATACTTTGATCAGGCTAACTCTCTGATTTGAGTATTGTTTTCATTTAATAAGTTGACGAACATAAGCATTTCCACATTGTGAGGTATCTGAAAATAATGTCTTGATGCACATAAATATTTAGTAATAGCAATGTTGCCTGAATGTTCCTCGAAGAAATAATTGTCACTCTGTCTGTCGTCAAATTGCCACAGGATTTCCAAGCAGCATCACCAGTCAAATCCAGTTGACAAGTAGCCAAGCGACGGCAACCACTCTGAGCACTGCAAGCGTCACAAGGGTGTCATCTCCTACCTTTCCATCTCTGACTTCGTCATTCACTACCACAGGTAAGATGACGCCAAATAATTATGAAGACAAAGTGTTGTAATTTGACGGACACATATGCTGTTTTTCAAAGCTATATGAGACTGATAGGTGTTTTCTAATAACACTTTGTATGAAAATAAATTCTACTGACTCAATATATGCTGCCACTACGGTAGTATTGAAAGACGGGTTGAAAATTGGAGTCTTTTAGAAATCTCATAGTAAATGAGCCATTGTTCGATGCCTCGTGCCCTGGATCATTATGAAACATAACATGTTCAGAGCCTTCTCTATCTTAAACCATATATCTGGTTGAATTTATTGACTTCTGGAATAATACCTCTGAGTGTCTTTTTATATGACTATCTACAAACAATTTGACCTTTTATACAGGGCGATTCTTGTCATTCATTTTCTGACACATGCCTGATTTGAAACAGTATGTACAGATGAATTATCTGCCTTATTCTTTAACATACTACTATAGCAAATCTAATTGACGTGACCTTTGTCTATACCATTTAACCAACTGTAGAATCGTGATATGTTGCCGGTGCTAAGTTAATCAGGTGAAGCAGGATGTGGGTTGTCTATGCGTATTTCCCTAATGTTACTTAATGTGGCTCAACGTTTTGAAAACTAATTTCACAAACTAGATTATAATCCACATAAGGTATGCTAATTTTAGAATGAGATAATTAAGGTAACAGTGCTTTGATCAAACTAACATTCTGATCTCTGTTCTGTTTTCTTTTAATAAGTTGACTAATGTAAGCTTTCTCACTTGTCGAAAATCAAAAATAATATCTTTTTGCACATAAATGTAGGTCTATGGCAATGTTGCCTAAAGTATCTTTTAGAGTAATAATTGTCACCCTGTCTGTCTAGGACCGCTCCGGTGGTCTACTGGTTACAACGTCCCCCTCGAATGCGGTTGGTCGTGGGTTCGATTTCCGCCGAGTCATGCCAAAGAGTTATAAAGTTGGTACTAACAGCTGCCTCGATTGGCGCTCAGCATCAAGAGGTTAGTGTTTGGACTGGTCGGCCTGGTGTCAAAATAATGTGACTTGGTGGGATATAATGCTACATTTCTTCGGCATGATGCCCCAGTGCTAGACATCACTATAACTGTAACATGGCAGACATGGTAACGATATGACTGCAAAATCTTTAAAGCTACGTTAACAAATCGAAATCCAAATCCTGTCAAGAAATTTCCTAAGGATATCCAACCAGCATCGCCAGCAAACCCAGCTGTCAAGTAGCCAAGTAACGGCAAGCACTCTGAGCACTGAAATAGGCACAAGGGTCTCTTCTATTTCCTTTCCATCTCTGGCTTCGTCGTTCACTACCACAAGTAAGATGATGCCAAATAATTATTGAGACACAGTTGTATAATGGTCTGTAGACTTAATGACAAGCACTGTATAACTTTACGGAAGGCTCTGTGAATTTCAATTTGTCATCATCCAAAGGGTTGAACAGAGAGTGTCTGTCTTCGTGCATTGACTAAAGCTCGAATGACGTGCTTATTTAGCCGCTTGTGTTAACAGGCATTTGCAAGTGGCCTTTATGACTGATAGCTACCGACTTTGAAACGGATTGAGTAACGAAAGTAACCGCTATTTGGTGATTTGTTTTGAAATAAATTCCGGTCTAAATATTTAGCTTGACTTGGAGACATCTGCTGCTTTAACCTTAAACGACTGGGTGTAAGGCATTATTTAGTACTAAGATTAATGGATGACAGGTGAAGAATTACATGAAACGGACCACCTATCAATGTTTTTTGTTTTCCAGATACTTTAGTAGGATTCCCCAAATTCCTCAATTCAGTTAAGAAATAGACTCATAGGTGAACGTATTTTACACACTGTATGGCATTGCTTGATAACTATTTTCCACTAACAAGACCAATCATAATCCACATGTAGCATATGATAGCGAATCCGTACTATTGACTGGTTGGGTTCAAGCTTGAGCCTTTAAGGAATGTTATAGTAAATGAGCGACATAGTATCCCAGTTGCACTGTCTTGTGGAGAAGCATGACATATTCAGAGCATTATATTTATTAAACAATATCTTACCTTGAAAGTATTCGTATCAGGAATACATCAGCTGACTGTCGTTTTATATTACTCTCTTCAAAGAAATTGATTTCTTCTATAGGGAGCTACTTGCAATACATTCTCTTGGCAGATGACTGACGTGACTTTGCTATATATATAAGATCATCTTCCGCAATACTTCACGTATTATTGTGGCAGATCCTACGGACATGATCCTTTATCAAGATCATTCCAACACCTCTAGAATATTTATATGTTGCAGGTGTTAGATCAATCAGCGGAAGTAGTGTGTGGGATCGTTTCTTATATTTCCATAATGTTACATAATGTAGGTCCTCGTACTTGTAAAAATAGCCTAATTCAGCTACAATGTATGAAAAGTATAGTAAATTGAGGATGATATAATTAAGGCAGTAAGGATTGCATCTATGTAAAATACAGATTTCCTTTCTTTTTAATTTTATGTAATGGAATGTAAGCTTTAGCAGTTTTCAAATATGAGACATAACTACTCTATGTAAATAAATGTTGCGTCTATGAAAATGCAGCCTAAATGTTCTTTGGGAGAAATATTTTCACCTTGTCTTTCCACAAATTGCAACAGGATTTCCAACCAGCATCTCCAGCAGCCAGATCCAGCTGACAAGTATCCAAGCGACGACGACCAGTCGGAGCATTGGAAGCGTCAGTATGGTATCTTCTTCTACCATTCCAGCTGTTAGTTCTTCATTCGCTACCACAGGTAAAATGTCGCCAAATAGTTATGAAGACAAAATTTTATATCCTTTTAGTCAGCAGTAATGTACAGATGTATTGGTGGTGGGTACGGTGATTTTGGATTTGGCATCGTCCAAACTGTTGAACACACTTGTCCTAGTGGCTTCCATTGAAAAACGTTGTTATGATATCCTTCTTGATGACTATGTATTAAGACCTATTTGAAAGTGCTGTTTATTAGTGATAGCTACTGCCTTTGAAGTGAATTGGTAAAAGGGAGAGGTATTCCGACAGCGTGAAACGTTTTGGAGTTATTTCCTGTCTAAGTATTTATCTTAGGCTGGAGTGATCTGCAGCCTTTTTGTTACTCGCATTGATTTAAGATATATTAGATTAGGTAAGATCATGATCGACAGGTGAATTGTTGCAATCAATTGACCACCTGTTATTATTATTTAGGTACTTGGCAGTCGAAATAGGTTATTTTTCAAATCAGTAAGAGACAATTAGGTGTATTTTAATTGCACTGTGTTTGATACTGGTTGGTAACAAACCTACACTCAACATATGCTACCTATACGGTATTATGGATAAACCAATTTAACACTCGATTCTTTAAGGAATCTTATAGTAAATTCGCCATTAAGCGGCCCACTTGCACTGCATCATTGGGAATCATAGAATGATCAGAGAATAATCTCTCACTGTTTCGGAATAATACGGTTGGGTGTCATTTTATGTTGCACCTACAATGAATTGGATCAGTCCTATAGGGCTGTACTTGCTGAACATTTCCTTGGTAATGACTGATCTGAAATAGTATGTACAGATGAATTATATTCGGCAGTATTTAACACATGTCTGAAGGAAATCTCATTGCGTTGATCTTTATTCTATAACATATAACTTATTCTAGAATCGAGGTATGTTCACAATGCTAAAGTAATCGGATAAAGCAGGGCGTGAATTCTTTACACACATTTCCATTATGCTATTTAATGTTGGTTATCGTTGTAGAAACTAATTTTACAAACTAGACTAAAATGCATAGAATGTATAATAACTTTAGTATGAGATAAATGAGATAATAATACTTTGATCAGGCTAACTCTCTGATTTGAGTATTGTTTTCATTTAATAAGTTGACGAACATAAGCATTTCCACATTGTGAGGTATCTGAAAATAATGTCTTGATGCACATAAATATTTAGTAATGGCAATGTTGCCTGAATGTTCCTCGAAGAAATAATTGTCACTCTGTCTGTCGTCAAATTGCCACAGGATTTCCAAGCAGCATCACCAGTCAAATCCAGTTGACAAGTAGCCAAGCGACGGCAACCACTCTGAGCACTGCAAGCGTCACAAGGGTGTCATCTCCTACCTTTCCATCTCTGACTTCGTCATTCACTACCACAGGTAAGATGACGCCAAATAATTATGAAGACAAAGTGTTGTAATTTGACGGACACATATGCTGTTTTTCAAAGCTATATGAGACTGATAGGTGTTTTCTAATAACACTTTGTATGAAAATAAATTCTACTGACTCAATATATGCTGCCACTACGGTAGTATTGAAAGACGGGTTGAAAATTGGAGTCTTTTAGAAATCTCATAGTAAATGAGCCATTGTTCGATGCCTCGTGCACTGGATCATTATGTAACATAACATGTTCAGAGCCTTCTCTATCTTAAACCATATATCTGGTTGAATTTATTGACTTCTGGAATAATACCTCTGAGTGTCTTTTTATATGACTATCTACAAACAATTTGACTTTTTATACAGGACGATTCTTGTCATTCATTTTCTAACACATGCCTGATTTGAAACAGTATGTACAGATGAATTATCTGACTTTTTCTTTAACATACTACTATAGCAAATCTAATTGACGTGACCTTTGTCTATACCATTTAACCAACTGTAGAATCGTGATATGTTGCCGGTGCTAAGTTAATCAGGTGAAGCAGGATGTGGGTTGTCTATGCGTATTTCCCTAATGTTACTTAATGTGGCTCAACGTTTTGAAAACTAATTTCACAAACTAGATTATAATCCACATAAGGTATGCTAATTTTAGAATGAGATAATTAAGGTAACAGTGCTTTGATCAAGCTAACATTCTGATCTCTGTTCTGTTTTCCTTTAATAAGTTGACTAATGTAAGCTTTCTCACTTGTCGAAAATCAAAAATAATATCTTTTTGCACATAAATGTAGGTCTATGGCAATGTCGCCTAAAGTATCTTTTAGAGTAATAATTGTCACCCTGTCTGTCTAGGACCGCTCCGGTGGTCTACTGGTTACAACGTCCGCCTCGAATGCGGTTGGTCGTGGGTTCGATTTCCGGCCGAGTCATACCAAAGAGTTATAAAGTTGGTACTAACAGCTGCCTCGTTTGGCGCTCAGCATCAAGAGGTTAGTGTTTGGACTGGTCGGCCTGGTGTCAAAATAATGTGACTTGGTGGGATATGATGCTACATTTCTTCGGCATGATGCCCCAGTGCTAGACATCACTATAACTGTAACATGGCAGACATGGTAGCGATATGACTGCAAAATCTTTAAAGCTACGTTAACAAATCGAAATCCAAATCCTGTCAAGAAATTTCCTAAGGATATCCAACCAGCATCGCCAGCCAAACCCAGCTGACAAGTAGCCAAGTAACGGCAAGCACTCTGAGCACTGAAATAGGCACAAGGGTCTCTTCTATTTCCTTTCCATCTCTGGCTTCGTCGTTCACTACCACAAGTAAGATGATGCCAAATAATTATTGAGACACAATTGTATAATGGTCTGTACACTTAATGACAAGCACTGTACAACTTTACGGAAGGCTCTGTGAATTTCAATTTGTCATCATCCAAAGGGTTGAACAGAGAGTGTCTGTCTTCGTGCATTGACTAAAGCTCGAATGACGTGCTTATTTAGCCGCTTGTGTTAACAGGCATTTGCAAGTGGCCTTTATGACTGACAGCTACCGACTTTGAAACGGATTGAGTAACGAGAGTAACCGCTATTTGGTGATTTGTTTTGAAATAAATTCCGGTCTAAATATTTAGCTTGACTTGGAGACATCTGCTGCTTTAACCTTACCCGACTGGGTGTAAGGCATTATTTAGTACTAAGATTAATGGATGACAGGTGAAGAATTACATGAAACGGACCACCTATCAATGTTTTTTTTTCCAGATACTTTAGTAGGATTCCCCAAATTCCTCAATTCAATTCAGAAATAGACTCATAGGTGAACGTATTTTACACACTGTATGGCATTGCTTGATAACTATTTTCCACTGACTAGACCAATCATAATCCACATGTAGCATATGATAGCGAATCCGTACTACTGACTGGTCGAGTTCAAGCTTGAGACTTTAAGGAATGTCATAGTAAATGAGCGACATAGTATCCCAGTTGCACTGTCTTGTGGAGAAGCATGACATGCTCAGAGCATTATATTTATTAAACAATATCTTACCTTGAAAGTATTCCGATCAGGAATACATCAGCTGACTGTCGTTTTATATTGCTCTCTTCAAAGAAATTGATTTCTTCTATAGGGAGCTACTTGCAAAACATTCTCTTGGCAGATGACTGACGTGACTTTGCTATATATATAAGAACATCTGCCGCAATACTTCACGTATTACTGTGACAGATCCTACGGACATGATCGTTTTTCAATATCATTCCAACACCTCTAGAATATTTATATGTTGCAGTTGTTAGATCAATCAGCGGAAGTAGTGTGTGGGATCGTTTCTTATATTTCCATAATGTTACATAATGTAGGTCCTCGTACTTGTAAAAATAGCCTAATTTAGCTACAGTGTATGGAAAGTATAGTAAATTGAGGATGAAATAATTAAGGTAGTAAGGCTTGCATCTGGGTAAAATACAGATTTCCTTTCTTTTTAATTTTATGTAATGGAATGTAAGCTTTAGCAGTTTTCAAATATGAGACATAACTACTGTATGTAAATAAATGTTGCGTCTATGAAAATGCAGCCTAAATGTTCTTTGGGAGAAATATTTTCACCTTGTCTTTCCACAAATTGCAACAGGATTTCCAACCAGCATCTCCAGCAGCCAAATCCAGCTGACAAGTAGCCAAGCGACGACGACCAGTCGGAGCATTGGAAGCGTCAGTATGGTATCTTCTTCTACCGTTCCAGCTGTGAGTTCTTCATTCGCTACCACAGGTAAAATGTCGCCAAATAGTTATGAAGACAAAATGGTATATCCATTTAGTCAGCAGTAATGTACAGATTTATTGGTGGTGGGTACGGTGCTTTTGGATTTGGCATCGTCCAAACTGTTGAACACACTTGTCCTAGTGGCTTCCATTGAAAAACGTTGTTATGATATACTTCTTGATGACTATGTATTAAGACCTATTTAAAAGTGCTGTTTATTAGTGATAGCTACTGCCTTTGAAGGGAATTGGTAAAAGGGAGAGGTATTCCAACAGCGTGAAGCGTTTTGGACTTATATCCTGTCTAAGTATTTATCTTAGGCTGGAGTGATCTGCAGCCTTTTTGTTACTCGCATTGATTTAAGATACATTAGATTAGGTAAGATCATGATCGACAGGTGAATTGTTGCAATCAATTGACCACCTGTTATTATTATTTAGGTACTTGGCAGTCCAAATAGGTTCTTTTTCAAATCAGGAAGAGACAATTAGGTGTATTTTAATTGCACTGTGTTTGATACTGGTTGGTAACAAACCTACACTCACTCAACATATGCTACCTATACGGTATTATGGATAAACCAATTTAACACTCGATTCTTTCAGGAATCTTATAGTAAATTCGCCATTAAGCGGCCCACTTGCACTGCATCATTGGGAATCATAGAATGATCAGAGAATAATCTCTCACTCAAATGATATATCTGCTTGAATTTTTTCTGTTTTGGAATAATACGGTTTGGGTGTCATTTGATGTTGCACCTACAATGAATTGGATCAGTCCTATAGGGCTGTACTTGCTGAACATTTCCTTGGTAATGACTGATCTGAAATAGTATGTACAGATGAATTATATTCGGCAGTATTTAACACATGTCTGAAGGAAATCTCATAGCGTTGATCTTTATTCTATAACATATAACTTTCTCTAGAATCGAGGTATGTTCACAATGCTATAGTAATCGGATAAAGCAGGGCGTGAATTCTTTACACACATTTCCATTATGCTATTTAATGTTGGTCATCGTTGTAGAAACTAATTTTACAAACTAGACTAAAATGCATAGAATGTATAATAACTTTAGTATGAGATAAATGAGATAATAATACTTTGATCAGGCTAACACTCTTATTTGAGTATTGTTTTCATTTAATAAGTTGACGAACATAAGCATTTCCACATTGTGAGGTATCTGAAAATAATGTCTTGATGCACATAAATATTTAGAAATGGCAATGTTGCCTGAATGTTCCTCGAAGAAATAACTGTCACCCTGTCTGTCGTCAAATTGCCACAGGATTTCCAAGCAGCATCACCAGTCAAATCCAGTTGACAAGTAGCCAAGCGACGGCAACCACTCTGAGCACTGCAAGCGTCACAAGGGTGTCATCTCCTACCTTTCCATCTCTGACTTCGTCATTCACTACCACAGGTAAGATGACGCCAAATAATTATGAAGACAAAGTGTTGTAATTTGACGGACACATATGCTGTTTTTCAAAGCTATATGAGACTGATAGGTGTTTTCTAATAACACTTTGTATGAAAATAAATTCTACTGACTCAATATATGCTGCCACTACGGTAGTATTGAAAGACGGGTTGAAAATTGGAGTCTTTTAGAAATCTCATAGTAAATGAGCCATTGTTCGATGCCTCGTGCACTGGATCATTATGAAACATAACATGTTCAGAGCCTTCTCTATCTTAAACCATATATCTGGTTGAATTTATTGACTTCTGGAATAATACCTCTGAGTGTCTTTTTATATGACTATCTACAAACAATTTGACTTTTTATACAGGGCGATTCTTGTCATTCATTTTCTAACACATGCCTGATTTGAAACAGTATGTACAGATGAATTATCTGACTTTTTCTTTAACATACTACTATAGCAAATCTAATTGACGTGACCTTTGTCTATACCATTTAACCAACTGTAGAATCGTGATATGTTGCCGGTGCTAAGTTAATCAGGAGAAGCAGGATGTGGGTTGTCTATGCGTATTTCCCTAATGTTACTTAATGTGGCTCAACGTTTTGAAAACTAATTTCACAAACTAGATTATAATCCACATAAGGTATGCTAATTTTACAATGAGATAATTAAGGTAACAGTGCTTTGATCAAGCTAACATTCTGATCTCTGTTCTGTTTTCTTTTAATAAGTTGACTAATGTAAGCTTTCTCACTTGTCGAAAATCAAAAATAATATCTTTTTGCACATAAATGTAGGTCTATGGCAATGTCGCCTAAAGTATCTTTTAGAGTAATAATTGTCACCCTGTCTGTCTAGGACCGCTCCGGTGGTCTACTGGTTACAACGTCCGCCTCGAATGCGGTTGGTCGTGGGTTCGATCTCCGGCCGAGTCATGCCAAAGAGTTATAAAGTTGGTACTAACAGCTGCCTCGTTTGGCGCTCAGCATCAAGAGGTTAGTGTTTGGACTGGTCGGCCTGGTGTCAAAATAATGTGACTTGGTGGGATATGATGCTACATTTCTTCGGCATGATGCCCCAGTGCTAGACATCACTAGAACTGTAACATGGCAGACATGGTAGCGATATGACTGCAAAATCTTTAAAGCTACGTTAACAAATCGAAATCCAAATCCTGTCAAGAAATTTCCTAAGGATATCCAACCAGCATCGCCAGCCAAACCCAGCTGACAAGTAGCCAAGTAACGGCAAGCACTCTGAGCACTGAAATAGGCACAAGGGTCTCTTCTATTTCCTTTCCATCTCTGGCTTCGTCGTTCACTACCACAAGTAAGATGATGCCAAATAATTATTGAGACACAATTGTATAATGGTCTGTACACTTAATGACAAGCACTGTATAACTTTACGGAAGGCTCTGTGAATTTCAATTTGTCATCATCCAAAGGGTTGAACAGAGAGTGTCTGTCTTCGTGCATTGACTAAAGCTCGAATGACGTGCTTATTTAGCCGCTTGTGTTAACAGGCATTTGCAAGTGGCCTTTATGACTGATAGCTACCGACTTTGAAACGGATTGAGTAACGAAAGTAACCGCTATTTGGTGATTTGTTTTGAAATAAATTCCGGTCTAAATATTTAGATTGACTTGGAGACATCTGCTGCTTTAACCTTACCCGACTGGGTGTAAGGCATTATTTAGTACTAAGATTAATGGATGACAGGTGAAGAATTACATGAAACGGACCACCTATCAATGTTTTTTTTTCCAGATACTTTAGTAGGATTCCCCAAATTCCTCAATTCAATTCAGAAATAGACTCATAGGTGAACGTATTTTACACACTGTATGGCATTGCTTGATAACTATTTTCCACTGACTAGACCAATCATAATCCACATGTAGCATATGATAGCGAATCCGTACTATTGACTGGTTGGGTTCAAGCTTGAGCCTTTAAGGAATGTCATAGTAAATGAGCGACATAGTATCCCAGTTGCACTGTCTTGTGGAGAAGCATGACATGCTCAGAGCATTATATTTATTAAACAATATCTTACCTTGAAAGTATTCCGATCAGGAATACATCAGCTGACTGTCGTTTTATATTGCTCTCTTCAAAGAAATTGATTTCTTCTGTAGGGAGCTACTTGCAATACATTCTCTTGGCAGATGACTGACGTGACTTTGCTATATCTATAAGATCATCTTCCGCAATACTTCACGTATTACTGTGGCAGATCCTACGGACATGATCGTTTTTCAATATCATTCCAACACCTCTAGAATATTTATATGTTGCAGGTTTTAGCTCAATCAGCGGAAGTAGTGTGTGGGATCGTTTCTTATATTTCCATAATGTTAAATAATGTATGTCCTCGTACTTGTAAAAATAGCCTAATTTAGCTACAATGTATGGAAAGTATAGTAAATTGAGGATGAAATAATTAAGGTAGTAAGGCTTGCATCTGGGTAAAATACAGATTTCCTTTCTTTTTAATTTTATGTAATGGAATGTAAGCTTTAGCAGTTTTCAAATATGAGACATAACTACTGTATGTAAATAAATGTTGCGTCTATGAAAATGCAGCCTAAATGTTCTTTGGGAGAAATATTTTCACCTTGTCTTTCCACAAATTGCAACAGGATTTACAACCAGCATCTCCAGCAGCCAAATCCAGCTGACAAGTAGCCAAGCGACGACGACCAGTCGGAGCATTGGAAGCGTCAGTATGGTATCTTCTTCTACCGTTCCAGCTGTGAGTTCTTCATTCGCTACCACAGGTAAAATTTCGCCAAATAGTTATGAAGACAAAATGGTATATCCTTTTAGTCAGCAGTAATGTACAGATTTATTGGTGGTGGGTACGGTGATTTTGGATTTGGCATCGTCCAAACTGTTGAACACACTTGTCCTAGTGGCTTCCATTGAAAAACGTTGTTATGATATACTTCTTGATGACTATGTATTAAGACCTATTTAAAAGTGCTGTTTATTAGTGATAGCTACTGCCTTTGAAGTGGATTGGTAAAAGGGAGAGGTATTCCAACAGCGTGAAGCGTTTTGGAGTTATATCCTGTCTAAGTATTTATCTTAGGCTGGAGTGATCTGCAGCCTTTTTGTTACTCGCATTGATTTAAGATACATTAGATTAGGTAAGATCATGATCGACAGGTGAATTGTTGCAATCAATTGACCACCTGTTATTATTATTTAGGTACTTGGCAGTCCAAATAGGTTCTTTTTCAAATCAGGAAGAGACAATTAGGTGTATTTTAATTGCACTGCGTTTGATACTGGTTGGTAACAAACCTACACTCACTCAACATATGCTACCTATACGGTATTATGGATAAACCAATTTAACACTCGAATCTTTAAGGAATCTTATAGTAAATTCGCCATTAAGCGGCCCACTTGCACTGCATCATTGGGAATCATAGAATGATCAGAGAATTATCTCTCACTCAAATGATATATCTGCTTGAATTTTTTCTGTTTTGGAATAATACGGTTTGGGTGTCATTTTATGTTGCACCTACAATGAATTGGATCAGTCCTATAGGGCTGTACTTGCTGAACATTTCCTTGGTAATGACTGATCTGAAATAGTATGTACAGATGAATTATATTCGGCAGTATTTAACACATGTCTGAAGGAAATCTCATAGCGTTGATCTTTATTCTATAACATATAACTTTCTCTAGAATCGAGGTATGTTCACAATGCTATAGTAATCGGATAAAGCAGAGCGTGAATTCTTTACACACATTTCCATTATGCTATTTAATGTTGGTCATCGTTGTAGAAACTAATTTTACAAACTAGACTAAAATGCATAGAATGTATAATAACTTTAGTATGAGATAAATGAGATAATAATACTTTGATCAGGCTAACACTCTTATTTGAGTATTGTTTTCATTTAATAAGTTGACGAACATAAGCATTTCCACATTGTGAGGTATCTGAAAATAATGTCTTGATGCACATAAATATTTAGAAATGGCAATGTTGCCTGAATGTTCCTCGAAGAAATAACTGTCACCCTGTCTGTCGTCAAATTGCCACAGGATTTCCAAGCAGCATCACCAGTCAAATCCAGTTGACAAGTAGCCAAGCGACGGCAACCACTCTGAGCACTGCAAGCGTCACAAGGGTGTCATCTCCTACCTTTCCATCTCTGACTTCGTCATTCACTACCACAGGTAAGATGACGCCAAATAATTATGAAGACAAAGTGTTGTAATTTGACGGACACATATGCTGTTTTTCAAAGCTATATGAGACTGATAGGTGTTTTCTAATAACACTTTGTATGAAAATAAATTCTACTGACTCAATATATGCTGCCACTACGGTAGTATTGAAAGACGGGTTGAAAATTGGAGTCTTTTAGAAATCTCATAGTAAATGAGCCATTGTTCGATGCCTCGTGCACTGGATCATTATGAAACATAACATGTTCAGAGCCTTCTCTATCTTAAACCATATATCTGGTTGAATTTATTGACTTCTGGAATAATACCTCTGAGTGTCTTTTTATATGACTATCTACAAACAATTTGACTTTTTATACAGGGCGATTCTTGTCATTCATTTTCTAACACATGCCTGATTTGAAACAGTATGTACAGATGAATTATCTGACTTTTTCTTTAACATACTACTATAGCAAATCTAATTGACGTGACCTTTGTCTATACCATTTAACCAACTGTAGAATCGTGATATGTTGCCGGTGCTAAGTTAATTAGGAGAAGCAGGATGTGGGTTGTCTATGCGTATTTCCCTAATGTTACTTAATGTGGCTCAACGTTTTGAAAACTAATTTCACAAACTAGATTATAATCCACATAAGGTATGCTAATTTTACAATGAGATAATTAAGGTAACAGTGCTTTGATCAAGCTAACATTCTGATCTCTGTTCTGTTTTCTTTTAATAAGTTGACTAATGTAAGCTTTCTCACTTGTCGAAAATCAAAAATAATATCTTTTTGCACATAAATGTAGGTCTATGGCAATGTCGCCTAAAGTATCTTTTAGAGTAATAATTGTCACCCTGTCTGTCTAGGACCGCTCCGGTGGTCTACTGGTTACAACGTCCGCCTCGAATGCGGTTGGTCGTGGGTTCGATCTCCGGCCGAGTCATGCCAAAGAGTTATAAAGTTGGTACTAACAGCTGCCTCGTTTGGCGCTCAGCATCAAGAGGTTAGTGTTTGGACTGGTCGGCCTGGTGTCAAAATAATGTGACTTGGTGGGATATGATGCTACATTTCTTCGGCATGATGCCCCAGTGCTAGACATCACTATAACTGTAACATGGCAGACATGGTAGCGATATGACTGCAAAATCTTTAAAGCTACGTTAACAAATCGAAATCCAAATCCTGTCAAGAAATTTCCTAAGGATATCCAACCAGCATCGCCAGCCAAACCCAGCTGACAAGTAGCCAAGTAACGGCAAGCACTCTGAGCACTGAAATAGGCACAAGGGTCTCTTCTATTTCCTTTCCATCTCTGGCTTCGTCGTTCACTACCACAAGTAAGATGATGCCAAATAATTATTGAGACACAATTGTATAATGGTCTGTACACTTAATGACAAGCACTGTATAACTTTACGGAAGGCTCTGTGAATTTCAATTTGTCATCATCCAAAGGGTTGAACAGAGAGTGTCTGTCTTCGTGCATTGACTAAAGCTCGAATGACGTGCTTATTTAGCCGCTTGTGTTAACAGGCATTTGCAAGTGGCCTTTATGACTGATAGCTACCGACTTTGAAACGGATTGAGTAACGAAAGTAACCGCTATTTGGTGATTTGTTTTGAAATAAATTCCGGTCTAAATATTTAGATTGACTTGGAGACATCTGCTGCTTTAACCTTACCCGACTGGGTGTAAGGCATTATTTAGTACTAAGATTAATGGATGACAGGTGAAGAATTACATGAAACGGACCACCTATCAATGTTTTTTTTTCCAGATACTTTAGTAGGATTCCCCAAATTCCTCAATTCAATTCAGAAATAGACTCATAGGTGAACGTATTTTACACACTGTATGGCATTGCTTGATAACTATTTTCCACTGACTAGACCAATCATAATCCACATGTAGCATATGATAGCGAATCCGTACTACTGACTGGTCGAGTTCAAGCTTGAGACTTTAAGGAATGTCATAGTAAATGAGCGACATAGTATCCCAGTTGCACTGTCTTGTGGAGAAGCATGACATGCTCAGAGCATTATATTTATTAAACAATATCTTACCTTGAAAGTATTCCGATCAGGAATACATCAGCTGACTCGTTTTATATTGCTCTCTTCAAAGAAATTGATTTCTTCTATAGGGAGCTACTTGCAAAACATTCTCTTGGCAGATGACTGACGTGACTTTGCTATATATATAAGAACATCTGCCGCAATACTTCACGTATTACTGTGACAGATCCTACAGACATGATCGTTTTTCAATATCATTCCAACACCTCTAGAATATTTATATGTTGCAGTTGTTAGATCAATCAGCGGAAGTAGTGTGTGGGATCGTTTCTTATATTTCCATAATGTTACATAATGTAGGTCCTCGTACTTGTAAAAATAGCCTAATTTAGCTACAGTGTATGGAAAGTATAGTAAATTGAGGATGAAATAATTAAGGTAGTAAGGCTTGCATCTGGGTAAAATACAGATTTCCTTTCTTTTTAATTTTATGTAATGGAATGTAAGCTTTAGCAGTTTTCAAATATGAGACATAACTACTGTATGTAAATAAATGTTGCGTCTATGAAAATGCAGCCTAAATGTTCTTTGGGAGAAATATTTTCACCTTGTCTTTCCACAAATTGCAACAGGATTTCCAACCAGCATCTCCAGCAGCCAAATCCAGCTGACAAGTAGCCAAGCGACGACGACCAGTCGGAGCATTGGAAGCGTCAGTATGGTATCTTCTTCTACCGTTCCAGCTGTGAGTTCTTCATTCGCTACCACAGGTAAAATGTCGCCAAATAGTTATGAAGACAAAATGGTATATCCATTTAGTCAGCAGTAATGTACAGATTTATTGGTGTTGGGTACGGTGCTTTTGGATTTGGCATCGTCCAAACTGTTGAACACACTTGTCCTAGTGGCTTCCATTGAAAAACGTTGTTATGATATACTTCTTGATGACTATGTATTAAGACCTATTTAAAAGTGCTGTTTATTAGTGATAGCTACTGCCTTTGAAGGGAATTGGTAAAAGGGAGAGGTATTCCAACAGCGTGAAGCGTTTTGGACTTATATCCTGTCTAAGTATTTATCTTAGGCTGGAGTGATCTGCAGCCTTTTTGTTACTCGCATTGATTTAAGATAGATTAGGTAAGATCATGATCGACAGGTGAATTGTTGCAATCAATTGACCACCAGTTATTATCATTTAGGTACTTTGCAGTCCAAATAGGTTCTTTTTCAAATCAGTAAGAGACAATTAGGTGTATTTTAATTGCACTGTGTTTGATACTGGTTGGTAACAAACCTACACTCACTCAACATATGCTACCTATACGGTATTATGGATAAACCAATTTAACACTCGATTCTTTCAGGAATCTTATAGTAAATTCGCCATTAAGCGGCCCACTTGCACTGCATCATTGGGAATCATAGAATGATCAGAGAATAATCTCTCACTCAAATGATATATCTGCTTGAATTTTTTCTGTTTTGGAATAATACGGTTGGGTGTCATTTTATGTTGCACCTACAATGAATTGGATCAGTCCTATAGGGCTGTACTTGCTGAACATTTCCTTGGTAATGACTGATCTGAAATAGTATGTACAGATGAATTATATTCGGCAGTATTTAACACATGTCTGAAGGAAAAAGGAAATCTCATTGCGTTGATCTTTATTCTATAACATATAACTTATTCTAGAATCGAGGTATGTTCACAATGCTAAAGTAATCGGATAAAGCAGGGCGTGAATTCTTTACACACATTTCCATTATGCTATTTGATGTTGGTCATCGTTGTAGAAACTAATTTTACAAACTAGACTAAAATGCATAGAATGTATAATAACTTTAGTATGAGATAAATGAGATAATAATACTTTGATCAGGCTAACACTCTTATTTGAGTATTGTTTTCATTTAATAAGTTGACGAACATAAGCATTTCCACATTGTGAGGTATCTGAAAATAATGTCTTGATGCACATAAATATTTAGTAATGGCAATGTTGCCTGAATGTTCCTCGAAGAAATAATTGTCACCCTGTCTGTCGTCAAATTGCCACAGGATTTCCAAGCAGCATCACCAGTCAAATCCAGTTGACAAGTAGCCAAGCGACGGCAACCACTCTGAGCACTGCAAGCGTCACAAGGGTGTCATCTCCTACCTTTCCATCTCTGACTTCGTCATTCACTACCACAGGTAAGATGACGCCAAATAATTATGAAGACAAAGTGTTGCAATTTGACGGACACATATGCTGTTTTTCAAAGCTATATGAGACTGATAGGTGTTTTCTAATAACACTTTGTATGAAAATAAATTCTACTGACTCAATATATGCTGCCACTACGGTAGTATTGAAAGACGGGTTGAAAATTGGAGTCTTTTAGAAATCTCATAGTAAATGAGCCATTGTTCGATGCCTCGTGCACTGGATCATTATGAAACATAACATGTTCAGAGCCTTCTCTATCTTAATCCATATATCTGGTTGAATTTATTGACTTCTGGAATAATACCTCTGAGTGTCTTTTTATATGACTATCTACAAACAATTTGACTTTTTATACAGGGCGATTCTTGTCATTCATTTTCTGACACATGCCTGATTTGAAACAGTATGTACAGATGAATTATCTGCCTTATTCTTTAACATACTACTATAGCAAATCTAATTGACGTGACCTTTGTCTATACCATTTAACCAACTGTAGAATCGTGATATGTTGCCGGTGCTAAGTTAATCAGGAGAAGCAGGATGTGGGTTGTCTATGCGTATTTCCCTAATGTTACTTAATGTGGCTCAACGTTTTGAAAACTAATTTCACAAACTAGATTATAATCCACATAAGGTATGCTAATTTTACAATGAGATAATTAAGGTAACAGTGCTTTGATCAAGCTAACATTCTGATCTCTGTTCTGTTTTCTTTTAATAAGTTGACTAATGTAAGCTTTCTCACTTGTCGAAAATCAAAAATAATATCTTTTTGCACATAAATGTAGGTCTATGGCAATGTCGCCTAAAGTATCTTTTAGAGTAATAATTGTCACCCTGTCTGTCTAGGACCGCTCCGGTGGTCTACTGGTTACAACGTCCGCCTCGAATGCGGTTGGTCGTGGGTTCGATCTCCGGCCGAGTCATGCCAAAGAGTTATAAAGTTGGTACTAACAGCTGCCTCGTTTGGCGCTCAGCATCAAGAGGTTAGTGTTTGGACTGGTCGGCCTGGTGTCAAAATAATGTGACTTGGTGGGATATGATGCTACATTTCTTCGGCATGATGCCCCAGTGCTAGACATCACTATAACTGTAACATGGCAGACATGGTAGCGATATGACTGCAAAATCTTTAAAGCTACGTTAACAAATCGAAATCCAAATCCTGTCAAGAAATTTCCTAAGGATATCCAACCAGCATCGCCAGCCAAACCCAGCTGACAAGTAGCCAAGTAACGGCAAGCAATCTGAGCACTGAAATAGGCACAAGGGTCTCTTCTATTTCCTTTCCATCTCTGGCTTCGTCGTTCACTACCACAAGTAAGATGATGCCAAATAATTATTGAGACACAATTGTATAATGGTCTGTACACTTAATGACAAGCACTGTATAACTTTACGGAAGGCTCTGTGAATTTCAATTTGTCATCATCCAAAGGGTTGAACAGAGAGTGTCTGTCTTCGTGCATTGACTAAAGCTCGAATGACGTGCTTATTTAGCCGCTTGTGTTAACAGGCATTTGCAAGTGGCCTTTATGACTGATAGCTACCGACTTTGAAACGGATTGAGTAACGAAAGTAACCGCTATTTGGTGATTTGTTTTGAAATAAATTCCGGTCTAAATATTTAGATTGACTTGGAGACATCTGCTGCTTTAACCTTACCCGACTGGGTGTAAGGCATTATTTAGTACTAAGATTAATGGATGACAGGTGAAGAATTACATGAAACGGACCACCTATCAATGTTTTTTTTTCCAGATACTTTAGTAGGATTCCCCAAATTCCTCAATTCAATTCAGAAATAGACTCATAGGTGAACGTATTTTACACACTGTATGGCATTGCTTGATAACTATTTTCCACTGACTAGACCAATCATAATCCACATGTAGCATATGATAGCGAATCCGTACTACTGACTGGTCGAGTTCAAGCTTGAGACTTTAAGGAATGTCATAGTAAATGAGCGACATAGTATCCCAGTTGCACTGTCTTGTGGAGAAGCATGACATGCTCAGAGCATTATATTTATTAAACAATATCTTACCTTGAAAGTATTCCGATCAGGAATACATCAGCTGACTGTCGTTTTATATTGCTCTCTTCAAAGAAATTGATTTCTTCTATAGGGAGCTACTTGCAAAACATTCTCTTGGCAGATGACTGACGTGACTTTGCTATATATATAAGAACATCTGCCGCAATACTTCACGTATTACTGTGACAGATCCTACAGACATGATCGTTTTTCAATATCATTCCAACACCTCTAGAATATTTATATGTTGCAGTTGTTAGATCAATCAGCGGAAGTAGTGTGTGGGATCGTTTCTTATATTTCCATAATGTTACATAATGTAGGTCCTCGTACTTGTAAAAATAGCCTAATTTAGCTACAGTGTATGGAAAGTATAGTAAATTGAGGATGAAATAATTAAGGTAGTAAGGCTTGCATCTGGGTAAAATACAGATTTCCTTTCTTTTTAATTTTATGTAGTGGAATGTAAGCTTTAGCAGTTTTCAAATATGAGACATAACTACTGTATGTAAATAAATGTTGCGTCTATGAAAATGCAGCCTAAATGTTCTTTGGGAGAAATATTTTCACCTTGTCTTTCCACAAATTGCAACAGGATTTCCAACCAGCATCTCCAGCAGCCAAATCCAGCTGACAAGTAGCCAAGCGACGACGACCAGTCGGAGCATTGGAAGCGTCAGTATGGTATCTTCTTCTACCGTTCCAGCTGTGAGTTCTTCATTCGCTACCACAGGTAAAATGTCGCCAAATAGTTATGAAGACAAAATGGTATATCCATTTAGTCAGCAGTAATGTACAGATTTATTGGTGGTGGGTACGGTGCTTTTGGATTTGGCATCGTCCAAACTGTTGAACACACTTGTCCTAGTGGCTTCCATTGAAAAACGTTGTTATGATATACTTCTTGATGACTATGTATTAAGACCTATTTAAAAGTGCTGTTTATTAGTGATAGCTACTGCCTTTGAAGGGAATTGGTAAAAGGGAGAGGTATTCCAACAGCGTGAAGCGTTTTGGACTTATATCCTGTCTAAGTATTTATCTTAGGCTGGAGTGATCTGCAGCCTTTTTGTTACTCGCATTGATTTAAGATAGATTAGGTAAGATCATGATCGACAGGTGAATTGTTGCAGTCAATTGACCACCAGTTATTATCATTTAGGTACTTTGCAGTCCAAATAGGTTCTTTTTCAAATCAGTAAGAGACAATTAGGTGTATTTTAATTGCACTGTGTTTGATACTGGTTGGTAACAAACCTACACTCACTCAACATATGCTACCTATACGGTATTATGGATAAACCAATTTAACACTCGATTCTTTCAGGAATCTTATAGTAAATTCGCCATTAAGCGGCCCACTTGCACTGCATCATTGGGAATCATAGAATGATCAGAGAATAATCTCTCACTCAAATGATATATCTGCTTGAATTTTTTCTGTTTTGGAATAATACGGTTGGGTGTCATTTTATGTTGCACCTACAATGAATTGGATCAGTCCTATAGGGCTGTACTTGCTGAACATTTCCTTGGTAATGACTGATCTGAAATAGTATGTACAGATGAATTATATTCGGCAGTATTTAACACATGTCTGAAGGAAAAAGGAAATCTCATTGCGTTGATCTTTATTCTATAACATATAACTTATTCTAGAATCGAGGTATGTTCACAATGCTAAAGTAATCGGATAAAGCAGGGCGTGAATTCTTTACACACATTTCCATTATGCTATTTGATGTTGGTCATCGTTGTAGAAACTAATTTTACAAACTAGACTAAAATGCATAGAATGTATAATAACTTTAGTATGAGATAAATGAGATAATAATACTTTGATCAGGCTAACACTCTTATTTGAGTATTGTTTTCATTTAATAAGTTGACGAACATAAGCATTTCCACATTGTGAGGTATCTGAAAATAATGTCTTGATGCACATAAATATTTAGTAATGGCAATGTTGCCTGAATGTTCCTCGAAGAAATAATTGTCACCCTGTCTGTCGTCAAATTGCCACAGGATTTCCAAGCAGCATCACCAGTCAAATCCAGTTGACAAGTAGCCAAGCGACGGCAACCACTCTGAGCACTGCAAGCGTCACAAGGGTGTCATCTCCTACCTTTCCATCTCTGACTTCGTCATTCACTACCACAGGTAAGATGACGCCAAATAATTATGAAGACAAAGTGTTGCAATTTGACGGACACATATGCTGTTTTTCAAAGCTATATGAGACTGATAGGTGTTTTCTAATAACACTTTGTATGAAAATAAATTCTACTGACTCAATATATGCTGCCACTACGGTAGTATTGAAAGACGGGTTGAAAATTGGAGTCTTTTAGAAATCTCATAGTAAATGAGCCATTGTTCGATGCCTCGTGCACTGGATCATTATGAAACATAACATGTTCAGAGCCTTCTCTATCTTAATCCATATATCTGGTTGAATTTATTGACTTCTGGAATAATACCTCTGAGTGTCTTTTTATATGACTATCTACAAACAATTTGACTTTTTATACAGGGCGATTCTTGTCATTCATTTTCTGACACATGCCTGATTTGAAACAGTATGTACAGATGAATTATCTGCCTTATTCTTTAACATACTACTATAGCAAATCTAATTGACGTGACCTTTGTCTATACCATTTAACCAACTGTAGAATCGTGATATGTTGCCGGTGCTAAGTTAATCAGGAGAAGCAGGATGTGGGTTGTCTATGCGTATTTCCCTAATGTTACTTAATGTGGCTCAACGTTTTGAAAACTAATTTCACAAACTAGATTATAATCCACATAAGGTATGCTAATTTTACAATGAGATAATTAAGGTAACAGTGCTTTGATCAAGCTAACATTCTGATCTCTGTTCTGTTTTCTTTTAATAAGTTGACTAATGTAAGCTTTCTCACTTGTCGAAAATCAAAAATAATATCTTTTTGCACATAAATGTAGGTCTATGGCAATGTCGCCTAAAGTATCTTTTAGAGTAATAATTGTCACCCTGTCTGTCTAGGACCGCTCCGGTGGTCTACTGGTTACAACGTCCGCCTCGAATGCGGTTGGTCGTGGGTTCGATCTCCGGCCGAGTCATGCCAAAGAGTTATAAAGTTGGTACTAACAGCTGCCTCGTTTGGCGCTCAGCATCAAGAGGTTAGTGTTTGGACTGGTCGGCCTGGTGTCAAAATAATGTGACTTGGTGGGATATGATGCTACATTTCTTCGGCATGATGCCCCAGTGCTAGACATCACTATAACTGTAACATGGCAGACATGGTAGCGATATGACTGCAAAATCTTTAAAGCTACGTTAACAAATCGAAATCCAAATCCTGTCAAGAAATTTCCTAAGGATATCCAACCAGCATCGCCAGCCAAACCCAGCTGACAAGTAGCCAAGTAACGGCAAGCAATCTGAGCACTGAAATAGGCACAAGGGTCTCTTCTATTTCCTTTCCATCTCTGGCTTCGTCGTTCACTACCACAAGTAAGATGATGCCAAATAATTATTGAGACACAATTGTATAATGGTCTGTACACTTAATGACAGGCACTGTATAACTTTACGGAAGGCTCTGTGAATTTCAATTTGTCATCATCCAAAGGGTTGAACAGAGAGTGTCTGTCTTCGTGCATTGACTAAAGCTCGAATGACGTGCTTATTTAGCCGCTTGTGTTAACAGGCATTTGCAAGTGGCCTTTATGACTGATAGCTACCGACTTTGAAACGGATTGAGTAACGAAAGTAACCGCTATTTGGTGATTTGTTTTGAAATAAATTCCGGTCTAAATATTTAGATTGACTTGGAGACATCTGCTGCTTTAACCTTACCCGACTGGGTGTAAGGCATTATTTAGTACTAAGATTAATGGATGACAGGTGAAGAATTACATGAAACGGACCACCTATCAATGTTTTTTTTTCCAGATACTTTAGTAGGATTCCCCAAATTCCTCAATTCAATTCAGAAATAGACTCATAGGTGAACGTATTTTACACACTGTATGGCATTGCTTGATAACTATTTTCCACTGACTAGACCAATCATAATCCACATGTAGCATATGATAGCGAATCCGTACTACTGACTGGTCGAGTTCAAGCTTGAGACTTTAAGGAATGTCATAGTAAATGAGCGACATAGTATCCCAGTTGCACTGTCTTGTGGAGAAGCATGACATGCTCAGAGCATTATATTTATTAAACAATATCTTACCTTGAAAGTATTCCGATCAGGAATACATCAGCTGACTGTCGTTTTATATTGCTCTCTTCAAAGAAATTGATTTCTTCTATAGGGAGCTACTTGCAAAACATTCTCTTGGCAGATGACTGACGTGACTTTGCTATATATATAAGAACATCTGCCGCAATACTTCACGTATTACTGTGACAGATCCTACGGACATGATCGTTTTTCAATATCATTCCAACACCTCTAGAATATTTATATGTTGCAGTTGTTAGATCAATCAGCGGAAGTAGTGTGTGGGATCGTTTCTTATATTTCCATAATGTTACATAATGTAGGTCCTCGTACTTGTAAAAATAGCCTAATTTAGCTACAGTGTATGGAAAGTATAGTAAACTGAGGATGAAATAATTAAGGTAGTAAGGCTTGCATCTGGGTAAAATACAGATTTCCTTTCTTTTTAATTTTATGTAATGGAATGTAAGCTTTAGCAGTTTTCAAATATGAGACATAACTACTGTATGTAAATAAATGTTGCGTCTATGAAAATGCAGCCTAAATGTTCTTTGGGAGAAATATTTTCACCTTGTCTTTCCACAAATTGCAACAGGATTTCCAACCAGCATCTCCAGCAGCCAAATCCAGCTGACAAGTAGCCAAGCGACGACGACCAGTCGGAGCATTGGAAGCGTCAGTATGGTATCTTCTTCTACCGTTCCAGCTGTGAGTTCTTCATTCGCTACCACAGGTAAAATGTCGCCAAATAGTTATGAAGACAAAATGGTATATCCATTTAGTCAGCAGTAATGTACAGATTTATTGGTGGTGGGTACGGTGCTTTTGGATTTGGCATCGTCCAAACTGTTGAACACACTTGTCCTAGTGGCTTCCATTGAAAAACGTTGTTATGATATACTTCTTGATGACTATGTATTAAGACCTATTTAAAAGTGCTGTTTATTAGTGATAGCTACTGCCTTTGAAGGGAATTGGTAAAAGGGAGAGGTATTCCAACAGCGTGAAGCGTTTTGGACTTATATCCTGTCTAAGTATTTATCTTAGGCTGGAGTGATCTGCAGCCTTTTTGTTACTCGCATTGATTTAAGATATATTAGATTAGGTAAGATCATGATCGACAGGTGAATTGTTGCAATCAATTGACCACCAGTTATTATCATTTAGGTACTTTGCAGTCCAAATAGGTTCTTTTTCAAATCAGTAAGAGACAATTAGGTGTATTTTAATTGCACTGTGTTTGATACTGGTTGGTAACAAACCTACACTCACTCAACATATGCTACCTATACGGTATTATGGATAAACCAATTTAACACTCGATTCTTTCAGGAATCTTATAGTAAATTCGCCATTAAGCGGCCCACTTGCACTGCATCATTGGGAATCATAGAATGATCAGAGAATAATCTCTCACTCAAATGATATATCTGCTTGAATTTTTTCTGTTTTGGAATAATACGGTTGGGTGTCATTTTATGTTGCACCTACAATGAATTGGATCAGTCCTATAGGGCTGTACTTGCTGAACATTTCCTTGGTAATGACTGATCTGAAATAGTATGTACAGATGAATTATATTCGGCAGTATTTAACACATGTCTGAAGGAAAAAGGAAATCTCATTGCGTTGATCTTTATTCTATAACATATAACTTATTCTAGAATCGAGGTATGTTCACAATGCTAAAGTAATCGGATAAAGCAGGGCGTGAATTCTTTACACACATTTCCATTATGCTATTTGATGTTGGTCATCGTTGTAGAAACTAATTTTACAAACTAGACTAAAATGCATAGAATGTATAATAACTTTAGTATGAGATAAATGAGATAATAATACTTTGATCAGGCTAACACTCTTATTTGAGTATTGTTTTCATTTAATAAGTTGACGAACATAAGCATTTCCACATTGTGAGGTATCTGAAAATAATGTCTTGATGCACATAAATATTTAGTAATGGCAATGTTGCCTAAATGTTCCTCGAAGAAATAATTGTCACCCTGTCTGTCGTCAAATTGCCACAGGATTTCCAAGCAGCATCACCAGTCAAATCCAGTTGACAAGTAGCCAAGCGACGGCAACCACTCTGAGCACTGCAAGCGTCACAAGGGTGTCATCTCCTACCTTTCCATCTCTGACTTCGTCATTCACTACCACAGGTAAGATGACGCCAAATAATTATGAAGACAAAGTGTTGCAATTTGACGGACACATATGCTGTTTTTCAAAGCTATATGAGACTGATAGGTGTTTTCTAATAACACTTTGTATGAAAATAAATTCTACTGACTCAATATATGCTGCCACTACGGTAGTATTGAAAGACGGGTTGAAAATTGGAGTCTTTTAGAAATCTCATAGTAAATGAGCCATTGTTCGATGCCTCGTGCACTGGATCATTATGAAACATAACATGTTCAGAGCCTTCTCTATCTTAATCCATATATCTGGTTGAATTTATTGACTTCTGGAATAATACCTCTGAGTGTCTTTTTATATGACTATCTACAAACAATTTGACTTTTTATACAGGGCGATTCTTGTCATTCATTTTCTGACACATGCCTGATTTGAAACAGTATGTACAGATGAATTATCTGCCTTATTCTTTAACATACTACTATAGCAAATCTAATTGACGTGACCTTTGTCTATACCATTTAACCAACTGTAGAATCGTGATATGTTGCCGGTGCTAAGTTAATCAGGAGAAGCAGGATGTGGGTTGTCTATGCGTATTTCCCTAATGTTACTTAATGTGGCTCAACGTTTTGAAAACTAATTTCACAAACTAGATTATAATCCACATAAGGTATGCTAATTTTACAATGAGATAATTAAGGTAACAGTGCTTTGATCAAGCTAACATTCTGATCTCTGTTCTGTTTTCTTTTAATAAGTTGACTAATGTAAGCTTTCTCACTTGTCGAAAATCAAAAATAATATCTTTTTGCACATAAATGTAGGTCTATGGCAATGTCGCCTAAAGTATCTTTTAGAGTAATAATTGTCACCCTGTCTGTCTAGGACCGCTCCGGTGGTCTACTGGTTACAACGTCCGCCTCGAATGCGGTTGGTCGTGGGTTCGATCTCCGGCCGAGTCATGCCAAAGAGTTATAAAGTTGGTACTAACAGCTGCCTCGTTTGGCGCTCAGCATCAAGAGGTTAGTGTTTGGACTGGTCGGCCTGGTGTCAAATAATGTGACTTGGTGGGATATGATGCTACATTTCTTCGGCATGATGCCCCAGTGCTAGACATCACTATAACTGTAACATGGCAGACATGGTAGCGATATGACTGCAAAATCTTTAAAGCTACGTTAACAAATCGAAATCCAAATCCTGTCAAGAAATTTCCTAAGGATATCCAACCAGCATCGCCAGCCAAACCCAGCTGACAAGTAGCCAAGTAACGGCAAGCAATCTGAGCACTGAAATAGGCACAAGGGTCTCTTCTATTTCCTTTCCATCTCTGGCTTCGTCGTTCACTACCACAAGTAAGATGATGCCAAATAATTATTGAGACACAATTGTATAATGGTCTGTACACTTAATGACAAGCACTGTATAACTTTACGGAAGGCTCTGTGAATTTCAATTTGTCATCATCCAAAGGGTTGAACAGAGAGTGTCTGTCTTCGTGCATTGACTAAAGCTCGAATGACGTGCTTATTTAGCCGCTTGTGTTAACAGGCATTTGCAAGTGGCCTTTATGACTGATAGCTACCGACTTTGAAACGGATTGAGTAACGAAAGTAACCGCTATTTGGTGATTTGTTTTGAAATAAATTCCGGTCTAAATATTTAGATTGACTTGGAGACATCTGCTGCTTTAACCTTACCCGACTGGGTGTAAGGCATTATTTAGTACTAAGATTAATGGATGACAGGTGAAGAATTACATGAAACGGACCACCTATCAATGTTTTTTTTTCCAGATACTTTAGTAGGATTCCCCAAATTCCTCAATTCAATTCAGAAATAGACTCATAGGTGAACGTATTTTACACACTGTATGGCATTGCTTGATAACTATTTTCCACTGACTAGACCAATCATAATCCACATGTAGCATATGATAGCGAATCCGTACTACTGACTGGTCGAGTTCAAGCTTGAGACTTTAAGGAATGTCATAGTAAATGAGCGACATAGTATCCCAGTTGCACTGTCTTGTGGAGAAGCATGACATGCTCAGAGCATTATATTTATTAAACAATATCTTACCTTGAAAGTATTCCGATCAGGAATACATCAGCTGACTGTCGTTTTATATTGCTCTCTTCAAAGAAATTGATTTCTTCTATAGGGAGCTACTTGCAAAACATTCTCTTGGCAGATGACTGACGTGACTTTGCTATATATATAAGAACATCTGCCGCAATACTTCACGTATTACTGTGACAGATCCTACGGACATGATCGTTTTTCAATATCATTCCAACACCTCTAGAATATTTATATGTTGCAGTTGTTAGATCAATCAGCGGAAGTAGTGTGTGGGATCGTTTCTTATATTTCCATAATGTCACATAATGTAGGTCCTCGTACTTGTAAAAATAGCCTAATTTAGCTACAGTGTATGGAAAGTATAGTAAACTGAGGATGAAATAATTAAGGTAGTAAGGCTTGCATCTGGGTAAAATACAGATTTCCTTTCTTTTTAATTTTATGTAATGGAATGTAAGCTTTAGCAGTTTTCAAATATGAGACATAACTACTGTATGTAAATAAATGTTGCGTCTATGAAAATGCAGCCTAAATGTTCTTTGGGAGAAATATTTTCACCTTGTCTTTCCACAAATTGCAACAGGATTTCCAACCAGCATCTCCAGCAGCCAAATCCAGCTGACAAGTAGCCAAGCGACGACGACCAGTCGGATTATTGGAAGCGTCAGTATGGTATCTTCTTCTACCGTTCCAGCTGTGAGTTCTTCATTCGCTACCACAGGTAAAATGTCGCCAAATAGTTATGAAGACAAAATGGTATATCCATTTAGTCAGCAGTAATGTACAGATTTATTGGTGGTGGGTACGGTGCTTTTGGATTTGGCATCGTCCAAACTGTTGAACACACTTGTCCTAGTGGCTTCCATTGAAAAACGTTGTTATGATATACTTCTTGATGACTATGTATTAAGACCTATTTAAAAGTGCTGTTTATTAGTGATAGCTACTGCCTTTGAAGGGAATTGGTAAAAGGGAGAGGTATTCCAACAGCGTGAAGCGTTTTGGACTTATATCCTGTCTAAGTATTTATCTTAGGCTGGAGTGATCTGCAGCCTTTTTGTTACTCGCATTGATTTAAGATATATTAGATTAGGTAAGATCATGATCGACAGGTGAATTGTTGCAATCAATTGACCACCAGTTATTATCATTTAGGTACTTTGCAGTCCAAATAGGTTCTTTTTCAAATCAGTAAGAGACAATTAGGTGTATTTTAATTGCACTGTGTTTGATACTGGTTGGTAACAAACCTACACTCACTCAACATATGCTACCTATACGGTATTATGGATAAACCAATTTAACACTCGATTCTTTCAGGAATCTTATAGTAAATTCGCCATTAAGCGGCCCACTTGCACTGCATCATTGGGAATCATAGAATGATCAGAGAATAATCTCTCACTCAAATGATATATCTGCTTGAATTTTTTCTGTTTTGGAATAATACGGTTGGGTGTCATTTTATGTTGCACCTACAATGAATTGGATCAGTCCTATAGGGCTGTACTTGCTGAACATTTCCTTGGTAATGACTGATCTGAAATAGTATGTACAGATGAATTATATTCGGCAGTATTTAACACATGTCTGAAGGAAAAAGGAAATCTCATTGCGTTGATCTTTATTCTATAACATATAACTTATTCTAGAATCGAGGTATGTTCACAATGCTAAAGTAATCGGATAAAGCAGGGTGTGAATTCTTTACACACATTTCCATTATGCTATTTGATGTTGGTCATCGTTGTAGAAACTAATTTTACAAACTAGACTAAAATGCATAGAATGTATAATAACTTTAGTATGAGATAAATGAGATAATAATACTTTGATCAGGCTAACACTCTTATTTGAGTATTGTTTTCATTTAATAAGTTGACGAACATAAGCATTTCCACATTGTGAGGTATCTGAAAATAATGTCTTGATGCACATAAATATTTAGTAATGGCAATGTTGCCTGAATGTTCCTCGAAGAAATAATTGTCACCCTGTCTGTCGTCAAATTGCCACAGGATTTCCAAGCAGCATCACCAGTCAAATCCAGTTGACAAGTAGCCAAGCGACGGCAACCACTCTGAGCACTGCAAGCGTCACAAGGGTGTCATCTCCTACCTTTCCATCTCTGACTTCGTCATTCACTACCACAGGTAAGATGACGCCAAATAATTATGAAGACAAAGTGTTGCAATTTGACGGACACATATGCTGTTTTTCAAAGCTATATGAGACTGATAGGTGTTTTCTAATAACACTTTGTATGAAAATAAATTCTACTGACTCAATATATGCTGCCACTACGGTAGTATTGAAAGACGGGTTGAAAATTGGAGTCTTTTAGAAATCTCATAGTAAATGAGCCATTGTTCGATGCCTCGTGCACTGGATCATTATGAAACATAACATGTTCAGAGCCTTCTCTATCTTAATCCATATATCTGGTTGAATTTATTGACTTCTGGAATAATACCTCTGAGTGTCTTTTTATATGACTATCTACAAACAATTTGACTTTTTATACAGGGCGATTCTTGTCATTCATTTTCTGACACATGCCTGATTTGAAACAGTATGTACAGATGAATTATCTGCCTTATTCTTTAACATACTACTATAGCAAATCTAATTGACGTGACCTTTGTCTATACCATTTAACCAACTGTAGAATCGTGATATGTTGCCGGTGCTAAGTTAATCAGGAGAAGCAGGATGTGGGTTGTCTATGCGTATTTCCCTAATGTTACTTAATGTGGCTCAACGTTTTGAAAACTAATTTCACAAACTAGATTATAATCCACATAAGGTATGCTAATTTTACAATGAGATAATTAAGGTAACAGTGCTTTGATCAAGCTAACATTCTGATCTCTGTTCTGTTTTCTTTTAATAAGTTGACTAATGTAAGCTTTCTCACTTGTCGAAAATCAAAAATAATATCTTTTTGCACATAAATGTAGGTCTATGGCAATGTCGCCTAAAGTATCTTTTAGAGTAATAATTGTCACCCTGTCTGTCTAGGACCGCTCCGGTGGTCTACTGGTTACAACGTCCGCCTCGAATGCGGTTGGTCGTGGGTTCGATCTCCGGCCGAGTCATGCCAAAGAGTTATAAAGTTGGTACTAACAGCTGCCTCGTTTGGCGCTCAGCATCAAGAGGTTAGTGTTTGGACTGGTCGGCCTGGTGTCAAAATAATGTGACTTGGTGGGATATGATGCTACATTTCTTCGGCATGATGCCCCAGTGCTAGACATCACTATAACTGTAACATGGCAGACATGGTAGCGATATGACTGCAAAATCTTTAAAGCTACGTTAACAAATCGAAATCCAAATCCTGTCAAGAAATGTCCTAAGGATATCCAACCAGCATCGCCAGCCAAACCCAGCTGACAAGTAGCCAAGTAACGGCAAGCACTCTGAGCACTGAAATAGGCACAAGGGTCTCTTCTATTTCCTTTCCATCTCTGGCTTCGTCGTTCACTACCACAAGTAAGATGATGCCAAATAATTATTGAGACACAATTGTATAATGGTCTGTACACTTAATGACAAGCACTGTATAACTTTACGGAAGGCTCTGTGAATTTCAATTTGTCATCATCCAAAGGGTTGAACAGAGAGTGTCTGTCTTCGTGCATTGACTAAAGCTCGAATGACGTGCTTATTTAGCCGCTTGTGTTAACAGGCATTTGCAAGTGGCCTTTATGACTGATAGCTACCGACTTTGAAACGGATTGAGTAACGAAAGTAACCGCTATTTGGTGATTTGTTTTGAAATAAATTCCGGTCTAAATATTTAGATTGACTTGGAGACATCTGCTGCTTTAACCTTACCCGACTGGGTGTAAGGCATTATTTAGTACTAAGATTAATGGATGACAGGTGAAGAATTACATGAAACGGACCACCTATCAATGTTTTTTTTTCCAGATACTTTAGTAGGATTCCCCAAATTCCTCAATTCAATTCAGAAATAGACTCATAGGTGAACGTATTTTACACACTGTATGGCATTGCTTGATAACTATTTTCCACTGACTAGACCAATCATAATCCACATGTAGCATATGATAGCGAATCCGTACTACTGACTGGTCGAGTTCAAGCTTGAGACTTTAAGGAATGTCATAGTAAATGAGCGACATAGTATCCCAGTTGCACTGTCTTGTGGAGAAGCATGACATGCTCAGAGCATTATATTTATTAAACAATATCTTACCTTGAAAGTATTCCGATCAGGAATACATCAGCTGACTGTCGTTTTATATTGCTCTCTTCAAAGAAATTGATTTCTTCTATAGGGAGCTACTTGCAAAACATTCTCTTGGCAGATGACTGACGTGACTTTGCTATATATATAAGAACATCTGCCGCAATACTTCACGTATTACTGTGACAGATCCTACGGACATGATCGTTTTTCAATATCATTCCAACACCTCTAGAATATTTATATGTTGCAGTTGTTAGATCAATCAGCGGAAGTAGTGTGTGGGATCGTTTCTTATATTTCCATAATGTTACATAATGTAGGTCCTCGTACTTGTAAAAATAGCCTAATTTAGCTACAGTGTATGGAAAGTATAGTAAACTGAGGATGAAATAATTAAGGTAGTAAGGCTTGCATCTGGGTAAAATACAGATTTCCTTTCTTTTTAATTTTATGTAATGGAATGTAAGCTTTAGCAGTTTTCAAATATGAGACATAACTACTGTATGTAAATAAATGTTGCGTCTATGAAAATGCAGCCTAAATGTTCTTTGGGAGAAATATTTTCACCTTGTCTTTCCACAAATTGCAACAGGATTTCCAACCAGCATCTCCAGCAGCCAAATCCAGCTGACAAGTAGCCAAGCGACGACGACCAGTCGGAGCATTGGAAGCGTCAGTATGGTATCTTCTTCTACCGTTCCAGCTGTGAGTTCTTCATTCGCTACCACAGGTAAAATGTCGCCAAATAGTTATGAAGACAAAATGGTATATCCATTTAGTCAGCAGTAATGTACAGATTTATTGGTGGTGGGTACGGTGCTTTTGGATTTGGCATCGTCCAAACTGTTGAACACACTTGTCCTAGTGGCTTCCATTGAAAAACGTTGTTATGATATACTTCTTGATGACTATGTATTAAGACCTATTTAAAAGTGCTGTTTATTAGTGATAGCTACTGCCTTTGAAGGGAATTGGTAAAAGGGAGAGGTATTCCAACAGCGTGAAGCGTTTTGGACTTATATCCTGTCTAAGTATTTATCTTAGGCTGGAGTGATCTGCAGCCTTTTTGTTACTCGCATTGATTTAAGATATATTAGATTAGGTAAGATCATGATCGACAGGTGAATTGTTGCAATCAATTGACCACCAGTTATTATCATTTAGGTACTTTGCAGTCCAAATAGGTTCTTTTTCAAATCAGTAAGAGACAATTAGGTGTATTTTAATTGCACTGTGTTTGATACTGGTTGGTAACAAACCTACACTCACTCAACATATGCTACCTATACGGTATTATGGATAAACCAATTTAACACTCGATTCTTTCAGGAATCTTATAGTAAATTCGCCATTAAGCGGCCCACTTGCACTGCATCATTGGGAATCATAGAATGATCAGAGAATAATCTCTCACTCAAATGATATATCTGCTTGAATTTTTTCTGTTTTGGAATAATACGGTTGGGTGTCATTTTATGTTGCACCTACAATGAATTGGATCAGTCCTATAGGGCTGTACTTGCTGAACATTTCCTTGGTAATGACTGATCTGAAATAGTATGTACAGATGAATTATATTCGGCAGTATTTAACACATGTCTGAAGGAAAAAGGAAATCTCATTGCGTTGATCTTTATTCTATAACATATAACTTATTCTAGAATCGAGGTATGTTCACAATGCTAAAGTAATCGGATAAAGCAGGGCGTGAATTCTTTACACACATTTCCATTATGCTATTTGATGTTGGTCATCGTTGTAGAAACTAATTTTACAAACTAGACTAAAATGCATAGAATGTATAATAACTTTAGTATGAGATAAATGAGATAATAATACTTTGATCAGGCTAACACTCTTATTTGAGTATTGTTTTCATTTAATAAGTTGACGAACATAAGCATTTCCACATTGTGAGGTATCTGAAAATAATGTCTTGATGCACATAAATATTTAGTAATGGCAATGTTGCCTAAATGTTCCTCGAAGAAATAATTGTCACCCTGTCTGTCGTCAAATTGCCACAGGATTTCCAAGCAGCATCACCAGTCAAATCCAGTTGACAAGTAGCCAAGCGACGGCAACCACTCTGAGCACTGCAAGCGTCACAAGGGTGTCATCTCCTACCTTTCCATCTCTGACTTCGTCATTCACTACCACAGGTAAGATGACGCCAAATAATTATGAAGACAAAGTGTTGCAATTTGACGGACACATATGCTGTTTTTCAAAGCTATATGAGACTGATAGGTGTTTTCTAATAACACTTTGTATGAAAATAAATTCTACTGACTCAATATATGCTGCCACTACGGTAGTATTGAAAGACGGGTTGAAAATTGGAGTCTTTTAGAAATCTCATAGTAAATGAGCCATTGTTCGATGCCTCGTGCACTGGATCATTATGAAACATAACATGTTCAGAGCCTTCTCTATCTTAATCCATATATCTGGTTGAATTTATTGACTTCTGGAATAATACCTCTGAGTGTCTTTTTATATGACTATCTACAAACAATTTGACTTTTTATACAGGGCGATTCTTGTCATTCATTTTCTGACACATGCCTGATTTGAAACAGTATGTACAGATGAATTATCTGCCTTATTCTTTAACATACTACTATAGCAAATCTAATTGACGTGACCTTTGTCTATACCATTTAACCAACTGTAGAATCGTGATATGTTGCCGGTGCTAAGTTAATCAGGAGAAGCAGGATGTGGGTTGTCTATGCGTATTTCCCTAATGTTACTTAATGTGGCTCAACGTTTTGAAAACTAATTTCACAAACTAGATTATAATCCACATAAGGTATGCTAATTTTACAATGAGATAATTAAGGTAACAGTGCTTTGATCAAGCTAACATTCTGATCTCTGTTCTGTTTTCTTTTAATAAGTTGACTAATGTAAGCTTTCTCACTTGTCGAAAATCAAAAATAATATCTTTTTGCACATAAATGTAGGTCTATGGCAATGTCGCCTAAAGTATCTTTTAGAGTAATAATTGTCACCCTGTCTGTCTAGGACCGCTCCGGTGGTCTACTGGTTACAACGTCCGCCTCGAATGCGGTTGGTCGTGGGTTCGATCTCCGGCCGAGTCATGCCAAAGAGTTATAAAGTTGGTACTAACAGCTGCCTCGTTTGGCGCTCAGCATCAAGAGGTTAGTGTTTGGACTGGTCGGCCTGGTGTCAAATAATGTGACTTGGTGGGATATGATGCTACATTTCTTCGGCATGATGCCCCAGTGCTAGACATCACTATAACTGTAACATGGCAGACATGGTAGCGATATGACTGCAAAATCTTTAAAGCTACGTTAACAAATCGAAATCCAAATCCTGTCAAGAAATTTCCTAAGGATATCCAACCAGCATCGCCAGCCAAACCCAGCTGACAAGTAGCCAAGTAACGGCAAGCAATCTGAGCACTGAAATAGGCACAAGGGTCTCTTCTATTTCCTTTCCATCTCTGGCTTCGTCGTTCACTACCACAAGTAAGATGATGCCAAATAATTATTGAGACACAATTGTATAATGGTCTGTACACTTAATGACAAGCACTGTATAACTTTACGGAAGGCTCTGTGAATTTCAATTTGTCATCATCCAAAGGGTTGAACAGAGAGTGTCTGTCTTCGTGCATTGACTAAAGCTCGAATGACGTGCTTATTTAGCCGCTTGTGTTAACAGGCATTTGCAAGTGGCCTTTATGACTGATAGCTACCGACTTTGAAACGGATTGAGTAACGAAAGTAACCGCTATTTGGTGATTTGTTTTGAAATAAATTCCGGTCTAAATATTTAGATTGACTTGGAGACATCTGCTGCTTTAACCTTACCCGACTGGGTGTAAGGCATTATTTAGTACTAAGATTAATGGATGACAGGTGAAGAATTACATGAAACGGACCACCTATCAATGTTTTTTTTTCCAGATACTTTAGTAGGATTCCCCAAATTCCTCAATTCAATTCAGAAATAGACTCATAGGTGAACGTATTTTACACACTGTATGGCATTGCTTGATAACTATTTTCCACTGACTAGACCAATCATAATCCACATGTAGCATATGATAGCGAATCCGTACTACTGACTGGTCGAGTTCAAGCTTGAGACTTTAAGGAATGTCATAGTAAATGAGCGACATAGTATCCCAGTTGCACTGTCTTGTGGAGAAGCATGACATGCTCAGAGCATTATATTTATTAAACAATATCTTACCTTGAAAGTATTCCGATCAGGAATACATCAGCTGACTGTCGTTTTATATTGCTCTCTTCAAAGAAATTGATTTCTTCTATAGGGAGCTACTTGCAAAACATTCTCTTGGCAGATGACTGACGTGACTTTGCTATATATATAAGAACATCTGCCGCAATACTTCACGTATTACTGTGACAGATCCTACGGACATGATCGTTTTTCAATATCATTCCAACACCTCTAGAATATTTATATGTTGCAGTTGTTAGATCAATCAGCGGAAGTAGTGTGTGGGATCGTTTCTTATATTTCCATAATGTTACATAATGTAGGTCCTCGTACTTGTAAAAATAGCCTAATTTAGCTACAGTGTATGGAAAGTATAGTAAACTGAGGATGAAATAATTAAGGTAGTAAGGCTTGCATCTGGGTAAAATACAGATTTCCTTTCTTTTTAATTTTATGTAATGGAATGTAAGCTTTAGCAGTTTTCAAATATGAGACATAACTACTGTATGTAAATAAATGTTGCGTCTATGAAAATGCAGCCTAAATGTTCTTTGGGAGAAATATTTTCACCTTGTCTTTCCACAAATTGCAACAGGATTTCCAACCAGCATCTCCAGCAGCCAAATCCAGCTGACAAGTAGCCAAGCGACGACGACCAGTCGGAGCATTGGAAGCGTCAGTATGGTATCTTCTTCTACCGTTCCAGCTGTGAGTTCTTCATTCGCTACCACAGGTAAAATGTCGCCAAATAGTTATGAAGACAAAATGGTATATCCATTTAGTCAGCAGTAATGTACAGATTTATTGGTGGTGGGTACGGTGCTTTTGGATTTGGCATCGTCCAAACTGTTGAACACACTTGTCCTAGTGGCTTCCATTGAAAAACGTTGTTATGATATACTTCTTGATGACTATGTATTAAGACCTATTTAAAAGTGCTGTTTATTAGTGATAGCTACTGCCTTTGAAGGGAATTGGTAAAAGGGAGAGGTATTCCAACAGCGTGAAGCGTTTTGGACTTATATCCTGTCTAAGTATTTATCTTAGGCTGGAGTGATCTGCAGCCTTTTTGTTACTCGCATTGATTTAAGATATATTAGATTAGGTAAGATCATGATCGACAGGTGAATTGTTGCAATCAATTGACCACCAGTTATTATCATTTAGGTACTTTGCAGTCCAAATAGGTTCTTTTTCAAATCAGTAAGAGACAATTAGGTGTATTTTAATTGCACTGTGTTTGATACTGGTTGGTAACAAACCTACACTCACTCAACATATGCTACCTATACGGTATTATGGATAAACCAATTTAACACTCGATTCTTTCAGGAATCTTATAGTAAATTCGCCATTAAGCGGCCTACTTGCACTGCATCATTGGGAATCATAGAATGATCAGAGAATAATCTCTCACTCAAATGATATATCTGCTTGAATTTTTTCTGTTTTGGAATAATACGGTTGGGTGTCATTTTATGTTGCACCTACAATGAATTGGATCAGTCCTATAGGGCTGTACTTGCTGAACATTTCCTTGGTAATGACTGATCTGAAATAGTATGTACAGATGAATTATATTCGGCAGTATTTAACACATGTCTGAAGGAAAAAGGAAATCTCATTGCGTTGATCTTTATTCTATAACATATAACTTATTCTAGAATCGAGGTATGTTCACAATGCTAAAGTAATCGGATAAAGCAGGGCGTGAATTCTTTACACACATTTCCATTATGCTATTTGATGTTGGTCATCGTTGTAGAAACTAATTTTACAAACTAGACTAAAATGCATAGAATGTATAATAACTTTAGTATGAGATAAATGAGATAATAATACTTTGATCAGGCTAACACTCTTATTTGAGTATTGTTTTCATTTAATAAGTTGACGAACATAAGCATTTCCACATTGTGAGGTATCTGAAAATAATGTCTTGATGCACATAAATATTTAGTAATGGCAATGTTGCCTAAATGTTCCTCGAAGAAATAATTGTCACCCTGTCTGTCGTCAAATTGCCACAGGATTTCCAAGCAGCATCACCAGTCAAATCCAGTTGACAAGTAGCCAAGCGACGGCAACCACTCTGAGCACTGCAAGCGTCACAAGGGTGTCATCTCCTACCTTTCCATCTCTGACTTCGTCATTCACTACCACAGGTAAGATGACGCCAAATAATTATGAAGACAAAGTGTTGCAATTTGACGGACACATATGCTGTTTTTCAAAGCTATATGAGACTGATAGGTGTTTTCTAATAACACTTTGTATGAAAATAAATTCTACTGACTCAATATATGCTGCCACTACGGTAGTATTGAAAGACGGGTTGAAAATTGGAGTCTTTTAGAAATCTCATAGTAAATGAGCCATTGTTCGATGCCTCGTGCACTGGATCATTATGAAACATAACATGTTCAGAGCCTTCTCTATCTTAATCCATATATCTGGTTGAATTTATTGACTTCTGGAATAATACCTCTGAGTGTCTTTTTATATGACTATCTACAAACAATTTGACTTTTTATACAGGGCGATTCTTGTCATTCATTTTCTGACACATGCCTGATTTGAAACAGTATGTACAGATGAATTATCTGCCTTATTCTTTAACATACTACTATAGCAAATCTAATTGACGTGACCTTTGTCTATACCATTTAACCAACTGTAGAATCGTGATATGTTGCCGGTGCTAAGTTAATCAGGAGAAGCAGGATGTGGGTTGTCTATGCGTATTTCCCTAATGTTACTTAATGTGGCTCAACGTTTTGAAAACTAATTTCACAAACTAGATTATAATCCACATAAGGTATGCTAATTTTACAATGAGATAATTAAGGTAACAGTGCTTTGATCAAGCTAACATTCTGATCTCTGTTCTGTTTTCTTTTAATAAGTTGACTAATGTAAGCTTTCTCACTTGTCGAAAATCAAAAATAATATCTTTTTGCACATAAATGTAGGTCTATGGCAATGTCGCCTAAAGTATCTTTTAGAGTAATAATTGTCACCCTGTCTGTCTAGGACCGCTCCGGTGGTCTACTGGTTACAACGTCCGCCTCGAATGCGGTTGGTCGTGGGTTCGATCTCCGGCCGAGTCATGCCAAAGAGTTATAAAGTTGGTACTAACAGCTGCCTCGTTTGGCGCTCAGCATCAAGAGGTTAGTGTTTGGACTGGTCGGCCTGGTGTCAAAATAATGTGACTTGGTGGGATATGATGCTACATTTCTTCGGCATGATGCCCCAGTGCTAGACATCACTATAACTGTAACATGGCAGACATGGTAGCGATATGACTGCAAAATCTTTAAAGCTACGTTAACAAATCGAAATCCAAATCCTGTCAAGAAATTTCCTAAGGATATCCAACCAGCATCGCCAGCCAAACCCAGCTGACAAGTAGCCAAGTAACGGCAAGCACTCTGAGCAAGTAAATAGGCACAAGGGTCTCTTCTATTTCCTTTCCATCTCTGGCTTCGTCGTTCACTACCACAAGTAAGATGATGCCAAATAATTATTGAGACACAATTGTATAATGGTCTGTACACTTAATGACAAGCACTGTATAACTTTACGGAAGGCTCTGTGAATTTCAATTTGTCATCATCCAAAGGGTTGAACAGAGAGTGTCTGTCTTCGTGCATTGACTAAAGCTCGAATGACGTGCTTATTTAGCCGCTTGTGTTAACAGGCATTTGCAAGTGGCCTTTATGACTGATAGCTACCGACTTTGAAACGGATTGAGTAACGAAAGTAACCGCTATTTGGTGATTTGTTTTGAAATAAATTCCGGTCTAAATATTTAGATTGACTTGGAGACATCTGCTGCTTTAACCTTACCCGACTGGGTGTAAGGCATTATTTAGTACTAAGATTAATGGATGACAGGTGAAGAATTACATGAAACGGACCACCTATCAATGTTTTTTTTTTCCAGATACTTTAGTAGGATTCCCCAAATTCCTCAATTCAATTCAGAAATAGACTCATAGGTGAACGTATTTTACACACTGTATGGCATTGCTTGATAACTATTTTCCACTGACTAGACCAATCATAATCCACATGTAGCATATGATAGCGAATCCGTACTACTGACTGGTCGAGTTCAAGCTTGAGACTTTAAGGAATGTCATAGTAAATGAGCGACATAGTATCCCAGTTGCACTGTCTTGTGGAGAAGCATGACATGCTCAGAGCATTATATTTATTAAACAATATCTTACCTTGAAAGTATTCCGATCAGGAATACATCAGCTGACTGTCGTTTTATATTGCTCTCTTCAAAGAAATTGATTTCTTCTATAGGGAGCTACTTGCAAAACATTCTCTTGGCAGATGACTGACGTGACTTTGCTATATATATAAGAACATCTGCCGCAATACTTCACGTATTACTGTGACAGATCCTACGGACATGATCGTTTTTCAATATCATTCCAACACCTCTAGAATATTTATATGTTGCAGTTGTTAGATCAATCAGCGGAAGTAGTGTGTGGGATCGTTTCTTATATTTCCATAATGTTACATAATGTAGGTCCTCGTACTTGTAAAAATAGCCTAATTTAGCTACAGTGTATGGAAAGTATAGTAAACTGAGGATGAAATAATTAAGGTAGTAAGGCTTGCATCTGGGTAAAATACAGATTTCCTTTCTTTTTAATTTTATGTAATGGAATGTAAGCTTTAGCAGTTTTCAAATATGAGACATAACTACTGTATGTAAATAAATGTTGCGTCTATGAAAATGCAGCCTAAATGTTCTTTGGGAGAAATATTTTCACCTTGTCTTTCCACAAATTGCAACAGGATTTCCAACCAGCATCTCCAGCAGCCAAATCCAGCTGACAAGTAGCCAAGCGACGACGACCAGTCGGAGCATTGGAAGCGTCAGTATGGTATCTTCTTCTACCGTTCCAGCTGTGAGTTCTTCATTCGCTACCACAGGTAAAATGTCGCCAAATAGTTATGAAGACAAAATGGTATATCCATTTAGTCAGCAGTAATGTACAGATTTATTGGTGGTGGGTACGGTGCTTTTGGATTTGGCATCGTCCAAACTGTTGAACACACTTGTCCTAGTGGCTTCCATTGAAAAACGTTGTTATGATATACTTCTTGATGACTATGTATTAAGACCTATTTAAAAGTGCTGTTTATTAGTGATAGCTACTGCCTTTGAAGGGAATTGGTAAAAGGGAGAGGTATTCCAACAGCGTGAAGCGTTTTGGACTTATATCCTGTCTAAGTATTTATCTTAGGCTGGAGTGATCTGCAGCCTTTTTGTTACTCGCATTGATTTAAGATATATTAGATTAGGTAAGATCATGATCGACAGGTGAATTGTTGCAATCAATTGACCACCAGTTATTATCATTTAGGTACTTTGCAGTCCAAATAGGTTCTTTTTCAAATCAGTAAGAGACAATTAGGTGTATTTTAATTGCACTGTGTTTGATACTGGTTGGTAACAAACCTACACTCACTCAACATATGCTACCTATACGGTATTATGGATAAACCAATTTAACACTCGATTCTTTCAGGAATCTTATAGTAAATTCGCCATTAAGCGGCCCACTTGCACTGCATCATTGGGAATCATAGAATGATCAGAGAATAATCTCTCACTCAAATGATATATCTGCTTGAATTTTTTCTGTTTTGGAATAATACGGTTGGGTGTCATTTTATGTTGCACCTACAATGAATTGGATCAGTCCTATAGGGCTGTACTTGCTGAACATTTCCTTGGTAATGACTGATCTGAAATAGTATGTACAGATGAATTATATTCGGCAGTATTTAACACATGTCTGAAGGAAAAAGGAAATCTCATTGCGTTGATCTTTATTCTATAACATATAACTTATTCTAGAATCGAGGTATGTTCACAATGCTAAAGTAATCGGATAAAGCAGGGCGTGAATTCTTTACACACATTTCCATTATGCTATTTGATGTTGGTCATCGTTGTAGAAACTAATTTTACAAACTAGACTAAAATGCATAGAATGTATAATAACTTTAGTATGAGATAAATGAGATAATAATACTTTGATCAGGCTAACACTCTTATTTGAGTATTGTTTTCATTTAATAAGTTGACGAACATAAGCATTTCCACATTGTGAGGTATCTGAAAATAATGTCTTGATGCACATAAATATTTAGTAATGGCAATGTTGCCTAAATGTTCCTCGAAGAAATAATTGTCACCCTGTCTGTCGTCAAATTGCCACAGGATTTCCAAGCAGCATCACCAGTCAAATCCAGTTGACAAGTAGCCAAGCGACGGCAACCACTCTGAGCACTGCAAGCGTCACAAGGGTGTCATCTCCTACCTTTCCATCTCTGACTTCGTCATTCACTACCACAGGTAAGATGACGCCAAATAATTATGAAGACAAAGTGTTGCAATTTGACGGACACATATGCTGTTTTTCAAAGCTATATGAGACTGATAGGTGTTTTCTAATAACACTTTGTATGAAAATAAATTCTACTGACTCAATATATGCTGCCACTACGGTAGTATTGAAAGACGGGTTGAAAATTGGAGTCTTTTAGAAATCTCATAGTAAATGAGCCATTGTTCGATGCCTCGTGCACTGGATCATTATGAAACATAACATGTTCAGAGCCTTCTCTATCTTAATCCATATATCTGGTTGAATTTATTGACTTCTGGAATAATACCTCTGAGTGTCTTTTTATATGACTATCTACAAACAATTTGACTTTTTATACAGGGCGATTCTTGTCATTCATTTTCTGACACATGCCTGATTTGAAACAGTATGTACAGATGAATTATCTGCCTTATTCTTTAACATACTACTATAGCAAATCTAATTGACGTGACCTTTGTCTATACCATTTAACCAACTGTAGAATCGTGATATGTTGCCGGTGCTAAGTTAATCAGGAGAAGCAGGATGTGGGTTGTCTATGCGTATTTCCCTAATGTTACTTAATGTGGCTCAACGTTTTGAAAACTAATTTCACAAACTAGATTATAATCCACATAAGGTATGCTAATTTTACAATGAGATAATTAAGGTAACAGTGCTTTGATCAAGCTAACATTCTGATCTCTGTTCTGTTTTCTTTTAATAAGTTGACTAATGTAAGCTTTCTCACTTGTCGAAAATCAAAAATAATATCTTTTTGCACATAAATGTAGGTCTATGGCAATGTCGCCTAAAGTATCTTTTAGAGTAATAATTGTCACCCTGTCTGTCTAGGACCGCTCCGGTGGTCTACTGGTTACAACGTCCGCCTCGAATGCGGTTGGTCGTGGGTTCGATCTCCGGCCGCGTCATGCCAAAGAGTTATAAAGTTGGTACTAACAGCTGCCTCGTTTGGCGCTCAGCATCAAGAGGTTAGTGTTTGGACTGGTCGGCCTGGTGTCAAAATAATGTGACTTGGTGGGATATGATGCTACATTTCTTCGGCATGATGCCCCAGTGCTAGACATCACTATAACTGTAACATGGCAGACATGGTAGCGATATGACTGCAAAATCTTTAAAGCTACGTTAACAAATCGAAATCCAAATCCTGTCAAGAAATGTCCTAAGGATATCCAACCAGCATCGCCAGCCAAACCCAGCTGACAAGTAGCCAAGTAACGGCAAGCACTCTGAGCACTGAAATAGGCACAAGGGTCTCTTCTATTTCCTTTCCATCTCTGGCTTCGTCGTTCACTACCACAAGTAAGATGATGCCAAATAATTATTGAGACACAATTGTATAATGGTCTGTACACTTAATGACAAGCACTGTATAACTTTACGGAAGGCTCTGTGAATTTCAATTTGTCATCATCCAAAGGGTTGAACAGAGAGTGTCTGTCTTCGTGCATTGACTAAAGCTCGAATGACGTGCTTATTTAGCCGCTTGTGTTAACAGGCATTTGCAAGTGGCCTTTATGACTGATAGCTACCGACTTTGAAACGGATTGAGTAACGAAAGTAACCGCTATTTGGTGATTTGTTTTGAAATAAATTCCGGTCTAAATATTTAGATTGACTTGGAGACATCTGCTGCTTTAACCTTACCCGACTGGGTGTAAGGCATTATTTAGTACTAAGATTAATGGATGACAGGTGAAGAATTACATGAAACGGACCACCTATCAATGTTTTTTTTTTCCAGATACTTTAGTAGGATTCCCCAAATTCCTCAATTCAATTCAGAAATAGACTCATAGGTGAACGTATTTTACACACTGTATGGCATTGCTTGATAACTATTTTCCACTGACTAGACCAATCATAATCCACATGTAGCATATGATAGCGAATCCGTACTACTGACTGGTCGAGTTCAAGCTTGAGACTTTAAGGAATGTCATAGTAAATGAGCGACATAGTATCCCAGTTGCACTGTCTTGTGGAGAAGCATGACATGCTCAGAGCATTATATTTATTAAACAATATCTTACCTTGAAAGTATTCCGATCAGGAATACATCAGCTGACTGTCGTTTTATATTGCTCTCTTCAAAGAAATTGATTTCTTCTATAGGGAGCTACTTGCAAAACATTCTCTTGGCAGATGACTGACGTGACTTTGCTATATATATAAGAACATCTGCCGCAATACTTCACGTATTACTGTGACAGATCCTACGGACATGATCGTTTTTCAATATCATTCCAACACCTCTAGAATATTTATATGTTGCAGTTGTTAGATCAATCAGCGGAAGTAGTGTGTGGGATCGTTTCTTATATTTCCATAATGTTACATAATGTAGGTCCTCGTACTTGTAAAAATAGCCTAATTTAGCTACAGTGTATGGAAAGTATAGTAAACTGAGGATGAAATAATTAAGGTAGTAAGGCTTGCATCTGGGTAAAATACAGATTTCCTTTCTTTTTAATTTTATGTAATGGAATGTAAGCTTTAGCAGTTTTCAAATATGAGACATAACTACTGTATGTAAATAAATGTTGCGTCTATGAAAATGCAGCCTAAATGTTCTTTGGGAGAAATATTTTCACCTTGTCTTTCCACAAATTGCAACAGGATTTCCAACCAGCATCTCCAGCAGCCAAATCCAGCTGACAAGTAGCCAAGCGACGACGACCAGTCGGAGCATTGGAAGCGTCAGTATGGTATCTTCTTCTACCGTTCCAGCTGTGAGTTCTTCATTCGCTACCACAGGTAAAATGTCGCCAAATAGTTATGAAGACAAAATGGTATATCCATTTAGTCAGCAGTAATGTACAGATTTATTGGTGGTGGGTACGGTGCTTTTGGATTTGGCATCGTCCAAACTGTTGAACACACTTGTCCTAGTGGCTTCCATTGAAAAACGTTGTTATGATATACTTCTTGATGACTATGTATTAAGACCTATTTAAAAGTGCTGTTTATTAGTGATAGCTACTGCCTTTGAAGGGAATTGGTAAAAGGGAGAGGTATTCCAACAGCGTGAAGCGTTTTGGACTTATATCCTGTCTAAGTATTTATCTTAGGCTGGAGTGATCTGCAGCCTTTTTGTTACTCGCATTGATTTAAGATATATTAGATTAGGTAAGATCATGATCGACAGGTGAATTGTTGCAATCAATTGACCACCAGTTATTATCATTTAGGTACTTTGCAGTCCAAATAGGTTCTTTTTCAAATCAGTAAGAGACAATTAGGTGTATTTTAATTGCACTGTGTTTGATACTGGTTGGTAACAAACCTACACTCACTCAACATATGCTACCTATACGGTATTATGGATAAACCAATTTAACACTCGATTCTTTCAGGAATCTTATAGTAAATTCGCCATTAAGCGGCCCACTTGCACTGCATCATTGGGAATCATAGAATGATCAGAGAATAATCTCTCACTCAAATGATATATCTGCTTGAATTTTTTCTGTTTTGGAATAATACGGTTGGGTGTCATTTTATGTTGCACCTACAATGAATTGGATCAGTCCTATAGGGCTGTACTTGCTGAACATTTCCTTGGTAATGACTGATCTGAAATAGTATGTACAGATGAATTATATTCGGCAGTATTTAACACATGTCTGAAGGAAAAAGGAAATCTCATTGCGTTGATCTTTATTCTATAACATATAACTTATTCTAGAATCGAGGTATGTTCACAATGCTAAAGTAATCGGATAAAGCAGGGCGTGAATTCTTTACACACATTTCCATTATGCTATTTGATGTTGGTCATCGTTGTAGAAACTAATTTTACAAACTAGACTAAAATGCATAGAATGTATAATAACTTTAGTATGAGATAAATGAGATAATAATACTTTGATCAGGCTAACACTCTTATTTGAGTATTGTTTTCATTTAATAAGTTGACGAACATAAGCATTTCCACATTGTGAGGTATCTGAAAATAATGTCTTGATGCACATAAATATTTAGTAATGGCAATGTTGCCTAAATGTTCCTCGAAGAAATAATTGTCACCCTGTCTGTCGTCAAATTGCCACAGGATTTCCAAGCAGCATCACCAGTCAAATCCAGTTGACAAGTAGCCAAGCGACGGCAACCACTCTGAGCACTGCAAGCGTCACAAGGGTGTCATCTCCTACCTTTCCATCTCTGACTTCGTCATTCACTACCACAGGTAAGATGACGCCAAATAATTATGAAGACAAAGTGTTGCAATTTGACGGACACATATGCTGTTTTTCAAAGCTATATGAGACTGATAGGTGTTTTCTAATAACACTTTGTATGAAAATAAATTCTACTGACTCAATATATGCTGCCACTACGGTAGTATTGAAAGACGGGTTGAAAATTGGAGTCTTTTAGAAATCTCATAGTAAATGAGCCATTGTTCGATGCCTCGTGCACTGGATCATTATGAAACATAACATGTTCAGAGCCTTCTCTATCTTAATCCATATATCTGGTTGAATTTATTGACTTCTGGAATAATACCTCTGAGTGTCTTTTTATATGACTATCTACAAACAATTTGACTTTTTATACAGGGCGATTCTTGTCATTCATTTTCTGACACATGCCTGATTTGAAACAGTATGTACAGATGAATTATCTGCCTTATTCTTTAACATACTACTATAGCAAATCTAATTGACGTGACCTTTGTCTATACCATTTAACCAACTGTAGAATCGTGATATGTTGCCGGTGCTAAGTTAATCAGGAGAAGCAGGATGTGGGTTGTCTATGCGTATTTCCCTAATGTTACTTAATGTGGCTCAACGTTTTGAAAACTAATTTCACAAACTAGATTATAATCCACATAAGGTATGCTAATTTTACAATGAGATAATTAAGGTAACAGTGCTTTGATCAAGCTAACATTCTGATCTCTGTTCTGTTTTCTTTTAATAAGTTGACTAATGTAAGCTTTCTCACTTGTCGAAAATCAAAAATAATATCTTTTTGCACATAAATGTAGGTCTATGGCAATGTCGCCTAAAGTATCTTTTAGAGTAATAATTGTCACCCTGTCTGTCTAGGACCGCTCCGGTGGTCTACTGGTTACAACGTCCGCCTCGAATGCGGTTGGTCGTGGGTTCGATCTCCGGCCGAGTCATGCCAAAGAGTTATAAAGTTGGTACTAACAGCTGCCTCGTTTGGCGCTCAGCATCAAGAGGTTAGTGTTTGGACTGGTCGGCCTGGTGTCAAAATAATGTGACTTGGTGGGATATGATGCTACATTTCTTCGGCATGATGCCCCAGTGCTAGACATCACTATAACTGTAACATGGCAGACATGGTAGCGATATGACTGCAAAATCTTTAAAGCTACGTTAACAAATCGAAATCCAAATCCTGTCAAGAAATGTCCTAAGGATATCCAACCAGCATCGCCAGCCAAACCCAGCTGACAAGTAGCCAAGTAACGGCAAGCACTCTGAGCACTGAAATAGGCACAAGGGTCTCTTCTATTTCCTTTCCATCTCTGGCTTCGTCGTTCACTACCACAAGTAAGATGATGCCAAATAATTATTGAGACACAATTGTATAATGGTCTGTACACTTAATGACAAGCACTGTATAACTTTACGGAAGGCTCTGTGAATTTCAATTTGTCATCATCCAAAGGGTTGAACAGAGAGTGTCTGTCTTCGTGCATTGACTAAAGCTCGAATGACGTGCTTATTTAGCCGCTTGTGTTAACAGGCATTTGCAAGTGGCCTTTATGACTGATAGCTACCGACTTTGAAACGGATTGAGTAACGAAAGTAACCGCTATTTGGTGATTTGTTTTGAAATAAATTCCGGTCTAAATATTTAGATTGACTTGGAGACATCTGCTGCTTTAACCTTACCCGACTGGGTGTAAGGCATTATTTAGTACTAAGATTAATGGATGACAGGTGAAGAATTACATGAAACGGACCACCTATCAATGTTTTTTTTTCCAGATACTTTAGTAGGATTCCCCAAATTCCTCAATTCAATTCAGAAATAGACTCATAGGTGAACGTATTTTACACACTGTATGGCATTGCTTGATAACTATTTTCCACTGACTAGACCAATCATAATCCACATGTAGCATATGATAGCGAATCCGTACTACTGACTGGTCGAGTTCAAGCTTGAGACTTTAAGGAATGTCATAGTAAATGAGCGACATAGTATCCCAGTTGCACTGTCTTGTGGAGAAGCATGACATGCTCAGAGCATTATATTTATTAAACAATATCTTACCTTGAAAGTATTCCGATCAGGAATACATCAGCTGACTGTCGTTTTATATTGCTCTCTTCAAAGAAATTGATTTCTTCTATAGGGAGCTACTTGCAAAACATTCTCTTGGCAGATGACTGACGTGACTTTGCTATATATATAAGAACATCTGCCGCAATACTTCACGTATTACTGTGACAGATCCTACGGACATGATCGTTTTTCAATATCATTCCAACACCTCTAGAATATTTATATGTTGCAGTTGTTAGATCAATCAGCGGAAGTAGTGTGTGGGATCGTTTCTTATATTTCCATAATGTTACATAATGTAGGTCCTCGTACTTGTAAAAATAGCCTAATTTAGCTACAGTGTATGGAAAGTATAGTAAACTGAGGATGAAATAATTAAGGTAGTAAGGCTTGCATCTGGGTAAAATACAGATTTCCTTTCTTTTTAATTTTATGTAATGGAATGTAAGCTTTAGCAGTTTTCAAATATGAGACATAACTACTGTATGTAAATAAATGTTGCGTCTATGAAAATGCAGCCTAAATGTTCTTTGGGAGAAATATTTTCACCTTGTCTTTCCACAAATTGCAACAGGATTTCCAACCAGCATCTCCAGCAGCCAAATCCAGCTGACAAGTAGCCAAGCGACGACGACCAGTCGGAGCATTGGAAGCGTCAGTATGGTATCTTCTTCTACCGTTCCAGCTGTGAGTTCTTCATTCGCTACCACAGGTAAAATGTCGCCAAATAGTTATGAAGACAAAATGGTATATCCATTTAGTCAGCAGTAATGTACAGATTTATTGGTGGTGGGTACGGTGCTTTTGGATTTGGCATCGTCCAAACTGTTGAACACACTTGTCCTAGTGGCTTCCATTGAAAAACGTTGTTATGATATACTTCTTGATGACTATGTATTAAGACCTATTTAAAAGTGCTGTTTATTAGTGATAGCTACTGCCTTTGAAGGGAATTGGTAAAAGGGAGAGGTATTCCAACAGCGTGAAGCGTTTTGGACTTATATCCTGTCTAAGTATTTATCTTAGGCTGGAGTGATCTGCAGCCTTTTTGTTACTCGCATTGATTTAAGATATATTAGATTAGGTAAGATCATGATCGACAGGTGAATTGTTGCAATCAATTGACCACCAGTTATTATCATTTAGGTACTTTGCAGTCCAAATAGGTTCTTTTTCAAATCAGTAAGAGACAATTAGGTGTATTTTAATTGCACTGTGTTTGATACTGGTTGGTAACAAACCTACACTTACTCAACATATGCTACCTATACGGTATTATGGATAAACCAATTTAACACTCGATTCTTTCAGGAATCTTATAGTAAATTCGCCATTAAGCGGCCCACTTGCACTGCATCATTGTGAATCATAGAATGATCAGAGAATAATCTCTCACTCAAATGATATATCTGCTTGAATTTTTTCTGTTTTGGAATAATACGGTTGGGTGTCATTTTATGTTGCACCTACAATGAATTGGATCAGTCCTATAGGGCTGTACTTGCTGAACATTTCCTTGGTAATGACTGATCTGAAATAGTATGTACAGATGAATTATATTCGGCAGTATTTAACACATGTCTGAAGGAAAAAGGAAATCTCATTGCGTTGATCTTTATTCTATAACATATAACTTATTCTAGAATCGAGGTATGTTCACAATGCTAAAGTAATCGGATAAAGCAGGGCGTGAATTCTTTACACACATTTCCATTATGCTATTTGATGTTGGTCATCGTTGTAGAAACTAATTTTACAAACTAGACTAAAATGCATAGAATGTATAATAACTTTAGTATGAGATAAATGAGATAATAATACTTTGATCAGGCTAACACTCTTATTTGAGTATTGTTTTCATTTAATAAGTTGACGAACATAAGCATTTCCACATTGTGAGGTATCTGAAAATAATGTCTTGATGCACATAAATATTTAGTAATGGCAATGTTGCCTAAATGTTCCTCGAAGAAATAATTGTCACCCTGTCTGTCGTCAAATTGCCACAGGATTTCCAAGCAGCATCACCAGTCAAATCCAGTTGACAAGTAGCCAAGCGACGGCAACCACTCTGAGCACTGCAAGCGTCACAAGGGTGTCATCTCCTACCTTTCCATCTCTGACTTCGTCATTCACTACCACAGGTAAGATGACGCCAAATAATTATGAAGACAAAGTGTTGCAATTTGACGGACACATATGCTGTTTTTCAAAGCTATATGAGACTGATAGGTGTTTTCTAATAACACTTTGTATGAAAATAAATTCTACTGACTCAATATATGCTGCCACTACGGTAGTATTGAAAGACGGGTTGAAAATTGGAGTCTTTTAGAAATCTCATAGTAAATGAGCCATTGTTCGATGCCTCGTGCACTGGATCATTATGAAACATAACATGTTCAGAGCCTTCTCTATCTTAATCCATATATCTGGTTGAATTTATTGACTTCTGGAATAATACCTCTGAGTGTCTTTTTATATGACTATCTACAAACAATTTGACTTTTTATACAGGGCGATTCTTGTCATTCATTTTCTGACACATGCCTGATTTGAAACAGTATGTACAGATGAATTATCTGCCTTATTCTTTAACATACTACTATAGCAAATCTAATTGACGTGACCTTTGTCTATACCATTTAACCAACTGTAGAATCGTGATATGTTGCCGGTGCTAAGTTAATCAGGAGAAGCAGGATGTGGGTTGTCTATGCGTATTTCCCTAATGTTACTTAATGTGGCTCAACGTTTTGAAAACTAATTTCACAAACTAGATTATAATCCACATAAGGTATGCTAATTTTACAATGAGATAATTAAGGTAACAGTGCTTTGATCAAGCTAACATTCTGATCTCTGTTCTGTTTTCTTTTAATAAGTTGACTAATGTAAGCTTTCTCACTTGTCGAAAATCAAAAATAATATCTTTTTGCACATAAATGTAGGTCTATGGCAATGTCGCCTAAAGTATCTTTTAGAGTAATAATTGTCACCCTGTCTGTCTAGGACCGCTCCGGTGGTCTACTGGTTACAACGTCCGCCTCGAATGCGGTTGGTCGTGGGTTCGATCTCCGGCCGAGTCATGCCAAAGAGTTATAAAGTTGGTACTAACAGCTGCCTCGTTTGGCGCTCAGCATCAAGAGGTTAGTGTTTGGACTGGTCGGCCTGGTGTCAAAATAATGTGACTTGGTGGGATATGATGCTACATTTCTTCGGCATGATGCCCCAGTGCTAGACATCACTATAACTGTAACATGGCAGACATGGTAGCGATATGACTGCAAAATCTTTAAAGCTACGTTAACAAATCGAAATCCAAATCCTGTCAAGAAATGTCCTAAGGATATCCAACCAGCATCGCCAGCCAAACCCAGCTGACAAGTAGCCAAGTAACGGCAAGCACTCTGAGCACTGAAATAGGCACAAGGGTCTCTTCTATTTCCTTTCCATCTCTGGCTTCGTCGTTCACTACCACAAGTAAGATGATGCCAAATAATTATTGAGACACAATTGTATAATGGTCTGTACACTTAATGACAAGCACTGTATAACTTTACGGAAGGCTCTGTGAATTTCAATTTGTCATCATCCAAAGGGTTGAACAGAGAGTGTCTGTCTTCGTGCATTGACTAAAGCTCGAATGACGTGCTTATTTAGCCGCTTGTGTTAACAGGCATTTGCAAGTGGCCTTTATGACTGATAGCTACCGACTTTGAAACGGATTGAGTAACGAAAGTAACCGCTATTTGGTGATTTGTTTTGAAATAAATTCCGGTCTAAATATTTAGATTGACTTGGAGACATCTGCTGCTTTAACCTTACCCGACTGGGTGTAAGGCATTATTTAGTACTAAGATTAATGGATGACAGGTGAAGAATTACATGAAACGGACCACCTATCAATGTTTTTTTTTCCAGATACTTTAGTAGGATTCCCCAAATTCCTCAATTCAATTCAGAAATAGACTCATAGGTGAACGTATTTTACACACTGTATGGCATTGCTTGATAACTATTTTCCACTGACTAGACCAATCATAATCCACATGTAGCATATGATAGCGAATCCGTACTACTGACTGGTCGAGTTCAAGCTTGAGACTTTAAGGAATGTCATAGTAAATGAGCGACATAGTATCCCAGTTGCACTGTCTTGTGGAGAAGCATGACATGCTCAGAGCATTATATTTATTAAACAATATCTTACCTTGAAAGTATTCCGATCAGGAATACATCAGCTGACTGTCGTTTTATATTGCTCTCTTCAAAGAAATTGATTTCTTCTATAGGGAGCTACTTGCAAAACATTCTCTTGGCAGATGACTGACGTGACTTTGCTATATATATAAGAACATCTGCCGCAATACTTCACGTATTACTGTGACAGATCCTACGGACATGATCGTTTTTCAATATCATTCCAACACCTCTAGAATATTTATATGTTGCAGTTGTTAGATCAATCAGCGGAAGTAGTGTGTGGGATCGTTTCTTATATTTCCATAATGTTACATAATGTAGGTCCTCGTACTTGTAAAAATAGCCTAATTTAGCTACAGTGTATGGAAAGTATAGTAAACTGAGGATGAAATAATTAAGGTAGTAAGGCTTGCATCTGGGTAAAATACAGATTTCCTTTCTTTTTAATTTTATGTAATGGAATGTAAGCTTTAGCAGTTTTCAAATATGAGACATAACTACTGTATGTAAATAAATGTTGCGTCTATGAAAATGCAGCCTAAATGTTCTTTGGGAGAAATATTTTCACCTTGTCTTTCCACAAATTGCAACAGGATTTCCAACCAGCATCTCCAGCAGCCAAATCCAGCTGACAAGTAGCCAAGCGACGACGACCAGTCGGAGCATTGGAAGCGTCAGTATGGTATCTTCTTCTACCGTTCCAGCTGTGAGTTCTTCATTCGCTACCACAGGTAAAATGTCGCCAAATAGTTATGAAGACAAAATGGTATATCCATTTAGTCAGCAGTAATGTACAGATTTATTGGTGGTGGGTACGGTGCTTTTGGATTTGGCATCGTCCAAACTGTTGAACACACTTGTCCTAGTGGCTTCCATTGAAAAACGTTGTTATGATATACTTCTTGATGACTATGTATTAAGACCTATTTAAAAGTGCTGTTTATTAGTGATAGCTACTGCCTTTGAAGGGAATTGGTAAAAGGGAGAGGTATTCCAACAGCGTGAAGCGTTTTGGACTTATATCCTGTCTAAGTATTTATCTTAGGCTGGAGTGATCTGCAGCCTTTTTGTTACTCGCATTGATTTAAGATATATTAGATTAGGTAAGATCATGATCGACAGGTGAATTGTTGCAATCAATTGACCACCAGTTATTATCATTTAGGTACTTTGCAGTCCAAATAGGTTCTTTTTCAAATCAGTAAGAGACAATTAGGTGTATTTTAATTGCACTGTGTTTGATACTGGTTGGTAACAAACCTACACTTACTCAACATATGCTACCTATACGGTATTATGGATAAACCAATTTAACACTCGATTCTTTCAGGAATCTTATAGTAAATTCGCCATTAAGCGGCCCACTTGCACTGCATCATTGTGAATCATAGAATGATCAGAGAATAATCTCTCACTCAAATGATATATCTGCTTGAATTTTTTCTGTTTTGGAATAATACGGTTGGGTGTCATTTTATGTTGCACCTACAATGAATTGGATCAGTCCTATAGGGCTGTACTTGCTGAACATTTCCTTGGTAATGACTGATCTGAAATAGTATGTACAGATGAATTATATTCGGCAGTATTTAACACATGTCTGAAGGAAAAAGGAAATCTCATTGCGTTGATCTTTATTCTATAACATATAACTTATTCTAGAATCGAGGTATGTTCACAATGCTAAAGTAATCGGATAAAGCAGGGCGTGAATTCTTTACACACATTTCCATTATGCTATTTGATGTTGGTCATCGTTGTAGAAACTAATTTTACAAACTAGACTAAAATGCATAGAATGTATAATAACTTTAGTATGAGATAAATGAGATAATAATACTTTGATCAGGCTAACACTCTTATTTGAGTATTGTTTTCATTTAATAAGTTGACGAACATAAGCATTTCCACATTGTGAGGTATCTGAAAATAATGTCTTGATGCACATAAATATTTAGTAATGGCAATGTTGCCTAAATGTTCCTCGAAGAAATAATTGTCACCCTGTCTGTCGTCAAATTGCCACAGGATTTCCAAGCAGCATCACCAGTCAAATCCAGTTGACAAGTAGCCAAGCGACGGCAACCACTCTGAGCACTGCAAGCGTCACAAGGGTGTCATCTCCTACCTTTCCATCTCTGACTTCGTCATTCACTACCACAGGTAAGATGACGCCAAATAATTATGAAGACAAAGTGTTGCAATTTGACGGACACATATGCTGTTTTTCAAAGCTATATGAGACTGATAGGTGTTTTCTAATAACACTTTGTATGAAAATAAATTCTACTGACTCAATATATGCTGCCACTACGGTAGTATTGAAAGACGGGTTGAAAATTGGAGTCTTTTAGAAATCTCATAGTAAATGAGCCATTGTTCGATGCCTCGTGCACTGGATCATTATGAAACATAACATGTTCAGAGCCTTCTCTATCTTAATCCATATATCTGGTTGAATTTATTGACTTCTGGAATAATACCTCTGAGTGTCTTTTTATATGACTATCTACAAACAATTTGACTTTTTATACAGGGCGATTCTTGTCATTCATTTTCTGACACATGCCTGATTTGAAACAGTATGTACAGATGAATTATCTGCCTTATTCTTTAACATACTACTATAGCAAATCTAATTGACGTGACCTTTGTCTATACCATTTAACCAACTGTAGAATCGTGATATGTTGCCGGTGCTAAGTTAATCAGGAGAAGCAGGATGTGGGTTGTCTATGCGTATTTCCCTAATGTTACTTAATGTGGCTCAACGTTTTGAAAACTAATTTCACAAACTAGATTATAATCCACATAAGGTATGCTAATTTTACAATGAGATAATTAAGGTAACAGTGCTTTGATCAAGCTAACATTCTGATCTCTGTTCTGTTTTCTTTTAATAAGTTGACTAATGTAAGCTTTCTCACTTGTCGAAAATCAAAAATAATATCTTTTTGCACATAAATGTAGGTCTATGGCAATGTCGCCTAAAGTATCTTTTAGAGTAATAATTGTCACCCTGTCTGTCTAGGACCGCTCCGGTGGTCTACTGGTTACAACGTCCGCCTCGAATGCGGTTGGTCGTGGGTTCGATCTCCGGCCGAGTCATGCCAAAGAGTTATAAAGTTGGTACTAACAGCTGCCTCGTTTGGCGCTCAGCATCAAGAGGTTAGTGTTTGGACTGGTCGGCCTGGTGTCAAAATAATGTGACTTGGTGGGATATGATGCTACATTTCTTCGGCATGATGCCCCAGTGCTAGACATCACTATAACTGTAACATGGCAGACATGGTAGCGATATGACTGCAAAATCTTTAAAGCTACGTTAACAAATCGAAATCCAAATCCTGTCAAGAAATGTCCTAAGGATATCCAACCAGCATCGCCAGCCAAACCCAGCTGACAAGTAGCCAAGTAACGGCAAGCACTCTGAGCACTGAAATAGGCACAAGGGTCTCTTCTATTTCCTTTCCATCTCTGGCTTCGTCGTTCACTACCACAAGTAAGATGATGCCAAATAATTATTGAGACACAATTGTATAATGGTCTGTACACTTAATGACAAGCACTGTATAACTTTACGGAAGGCTCTGTGAATTTCAATTTGTCATCATCCAAAGGGTTGAACAGAGAGTGTCTGTCTTCGTGCATTGACTAAAGCTCGAATGACGTGCTTATTTAGCCGCTTGTGTTAACAGGCATTTGCAAGTGGCCTTTATGACTGATAGCTACCGACTTTGAAACGGATTGAGTAACGAAAGTAACCGCTATTTGGTGATTTGTTTTGAAATAAATTCCGGTCTAAATATTTAGATTGACTTGGAGACATCTGCTGCTTTAACCTTACCCGACTGGGTGTAAGGCATTATTTAGTACTAAGATTAATGGATGACAGGTGAAGAATTACATGAAACGGACCACCTATCAATGTTTTTTTTTCCAGATACTTTAGTAGGATTCCCCAAATTCCTCAATTCAATTCAGAAATAGACTCATAGGTGAACGTATTTTACACACTGTATGGCATTGCTTGATAACTATTTTCCACTGACTAGACCAATCATAATCCACATGTAGCATATGATAGCGAATCCGTACTACTGACTGGTCGAGTTCAAGCTTGAGACTTTAAGGAATGTCATAGTAAATGAGCGACATAGTATCCCAGTTGCACTGTCTTGTGGAGAAGCATGACATGCTCAGAGCATTATATTTATTAAACAATATCTTACCTTGAAAGTATTCCGATCAGGAATACATCAGCTGACTGTCGTTTTATATTGCTCTCTTCAAAGAAATTGATTTCTTCTATAGGGAGCTACTTGCAAAACATTCTCTTGGCAGATGACTGACGTGACTTTGCTATATATATAAGAACATCTGCCGCAATACTTCACGTATTACTGTGACAGATCCTACGGACATGATCGTTTTTCAATATCATTCCAACACCTCTAGAATATTTATATGTTGCAGTTGTTAGATCAATCAGCGGAAGTAGTGTGTGGGATCGTTTCTTATATTTCCATAATGTTACATAATGTAGGTCCTCGTACTTGTAAAAATAGCCTAATTTAGCTACAGTGTATGGAAAGTATAGTAAACTGAGGATGAAATAATTAAGGTAGTAAGGCTTGCATCTGGGTAAAATACAGATTTCCTTTCTTTTTAATTTTATGTAATGGAATGTAAGCTTTAGCAGTTTTCAAATATGAGACATAACTACTGTATGTAAATAAATGTTGCGTCTATGAAAATGCAGCCTAAATGTTCTTTGGGAGAAATATTTTCACCTTGTCTTTCCACAAATTGCAACAGGATTTCCAACCAGCATCTCCAGCAGCCAAATCCAGCTGACAAGTAGCCAAGCGACGACGACCAGTCGGAGCATTGGAAGCGTCAGTATGGTATCTTCTTCTACCGTTCCAGCTGTGAGTTCTTCATTCGCTACCACAGGTAAAATGTCGCCAAATAGTTATGAAGACAAAATGGTATATCCATTTAGTCAGCAGTAATGTACAGATTTATTGGTGGTGGGTACGGTGCTTTTGGATTTGGCATCGTCCAAACTGTTGAACACACTTGTCCTAGTGGCTTCCATTGAAAAACGTTGTTATGATATACTTCTTGATGACTATGTATTAAGACCTATTTAAAAGTGCTGTTTATTAGTGATAGCTACTGCCTTTGAAGGGAATTGGTAAAAGGGAGAGGTATTCCAACAGCGTGAAGCGTTTTGGACTTATATCCTGTCTAAGTATTTATCTTAGGCTGGAGTGATCTGCAGCCTTTTTGTTACTCGCATTGATTTAAGATATATTAGATTAGGTAAGATCATGATCGACAGGTGAATTGTTGCAATCAATTGACCACCAGTTATTATCATTTAGGTACTTTGCAGTCCAAATAGGTTCTTTTTCAAATCAGTAAGAGACAATTAGGTGTATTTTAATTGCACTGTGTTTGATACTGGTTGGTAACAAACCTACACTCACTCAACATATGCTACCTATACGGTATTATGGATAAACCAATTTAACACTCGATTCTTTCAGGAATCTTATAGTAAATTCGCCATTAAGCGGCCCACTTGCACTGCATCATTGTGAATCATAGAATGATCAGAGAATAATCTCTCACTCAAATGATATATCTGCTTGAATTTTTTCTGTTTTGGAATAATACGGTTGGGTGTCATTTTATGTTGCACCTACAATGAATTGGATCAGTCCTATAGGGCTGTACTTGCTGAACATTTCCTTGGTAATGACTGATCTGAAATAGTATGTACAGATGAATTATATTCGGCAGTATTTAACACATGTCTGAAGGAAAAAGGAAATCTCATTGCGTTGATCTTTATTCTATAACATATAACTTATTCTAGAATCGAGGTATGTTCACAATGCTAAAGTAATCGGATAAAGCAGGGCGTGAATTCTTTACACACATTTCCATTATGCTATTTGATGTTGGTCATCGTTGTAGAAACTAATTTTACAAACTAGACTAAAATGCATAGAATGTATAATAACTTTAGTATGAGATAAATGAGATAATAATACTTTGATCAGGCTAACACTCTTATTTGAGTATTGTTTTCATTTAATAAGTTGACGAACATAAGCATTTCCACATTGTGAGGTATCTGAAAATAATGTCTTGATGCACATAAATATTTAGTAATGGCAATGTTGCCTAAATGTTCCTCGAAGAAATAATTGTCACCCTGTCTGTCGTCAAATTGCCACAGGATTTCCAAGCAGCATCACCAGTCAAATCCAGTTGACAAGTAGCCAAGCGACGGCAACCACTCTGAGCACTGCAAGCGTCACAAGGGTGTCATCTCCTACCTTTCCATCTCTGACTTCGTCATTCACTACCACAGGTAAGATGACGCCAAATAATTATGAAGACAAAGTGTTGCAATTTGACGGACACATATGCTGTTTTTCAAAGCTATATGAGACTGATAGGTGTTTTCTAATAACACTTTGTATGAAAATAAATTCTACTGACTCAATATATGCTGCCACTACGGTAGTATTGAAAGACGGGTTGAAAATTGGAGTCTTTTAGAAATCTCATAGTAAATGAGCCATTGTTCGATGCCTCGTGCACTGGATCATTATGAAACATAACATGTTCAGAGCCTTCTCTATCTTAATCCATATATCTGGTTGAATTTATTGACTTCTGGAATAATACCTCTGAGTGTCTTTTTATATGACTATCTACAAACAATTTGACTTTTTATACAGGGCGATTCTTGTCATTCATTTTCTGACACATGCCTGATTTGAAACAGTATGTACAGATGAATTATCTGCCTTATTCTTTAACATACTACTATAGCAAATCTAATTGACGTGACCTTTGTCTATACCATTTAACCAACTGTAGAATCGTGATATGTTGCCGGTGCTAAGTTAATCAGGAGAAGCAGGATGTGGGTTGTCTATGCGTATTTCCCTAATGTTACTTAATGTGGCTCAACGTTTTGAAAACTAATTTCACAAACTAGATTATAATCCACATAAGGTATGCTAATTTTACAATGAGATAATTAAGGTAACAGTGCTTTGATCAAGCTAACATTCTGATCTCTGTTCTGTTTTCTTTTAATAAGTTGACTAATGTAAGCTTTCTCACTTGTCGAAAATCAAAAATAATATCTTTTTGCACATAAATGTAGGTCTATGGCAATGTCGCCTAAAGTATCTTTTAGAGTAATAATTGTCACCCTGTCTGTCTAGGACCGCTCCGGTGGTCTACTGGTTACAACGTCCGCCTCGAATGCGGTTGGTCGTGGGTTCGATCTCCGGCCGAGTCATGCCAAAGAGTTATAAAGTTGGTACTAACAGCTGCCTCGTTTGGCGCTCAGCATCAAGAGGTTAGTGTTTGGACTGGTCGGCCTGGTGTCAAAATAATGTGACTTGGTGGGATATGATGCTACATTTCTTCGGCATGATGCCCCAGTGCTAGACATCACTATAACTGTAACATGGCAGACATGGTAGCGATATGACTGCAAAATCTTTAAAGCTACGTTAACAAATCGAAATCCAAATCCTGTCAAGAAATGTCCTAAGGATATCCAACCAGCATCGCCAGCCAAACCCAGCTGACAAGTAGCCAAGTAACGGCAAGCACTCTGAGCACTGAAATAGGCACAAGGGTCTCTTCTATTTCCTTTCCATCTCTGGCTTCGTCGTTCACTACCACAAGTAAGATGATGCCAAATAATTATTGAGACACAATTGTATAATGGTCTGTACACTTAATGACAAGCACTGTATAACTTTACGGAAGGCTCTGTGAATTTCAATTTGTCATCATCCAAAGGGTTGAACAGAGAGTGTCTGTCTTCGTGCATTGACTAAAGCTCGAATGACGTGCTTATTTAGCCGCTTGTGTTAACAGGCATTTGCAAGTGGCCTTTATGACTGATAGCTACCGACTTTGAAACGGATTGAGTAACGAAAGTAACCGCTATTTGGTGATTTGTTTTGAAATAAATTCCGGTCTAAATATTTAGATTGACTTGGAGACATCTGCTGCTTTAACCTTACCCGACTGGGTGTAAGGCATTATTTAGTACTAAGATTAATGGATGACAGGTGAAGAATTACATGAAACGGACCACCTATCAATGTTTTTTTTTCCAGATACTTTAGTAGGATTCCCCAAATTCCTCAATTCAATTCAGAAATAGACTCATAGGTGAACGTATTTTACACACTGTATGGCATTGCTTGATAACTATTTTCCACTGACTAGACCAATCATAATCCACATGTAGCATATGATAGCGAATCCGTACTACTGACTGGTCGAGTTCAAGCTTGAGACTTTAAGGAATGTCATAGTAAATGAGCGACATAGTATCCCAGTTGCACTGTCTTGTGGAGAAGCATGACATGCTCAGAACATTATATTTATTAAACAATATCTTACCTTGAAAGTATTCCGATCAGGAATACATCAGCTGACTGTCGTTTTATATTGCTCTCTTCAAAGAAATTGATTTCTTCTATAGGGAGCTACTTGCAAAACATTCTCTTGGCAGATGACTGACGTGACTTTGCTATATATATAAGAACATCTGCCGCAATACTTCACGTATTACTGTGACAGATCCTACGGACATGATCGTTTTTCAATATCATTCCAACACCTCTAGAATATTTATATGTTGCAGTTGTTAGATCAATCAGCGGAAGTAGTGTGTGGGATCGTTTCTTATATTTCCATAATGTTACATAATGTAGGTCCTCGTACTTGTAAAAATAGCCTAATTTAGCTACAGTGTATGGAAAGTATAGTAAACTGAGGATGAAATAATTAAGGTAGTAAGGCTTGCATCTGGGTAAAATACAGATTTCCTTTCTTTTTAATTTTATGTAATGGAATGTAAGCTTTAGCAGTTTTCAAATATGAGACATAACTACTGTATGTAAATAAATGTTGCGTCTATGAAAATGCAGCCTAAATGTTCTTTGGGAGAAATATTTTCACCTTGTCTTTCCACAAATTGCAACAGGATTTCCAACCAGCATCTCCAGCAGCCAAATCCAGCTGACAAGTAGCCAAGCGACGACGACCAGTCGGAGCATTGGAAGCGTCAGTATGGTATCTTCTTCTACCGTTCCAGCTGTGAGTTCTTCATTCGCTACCACAGGTAAAATGTCGCCAAATAGTTATGAAGACAAAATGGTATATCCATTTAGTCAGCAGTAATGTACAGATTTATTGGTGGTGGGTACGGTGCTTTTGGATTTGGCATCGTCCAAACTGTTGAACACACTTGTCCTAGTGGCTTCCATTGAAAAACGTTGTTATGATATACTTCTTGATGACTATGTATTAAGACCTATTTAAAAGTGCTGTTTATTAGTGATAGCTACTGCCTTTGAAGGGAATTGGTAAAAGGGAGAGGTATTCCAACAGCGTGAAGCGTTTTGGACTTATATCCTGTCTAAGTATTTATCTTAGGCTGGAGTGATCTGCAGCCTTTTTGTTACTCGCATTGATTTAAGATATATTAGATTAGGTAAGATCATGATCGACAGGTGAATTGTTGCAATCAATTGACCACCAGTTATTATCATTTAGGTACTTTGCAGTCCAAATAGGTTCTTTTTCAAATCAGTAAGAGACAATTAGGTGTATTTTAATTGCACTGTGTTTGATACTGGTTGGTAACAAACCTACACTTACTCAACATATGCTACCTATACGGTATTATGGATAAACCAATTTAACACTCGATTCTTTCAGGAATCTTATAGTAAATTCGCCATTAAGCGGCCCACTTGCACTGCATCATTGTGAATCATAGAATGATCAGAGAATAATCTCTCACTCAAATGATATATCTGCTTGAATTTTTTCTGTTTTGGAATAATACGGTTGGGTGTCATTTTATGTTGCACCTACAATGAATTGGATCAGTCCTATAGGGCTGTACTTGCTGAACATTTCCTTGGTAATGACTGATCTGAAATAGTATGTACAGATGAATTATATTCGGCAGTATTTAACACATGTCTGAAGGAAAAAGGAAATCTCATTGCGTTGATCTTTATTCTATAACATATAACTTATTCTAGAATCGAGGTATGTTCACAATGCTAAAGTAATCGGATAAAGCAGGGCGTGAATTCTTTACACACATTTCCATTATGCTATTTGATGTTGGTCATCGTTGTAGAAACTAATTTTACAAACTAGACTAAAATGCATAGAATGTATAATAACTTTAGTATGAGATAAATGAGATAATAATACTTTGATCAGGCTAACACTCTTATTTGAGTATTGTTTTCATTTAATAAGTTGACGAACATAAGCATTTCCACATTGTGAGGTATCTGAAAATAATGTCTTGATGCACATAAATATTTAGTAATGGCAATGTTGCCTAAATGTTCCTCGAAGAAATAATTGTCACCCTGTCTGTCGTCAAATTGCCACAGGATTTCCAAGCAGCATCACCAGTCAAATCCAGTTGACAAGTAGCCAAGCGACGGCAACCACTCTGAGCACTGCAAGCGTCACAAGGGTGTCATCTCCTACCTTTCCATCTCTGACTTCGTCATTCACTACCACAGGTAAGATGACGCCAAATAATTATGAAGACAAAGTGTTGCAATTTGACGGACACATATGCTGTTTTTCAAAGCTATATGAGACTGATAGGTGTTTTCTAATAACACTTTGTATGAAAATAAATTCTACTGACTCAATATATGCTGCCACTACGGTAGTATTGAAAGACGGGTTGAAAATTGGAGTCTTTTAGAAATCTCATAGTAAATGAGCCATTGTTCGATGCCTCGTGCACTGGATCATTATGAAACATAACATGTTCAGAGCCTTCTCTATCTTAATCCATATATCTGGTTGAATTTATTGACTTCTGGAATAATACCTCTGAGTGTCTTTTTATATGACTATCTACAAACAATTTGACTTTTTATACAGGGCGATTCTTGTCATTCATTTTCTGACACATGCCTGATTTGAAACAGTATGTACAGATGAATTATCTGCCTTATTCTTTAACATACTACTATAGCAAATCTAATTGACGTGACCTTTGTCTATACCATTTAACCAACTGTAGAATCGTGATATGTTGCCGGTGCTAAGTTAATCAGGAGAAGCAGGATGTGGGTTGTCTATGCGTATTTCCCTAATGTTACTTAATGTGGCTCAACGTTTTGAAAACTAATTTCACAAACTAGATTATAATCCACATAAGGTATGCTAATTTTACAATGAGATAATTAAGGTAACAGTGCTTTGATCAAGCTAACATTCTGATCTCTGTTCTGTTTTCTTTTAATAAGTTGACTAATGTAAGCTTTCTCACTTGTCGAAAATCAAAAATAATATCTTTTTGCACATAAATGTAGGTCTATGGCAATGTCGCCTAAAGTATCTTTTAGAGTAATAATTGTCACCCTGTCTGTCTAGGACCGCTCCGGTGGTCTACTGGTTACAACGTCCGCCTCGAATGCGGTTGGTCGTGGGTTCGATCTCCGGCCGAGTCATGCCAAAGAGTTATAAAGTTGGTACTAACAGCTGCCTCGTTTGGCGCTCAGCATCAAGAGGTTAGTGTTTGGACTGGTCGGCCTGGTGTCAAAATAATGTGACTTGGTGGGATATGATGCTACATTTCTTCGGCATGATGCCCCAGTGCTAGACATCACTATAACTGTAACATGGCAGACATGGTAGCGATATGACTGCAAAATCTTTAAAGCTACGTTAACAAATCGAAATCCAAATCCTGTCAAGAAATGTCCTAAGGATATCCAACCAGCATCGCCAGCCAAACCCAGCTGACAAGTAGCCAAGTAACGGCAAGCACTCTGAGCACTGAAATAGGCACAAGGGTCTCTTCTATTTCCTTTCCATCTCTGGCTTCGTCGTTCACTACCACAAGTAAGATGATGCCAAATAATTATTGAGACACAATTGTATAATGGTCTGTACACTTAATGACAAGCACTGTATAACTTTACGGAAGGCTCTGTGAATTTCAATTTGTCATCATCCAAAGGGTTGAACAGAGAGTGTCTGTCTTCGTGCATTGACTAAAGCTCGAATGACGTGCTTATTTAGCCGCTTGTGTTAACAGGCATTTGCAAGTGGCCTTTATGACTGATAGCTACCGACTTTGAAACGGATTGAGTAACGAAAGTAACCGCTATTTGGTGATTTGTTTTGAAATAAATTCCGGTCTAAATATTTAGATTGACTTGGAGACATCTGCTGCTTTAACCTTACCCGACTGGGTGTAAGGCATTATTTAGTACTAAGATTAATGGATGACAGGTGAAGAATTACATGAAACGGACCACCTATCAATGTTTTTTTTTCCAGATACTTTAGTAGGATTCCCCAAATTCCTCAATTCAATTCAGAAATAGACTCATAGGTGAACGTATTTTACACACTGTATGGCATTGCTTGATAACTATTTTCCACTGACTAGACCAATCATAATCCACATGTAGCATATGATAGCGAATCCGTACTACTGACTGGTCGAGTTCAAGCTTGAGACTTTAAGGAATGTCATAGTAAATGAGCGACATAGTATCCCAGTTGCACTGTCTTGTGGAGAAGCATGACATGCTCAGAGCATTATATTTATTAAACAATATCTTACCTTGAAAGTATTCCGATCAGGAATACATCAGCTGACTGTCGTTTTATATTGCTCTCTTCAAAGAAATTGATTTCTTCTATAGGGAGCTACTTGCAAAACATTCTCTTGGCAGATGACTGACGTGACTTTGCTATATATATAAGAACATCTGCCGCAATACTTCACGTATTACTGTGACAGATCCTACGGACATGATCGTTTTTCAATATCATTCCAACACCTCTAGAATATTTATATGTTGCAGTTGTTAGATCAATCAGCGGAAGTAGTGTGTGGGATCGTTTCTTATATTTCCATAATGTTACATAATGTAGGTCCTCGTACTTGTAAAAATAGCCTAATTTAGCTACAGTGTATGGAAAGTATAGTAAACTGAGGATGAAATAATTAAGGTAGTAAGGCTTGCATCTGGGTAAAATACAGATTTCCTTTCTTTTTAATTTTATGTAATGGAATGTAAGCTTTAGCAGTTTTCAAATATGAGACATAACTACTGTATGTAAATAAATGTTGCGTCTATGAAAATGCAGCCTAAATGTTCTTTGGGAGAAATATTTTCACCTTGTCTTTCCACAAATTGCAACAGGATTTCCAACCAGCATCTCCAGCAGCCAAATCCAGCTGACAAGTAGCCAAGCGACGACGACCAGTCGGAGCATTGGAAGCGTCAGTATGGTATCTTCTTCTACCGTTCCAGCTGTGAGTTCTTCATTCGCTACCACAGGTAAAATGTCGCCAAATAGTTATGAAGACAAAATGGTATATCCATTTAGTCAGCAGTAATGTACAGATTTATTGGTGGTGGGTACGGTGCTTTTGGATTTGGCATCGTCCAAACTGTTGAACACACTTGTCCTAGTGGCTTCCATTGAAAAACGTTGTTATGATATACTTCTTGATGACTATGTATTAAGACCTATTTAAAAGTGCTGTTTATTAGTGATAGCTACTGCCTTTGAAGGGAATTGGTAAAAGGGAGAGGTATTCCAACAGCGTGAAGCGTTTTGGACTTATATCCTGTCTAAGTATTTATCTTAGGCTGGAGTGATCTGCAGCCTTTTTGTTACTCGCATTGATTTAAGATATATTAGATTAGGTAAGATCATGATCGACAGGTGAATTGTTGCAATCAATTGACCACCAGTTATTATCATTTAGGTACTTTGCAGTCCAAATAGGTTCTTTTTCAAATCAGTAAGAGACAATTAGGTGTATTTTAATTGCACTGTGTTTGATACTGGTTGGTAACAAACCTACACTCACTCAACATATGCTACCTATACGGTATTATGGATAAACCAATTTAACACTCGATTCTTTCAGGAATCTTATAGTAAATTCGCCATTAAGCGGCCCACTTGCACTGCATCATTGGGAATCATAGAATGATCAGAGAATAATCTCTCACTCAAATGATATATCTGCTTGAATTTTTTCTGTTTTGGAATAATACGGTTGGGTGTCATTTTATGTTGCACCTACAATGAATTGGATCAGTCCTATAGGGCTGTACTTGCTGAACATTTCCTTGGTAATGACTGATCTGAAATAGTATGTACAGATGAATTATATTCGGCAGTATTTAACACATGTCTGAAGGAAAAAGGAAATCTCATTGCGTTGATCTTTATTCTATAACATATAACTTATTCTAGAATCGAGGTATGTTCACAATGCTAAAGTAATCGGATAAAGCAGGGCGTGAATTCTTTACTCACATTTCCATTATGCTATTTGATGTTGGTCATCGTTGTAGAAACTAATTTTACAAACTAGACTAAAATGCATAGAATGTATAATAACTTTAGTATGAGATAAATGAGATAATAATACTTTGATCAGGCTAACACTCTTATTTGAGTATTGTTTTCATTTAATAAGTTGACGAACATAAGCATTTCCACATTGTGAGGTATCTGAAAATAATGTCTTGATGCACATAAATATTTAGTAATGGCAATGTTGCCTAAATGTTCCTCGAAGAAATAATTGTCACCCTGTCTGTCGTCAAATTGCCACAGGATTTCCAAGCAGCATCACCAGTCAAATCCAGTTGACAAGTAGCCAAGCGACGGCAACCACTCTGAGCACTGCAAGCGTCACAAGGGTGTCATCTCCTACCTTTCCATCTCTGACTTCGTCATTCACTACCACAGGTAAGATGACGCCAAATAATTATGAAGACAAAGTGTTGCAATTTGACGGACACATATGCTGTTTTTCAAAGCTATATGAGACTGATAGGTGTTTTCTAATAACACTTTGTATGAAAATAAATTCTACTGACTCAATATATGCTGCCACTACGGTAGTATTGAAAGACGGGTTGAAAATTGGAGTCTTTTAGAAATCTCATAGTAAATGAGCCATTGTTCGATGCCTCGTGCACTGGATCATTATGAAACATAACATGTTCAGAGCCTTCTCTATCTTAATCCATATATCTGGTTGAATTTATTGACTTCTGGAATAATACCTCTGAGTGTCTTTTTATATGACTATCTACAAACAATTTGACTTTTTATACAGGGCGATTCTTGTCATTCATTTTCTGACACATGCCTGATTTGAAACAGTATGTACAGATGAATTATCTGCCTTATTCTTTAACATACTACTATAGCAAATCTAATTGACGTGACCTTTGTCTATACCATTTAACCAACTGTAGAATCGTGATATGTTGCCGGTGCTAAGTTAATCAGTAGAAGCAGGATGTGGGTTGTCTATGCGTATTTCCCTAATGTTACTTAATGTGGCTCAACGTTTTGAAAACTAATTTCACAAACTAGATTATAATCCACATAAGGTATGCTAATTTTACAATGAGATAATTAAGGTAACAGTGCTTTGATCAAGCTAACATTCTGATCTCTGTTCTGTTTTCTTTTAATAAGTTGACTAATGTAAGCTTTCTCACTTGTCGAAAATCAAAAATAATATCTTTTTGCACATAAATGTAGGTCTATGGCAATGTCGCCTAAAGTATCTTTTAGAGTAATAATTGTCACCCTGTCTGTCTAGGACCGCTCCGGTGGTCTACTGGTTACAACGTCCGCCTCGAATGCGGTTGGTCGTGGGTTCGATCTCCGGCCGAGTCATGCCAAAGAGTTATAAAGTTGGTACTAACAGCTGCCTCGTTTGGCGCTCAGCATCAAGAGGTTAGTGTTTGGACTGGTCGGCCTGGTGTCAAAATAATGTGACTTGGTGGGATATGATGCTACATTTCTTCGGCATGATGCCCCAGTGCTAGACATCACTATAACTGTAACATGGCAGACATGGTAGCGATATGACTGCAAAATCTTTAAAGCTACGTTAACAAATCGAAATCCAAATCCTGTCAAGAAATGTCCTAAGGATATCCAACCAGCATCGCCAGCCAAACCCAGCTGACAAGTAGCCAAGTAACGGCAAGCACTCTGAGCACTGAAATAGGCACAAGGGTCTCTTCTATTTCCTTTCCATCTCTGGCTTCGTCGTTCACTACCACAAGTAAGATGATGCCAAATAATTATTGAGACACAATTGTATAATGGTCTGTACACTTAATGACAAGCACTGTATAACTTTACGGAAGGCTCTGTGAATTTCAATTTGTCATCATCCAAAGGGTTGAACAGAGAGTGTCTGTCTTCGTGCATTGACTAAAGCTCGAATGACGTGCTTATTTAGCCGCTTGTGTTAACAGGCATTTGCAAGTGGCCTTTATGACTGATAGCTACCGACTTTGAAACGGATTGAGTAACGAAAGTAACCGCTATTTGGTGATTTGTTTTGAAATAAATTCCGGTCTAAATATTTAGATTGACTTGGAGACATCTGCTGCTTTAACCTTACCCGACTGGGTGTAAGGCATTATTTAGTACTAAGATTAATGGATGACAGGTGAAGAATTACATGAAACGGACCACCTATCAATGTTTTTTTTTCCAGATACTTTAGTAGGATTCCCCAAATTCCTCAATTCAATTCAGAAATAGACTCATAGGTGAACGTATTTTACACACTGTATGGCATTGCTTGATAACTATTTTCCACTGACTAGACCAATCATAATCCACATGTAGCATATGATAGCGAATCCGTACTACTGACTGGTCGAGTTCAAGCTTGAGACTTTAAGGAATGTCATAGTAAATGAGCGACATAGTATCCCAGTTGCACTGTCTTGTGGAGAAGCATGACATGCTCAGAGCATTATATTTATTAAACAATATCTTACCTTGAAAGTATTCCGATCAGGAATACATCAGCTGACTGTCGTTTTATATTGCTCTCTTCAAAGAAATTGATTTCTTCTATAGGGAGCTACTTGCAAAACATTCTCTTGGCAGATGACTGACGTGACTTTGCTATATATATAAGAACATCTGCCGCAATACTTCACGTATTACTGTGACAGATCCTACGGACATGATCGTTTTTCAATATCATTCCAACACCTCTAGAATATTTATATGTTGCAGTTGTTAGATCAATCAGCGGAAGTAGTGTGTGGGATCGTTTCTTATATTTCCATAATGTTACATAATGTAGGTCCTCGTACTTGTAAAAATAGCCTAATTTAGCTACAGTGTATGGAAAGTATAGTAAATTGAGGATGAAATAATTAAGGTAGTAAGGCTTGCATCTGGGTAAAATACAGATTTCCTTTCTTTTTAATTTTATGTAATGGAATGTAAGCTTTAGCAGTTTTCAAATATGAGACATAACTACTGTATGTAAATAAATGTTGCGTCTATGAAAATGCAGCCTAAATGTTCTTTGGGAGAAATATTTTCACCTTGTCTTTCCACAAATTGCAACAGGATTTCCAACCAGCATCTCCAGCAGCCAAATCCAGCTGACAAGTAGCCAAGCGACGACGACCAGTCGGAGCATTGGAAGCGTCAGTATGGTATCTTCTTCTACCGTTCCAGCTGTGAGTTCTTCATTCGCTACCACAGGTAAAATGTCGCCAAATAGTTATGAAGACAAAATGGTATATCCATTTAGTCAGCAGTAATGTACAGATTTATTGGTGGTGGGTACGGTGCTTTTGGATTTGGCATCGTCCAAACTGTTGAACACACTTGTCCTAGTGGCTTCCATTGAAAAACGTTGTTATGATATACTTCTTGATGACTATGTATTAAGACCTATTTAAAAGTGCTGTTTATTAGTGATAGCTACTGCCTTTGAAGGGAATTGGTAAAAGGGAGAGGTATTCCAACAGCGTGAAGCGTTTTGGACTTATATCCTGTCTAAGTATTTATCTTAGGCTGGAGTGATCTGCAGCCTTTTTGTTACTCGCATTGATTTAAGATATATTAGATTAGGTAAGATCATGATCGACAGGTGAATTGTTGCAATCAATTGACCACCAGTTATTATCATTTAGGTACTTTGCAGTCCAAATAGGTTCTTTTTCAAATCAGTAAGAGACAATTAGGTGTATTTTAATTGCACTGTGTTTGATACTGGTTGGTAACAAACCTACACTCACTCAACATATGCTACCTATACGGTATTATGGATAAACCAATTTAACACTCGATTCTTTCAGGAATCTTATAGTAAATTCGCCATTAAGCGGCCCACTTGCACTGCATCATTGGGAATCATAGAATGATCAGAGAATAATCTCTCACTCAAATGATATATCTGCTTGAATTTTTTCTGTTTTGGAATAATACGGTTGGGTGTCATTTTATGTTGCACCTACAATGAATTGGATCAGTCCTATAGGGCTGTACTTGCTGAACATTTCCTTGGTAATGACTGATCTGAAATAGTATGTACAGATGAATTATATTCGGCAGTATTTAACACATGTCTGAAGGAAAAAGGAAATCTCATTGCGTTGATCTTTATTCTATAACATATAACTTATTCTAGAATCGAGGTATGTTCACAATGCTAAAGTAATCGGATAAAGCAGGGCGTGAATTCTTTACACACATTTCCATTATGCTATTTGATGTTGGTCATCGTTGTAGAAACTAATTTTACAAACTAGACTAAAATGCATAGAATGTATAATAACTTTAGTATGAGATAAATGAGATAATAATACTTTGATCAGGCTAACACTCTTATTTGAGTATTGTTTTCATTTAATAAGTTGACGAACATAAGCATTTCCACATTGTGAGGTATCTGAAAATAATGTCTTGATGCACATAAATATTTAGTAATGGCAATGTTGCCTAAATGTTCCTCGAAGAAATAATTGTCACCCTGTCTGTCGTCAAATTGCCACAGGATTTCCAAGCAGCATCACCAGTCAAATCCAGTTGACAAGTAGCCAAGCGACGGCAACCACTCTGAGCACTGCAAGCGTCACAAGGGTGTCATCTCCTACCTTTCCATCTCTGACTTCGTCATTCACTACCACAGGTAAGATGACGCCAAATAATTATGAAGACAAAGTGTTGCAATTTGACGGACACATATGCTGTTTTTCAAAGCTATATGAGACTGATAGGTGTTTTCTAATAACACTTTGTATGAAAATAAATTCTACTGACTCAATATATGCTGCCACTACGGTAGTATTGAAAGACGGGTTGAAAATTGGAGTCTTTTAGAAATCTCATAGTAAATGAGCCATTGTTCGATGCCTCGTGCACTGGATCATTATGAAACATAACATGTTCAGAGCCTTCTCTATCTTAATCCATATATCTGGTTGAATTTATTGACTTCTGGAATAATACCTCTGAGTGTCTTTTTATATGACTATCTACAAACAATTTGACTTTTTATACAGGGCGATTCTTGTCATTCATTTTCTGACACATGCCTGATTTGAAACAGTATGTACAGATGAATTATCTGCCTTATTCTTTAACATACTACTATAGCAAATCTAATTGACGTGACCTTTGTCTATACCATTTAACCAACTGTAGAATCGTGATATGTTGCCGGTGCTAAGTTAATCAGTAGAAGCAGGATGTGGGTTGTCTATGCGTATTTCCCTAATGTTACTTAATGTGGCTCAACGTTTTGAAAACTAATTTCACAAACTAGATTATAATCCACATAAGGTATGCTAATTTTACAATGAGATAATTAAGGTAACAGTGCTTTGATCAAGCTAACATTCTGATCTCTGTTCTGTTTTCTTTTAATAAGTTGACTAATGTAAGCTTTCTCACTTGTCGAAAATCAAAAATAATATCTTTTTGCACATAAATGTAGGTCTATGGCAATGTCGCCTAAAGTATCTTTTAGAGTAATAATTGTCACCCTGTCTGTCTAGGACCGCTCCGGTGGTCTACTGGTTACAACGTCCGCCTCGAATGCGGTTGGTCGTGGGTTCGATCTCCGGCCGAGTCATGCCAAAGAGTTATAAAGTTGGTACTAACAGCTGCCTCGTTTGGCGCTCAGCATCAAGAGGTTAGTGTTTGGACTGGTCGGCCTGGTGTCAAAATAATGTGACTTGGTGGGATATGATGCTACATTTCTTCGGCATGATGCCCCAGTGCTAGACATCACTATAACTGTAACATGGCAGACATGGTAGCGATATGACTGCAAAATCTTTAAAGCTACGTTAACAAATCGAAATCCAAATCCTGTCAAGAAATGTCCTAAGGATATCCAACCAGCATCGCCAGCCAAACCCAGCTGACAAGTAGCCAAGTAACGGCAAGCACTCTGAGCACTGAAATAGGCACAAGGGTCTCTTCTATTTCCTTTCCATCTCTGGCTTCGTCGTTCACTACCACAAGTAAGATGATGCCAAATAATTATTGAGACACAATTGTATAATGGTCTGTACACTTAATGACAAGCACTGTATAACTTTACGGAAGGCTCTGTGAATTTCAATTTGTCATCATCCAAAGGGTTGAACAGAGAGTGTCTGTCTTCGTGCATTGACTAAAGCTCGAATGACGTGCTTATTTAGCCGCTTGTGTTAACAGGCATTTGCAAGTGGCCTTTATGACTGATAGCTACCGACTTTGAAACGGATTGAGTAACGAAAGTAACCGCTATTTGGTGATTTGTTTTGAAATAAATTCCGGTCTAAATATTTAGATTGACTTGGAGACATCTGCTGCTTTAACCTTACCCGACTGGGTGTAAGGCATTATTTAGTACTAAGATTAATGGATGACAGGTGAAGAATTACATGAAACGGACCACCTATCAATGTTTTTTTTTCCAGATACTTTAGTAGGATTCCCCAAATTCCTCAATTCAATTCAGAAATAGACTCATAGGTGAACGTATTTTACACACTGTATGGCATTGCTTGATAACTATTTTCCACTGACTAGACCAATCATAATCCACATGTAGCATATGATAGCGAATCCGTACTACTGACTGGTCGAGTTCAAGCTTGAGACTTTAAGGAATGTCATAGTAAATGAGCGACATAGTATCCCAGTTGCACTGTCTTGTGGAGAAGCATGACATGCTCAGAGCATTATATTTATTAAACAATATCTTACCTTGAAAGTATTCCGATCAGGAATACATCAGCTGACTGTCGTTTTATATTGCTCTCTTCAAAGAAATTGATTTCTTCTATAGGGAGCTACTTGCAAAACATTCTCTTGGCAGATGACTGACGTGACTTTGCTATATATATAAGAACATCTGCCGCAATACTTCACGTATTACTGTGACAGATCCTACGGACATGATCGTTTTTCAATATCATTCCAACACCTCTAGAATATTTATATGTTGCAGTTGTTAGATCAATCAGCGGAAGTAGTGTGTGGGATCGTTTCTTATATTTCCATAATGTTACATAATGTAGGTCCTCGTACTTGTAAAAATAGCCTAATTTAGCTACAGTGTATGGAAAGTATAGTAAATTGAGGATGAAATAATTAAGGTAGTAAGGCTTGCATCTGGGTAAAATACAGATTTCCTTTCTTTTTAATTTTATGTAATGGAATGTAAGCTTTAGCAGTTTTCAAATATGAGACATAACTACTGTATGTAAATAAATGTTGCGTCTATGAAAATGCAGCCTAAATGTTCTTTGGGAGAAATATTTTCACCTTGTCTTTCCACAAATTGCAACAGGATTTCCAACCAGCATCTCCAGCAGCCAAATCCAGCTGACAAGTAGCCAAGCGACGACGACCAGTCGGAGCATTGGAAGCGTCAGTATGGTATCTTCTTCTACCGTTCCAGCTGTGAGTTCTTCATTCGCTACCACAGGTAAAATGTCGCCAAATAGTTATGAAGACAAAATGGTATATCCATTTAGTCAGCAGTAATGTACAGATTTATTGGTGGTGGGTACGGTGCTTTTGGATTTGGCATCGTCCAAACTGTTGAACACACTTGTCCTAGTGGCTTCCATTGAAAAACGTTGTTATGATATACTTCTTGATGACTATGTATTAAGACCTATTTAAAAGTGCTGTTTATTAGTGATAGCTACTGCCTTTGAAGGGAATTGGTAAAAGGGAGAGGTATTCCAACAGCGTGAAGCGTTTTGGACTTATATCCTGTCTAAGTATTTATCTTAGGCTGGAGTGATCTGCAGCCTTTTTGTTACTCGCATTGATTTAAGATATATTAGATTAGGTAAGATCATGATCGACAGGTGAATTGTTGCAATCAATTGACCACCAGTTATTATCATTTAGGTACTTTGCAGTCCAAATAGGTTCTTTTTCAAATCAGTAAGAGACAATTAGGTGTATTTTAATTGCACTGTGTTTGATACTGGTTGGTAACAAACCTACACTCACTCAACATATGCTACCTATACGGTATTATGGATAAACCAATTTAACACTCGATTCTTTCAGGAATCTTATAGTAAATTCGCCATTAAGCGGCCCACTTGCACTGCATCATTGGGAATCATAGAATGATCAGAGAATAATCTCTCACTCAAATGATATATCTGCTTGAATTTTTTCTGTTTTGGAATAATACGGTTGGGTGTCATTTTATGTTGCACCTACAATGAATTGGATCAGTCCTATAGGGCTGTACTTGCTGAACATTTCCTTGGTAATGACTGATCTGAAATAGTATGTACAGATGAATTATATTCGGCAGTATTTAACACATGTCTGAAGGAAAAAGGAAATCTCATTGCGTTGATCTTTATTCTATAACATATAACTTATTCTAGAATCGAGGTATGTTCACAATGCTAAAGTAATCGGATAAAGCAGGGCGTGAATTCTTTACACACATTTCCATTATGCTATTTGATGTTGGTCATCGTTGTAGAAACTAATTTTACAAACTAGACTAAAATGCATAGAATGTATAATAACTTTAGTATGAGATAAATGAGATAATAATACTTTGATCAGGCTAACACTCTTATTTGAGTATTGTTTTCATTTAATAAGTTGACGAACATAAGCATTTCCACATTGTGAGGTATCTGAAAATAATGTCTTGATGCACATAAATATTTAGTAATGGCAATGTTGCCTAAATGTTCCTCGAAGAAATAATTGTCACCCTGTCTGTCGTCAAATTGCCACAGGATTTCCAAGCAGCATCACCAGTCAAATCCAGTTGACAAGTAGCCAAGCGACGGCAACCACTCTGAGCACTGCAAGCGTCACAAGGGTGTCATCTCCTACCTTTCCATCTCTGACTTCGTCATTCACTACCACAGGTAAGATGACGCCAAATAATTATGAAGACAAAGTGTTGCAATTTGACGGACACATATGCTGTTTTTCAAAGCTATATGAGACTGATAGGTGTTTTCTAATAACACTTTGTATGAAAATAAATTCTACTGACTCAATATATGCTGCCACTAGGGTAGTATTGAAAGACGGGTTGAAAATTGGAGTCTTTTAGAAATCTCATAGTAAATGAGCCATTGTTCGATGCCTCGTGCACTGGATCATTATGAAACATAACATGTTCAGAGCCTTCTCTATCTTAATCCATATATCTGGTTGAATTTATTGACTTCTGGAATAATACCTCTGAGTGTCTTTTTATATGACTATCTACAAACAATTTGACTTTTTATACAGGGCGATTCTTGTCATTCATTTTCTGACACATGCCTGATTTGAAACAGTATGTACAGATGAATTATCTGCCTTATTCTTTAACATACTACTATAGCAAATCTAATTGACGTGACCTTTGTCTATACCATTTAACCAACTGTAGAATCGTGATATGTTGCCGGTGCTAAGTTAATCAGGAGAAGCAGGATGTGGGTTGTCTATGCGTATTTCCCTAATGTTACTTAATGTGGCTCAACGTTTTGAAAACTAATTTCACAAACTAGATTATAATCCACATAAGGTATGCTAATTTTACAATGAGATAATTAAGGTAACAGTGCTTTGATCAAGCTAACATTCTGATCTCTGTTCTGTTTTCTTTTAATAAGTTGACTAATGTAAGCTTTCTCACTTGTCGAAAATCAAAAATAATATCTTTTTGCACATAAATGTAGGTCTATGGCAATGTCGCCTAAAGTATCTTTTAGAGTAATAATTGTCACCCTGTCTGTCTAGGACCGCTCCGGTGGTCTACTGGTTACAACGTCCGCCTCGAATGCGGTTGGTCGTGGGTTCGATCTCCGGCCGAGTCATGCCAAAGAGTTATAAAGTTGGTACTAACAGCTGCCTCGTTTGGCGCTCAGCATCAAGAGGTTAGTGTTTGGACTGGTCGGCCTGGTGTCAAAATAATGTGACTTGGTGGGATATGATGCTACATTTCTTCGGCATGATGCCCCAGTGCTAGACATCACTATAACTGTAACATGGCAGACATGGTAGCGATATGACTGCAAAATCTTTAAAGCTACGTTAACAAATCGAAATCCAAATCCTGTCAAGAAATGTCCTAAGGATATCCAACCAGCATCGCCAGCCAAACCCAGCTGACAAGTAGCCAAGTAACGGCAAGCACTCTGAGCACTGAAATAGGCACAAGGGTCTCTTCTATTTCCTTTCCATCTCTGGCTTCGTCGTTCACTACCACAAGTAAGATGATGCCAAATAATTATTGAGACACAATTGTATAATGGTCTGTACACTTAATGACAAGCACTGTATAACTTTACGGAAGGCTCTGTGAATTTCAATTTGTCATCATCCAAAGGGTTGAACAGAGAGTGTCTGTCTTCGTGCATTGACTAAAGCTCGAATGACGTGCTTATTTAGCCGCTTGTGTTAACAGGCATTTGCAAGTGGCCTTTATGACTGATAGCTACCGACTTTGAAACGGAATGAGTAACGAAAGTAACCGCTATTTGGTGATTTGTTTTGAAATAAATTCCGGTCTAAATATTTAGATTGACTTGGAGACATCTGCTGCTTTAACCTTACCCGACTGGGTGTAAGGCATTATTTAGTACTAAGATTAATGGATGACAGGTGAAGAATTACATGAAACGGACCACCTATCAATGTTTTTTTTTCCAGATACTTTAGTAGGATTCCCCAAATTCCTCAATTCAATTCAGAAATAGACTCATAGGTGAACGTATTTTACACACTGTATGGCATTGCTTGATAACTATTTTCCACTGACTAGACCAATCATAATCCACATGTAGCATATGATAGCGAATCCGTACTACTGACTGGTCGAGTTCAAGCTTGAGACTTTAAGGAATGTCATAGTAAATGAGCGACATAGTATCCCAGTTGCACTGTCTTGTGGAGAAGCATGACATGCTCAGAGCATTATATTTATTAAACAATATCTTACCTTGAAAGTATTCCGATCAGGAATACATCAGCTGACTGTCGTTTTATATTGCTCTCTTCAAAGAAATTGATTTCTTCTATAGGGAGCTACTTGCAAAACATTCTCTTGGCAGATGACTGACGTGACTTTGCTATATATATAAGAACATCTGCCGCAATACTTCACGTATTACTGTGACAGATCCTACGGACATGATCGTTTTTCAATATCATTCCAACACCTCTAGAATATTTATATGTTGCAGTTGTTAGATCAATCAGCGGAAGTAGTGTGTGGGATCGTTTCTTATATTTCCATAATGTTACATAATGTAGGTCCTCGTACTTGTAAAAATAGCCTAATTTAGCTACAGTGTATGGAAAGTATAGTAAATTGAGGATGAAATAATTAAGGTAGTAAGGCTTGCATCTGGGTAAAATACAGATTTCCTTTCTTTTTAATTTTATGTAATGGAATGTAAGCTTTAGCAGTTTTCAAATATGAGACATAACTACTGTATGTAAATAAATGTTGCGTCTATGAAAATGCAGCCTAAATGTTCTTTGGGAGAAATATTTTCACCTTGTCTTTCCACAAATTGCAACAGGATTTCCAACCAGCATCTCCAGCAGCCAAATCCAGCTGACAAGTAGCCAAGCGACGACGACCAGTCGGAGCATTGGAAGCGTCAGTATGGTATCTTCTTCTACCGTTCCAGCTGTGAGTTCTTCATTCGCTACCACAGGTAAAATGTCGCCAAATAGTTATGAAGACAAAATGGTATATCCATTTAGTCAGCAGTAATGTACATATTTATTGGTGGTGGGTACGGTGCTTTTGGATTTGGCATCGTCCAAACTGTTGAACACACTTGTCCTAGTGGCTTCCATTGAAAAACGTTGTTATGATATACTTCTTGATGACTATGTATTAAGACCTATTTAAAAGTGCTGTTTATTAGTGATAGCTACTGCCTTTGAAGGGAATTGGTAAAAGGGAGAGGTATTCCAACAGCGTGAAGCGTTTTGGACTTATATCCTGTCTAAGTATTTATCTTAGGCTGGAGTGATCTGCAGCCTTTTTGTTACTCGCATTGATTTAAGATATATTAGATTAGGTAAGATCATGATCGACAGGTGAATTGTTGCAATCAATTGACCACCAGTTATTATCATTTAGGTACTTTGCAGTCCAAATAGGTTCTTTTTCAAATCAGTAAGAGACAATTAGGTGTATTTTAATTGCACTGTGTTTGATACTGGTTGGTAACAAACCTACACTCACTCAACATATGCTACCTATACGGTATTATGGATAAACCAATTTAACACTCGATTCTTTCAGGAATCTTATAGTAAATTCGCCATTAAGCGGCCCACTTGCACTGCATCATTGGGAATCATAGAATGATCAGAGAATAATCTCTCACTCAAATGATATATCTGCTTGAATTTTTTCTGTTTTGGAATAATACGGTTGGGTGTCATTTTATGTTGCACCTACAATGAATTGGATCAGTCCTATAGGGCTGTACTTGCTGAACATTTCCTTGGTAATGACTGATCTGAAATAGTATGTACAGATGAATTATATTCGGCAGTATTTAACACATGTCTGAAGGAAAAAGGAAATCTCATTGCGTTGATCTTTATTCTATAACATATAACTTATTCTAGAATCGAGGTATGTTCACAATGCTAAAGTAATCGGATAAAGCAGGGCGTGAATTCTTTACACACATTTCCATTATGCTATTTGATGTTGGTCATCGTTGTAGAAACTAATTTTACAAACTAGACTAAAATGCATAGAATGTATAATAACTTTAGTATGAGATAAATGAGATAATAATACTTTGATCAGGCTAACACTCTTATTTGAGTATTGTTTTCATTTAATAAGTTGACGAACATAAGCATTTCCACATTGTGAGGTATCTGAAAATAATGTCTTGATGCACATAAATATTTAGTAATGGCAATGTTGCCTAAATGTTCCTCGAAGAAATAATTGTCACCCTGTCTGTCGTCAAATTGCCACAGGATTTCCAAGCAGCATCACCAGTCAAATCCAGTTGACAAGTAGCCAAGCGACGGCAACCACTCTGAGCACTGCAAGCGTCACAAGGGTGTCATCTCCTACCTTTCCATCTCTGACTTCGTCATTCACTACCACAGGTAAGATGACGCCAAATAATTATGAAGACAAAGTGTTGCAATTTGACGGACACATATGCTGTTTTTCAAAGCTATATGAGACTGATAGGTGTTTTCTAATAACACTTTGTATGAAAATAAATTCTACTGACTCAATATATGCTGCCACCACGGTAGTATTGAAAGACGGGTTGAAAATTGGAGTCTTTTAGAAATCTCATAGTAAATGAGCCATTGTTCGATGCCTCGTGCACTGGATCATTATGAAACATAACATGTTCAGAGCCTTCTCTATCTTAATCCATATATCTGGTTGAATTTATTGACTTCTGGAATAATACCTCTGAGTGTCTTTTTATATGACTATCTACAAACAATTTGACTTTTTATACAGGGCGATTCTTGTCATTCATTTTCTGACACATGCCTGATTTGAAACAGTATGTACAGATGAATTATCTGCCTTATTCTTTAACATACTACTATAGCAAATCTAATTGACGTGACCTTTGTCTATACCATTTAACCAACTGTAGAATCGTGATATGTTGCCGGTGCTAAGTTAATCAGGAGAAGCAGGATGTGGGTTGTCTATGCGTATTTCCCTAATGTTACTTAATGTGGCTCAACGTTTTGAAAACTAATTTCACAAACTAGATTATAATCCACATAAGGTATGCTAATTTTACAATGAGATAATTAAGGTAACAGTGCTTTGATCAAGCTAACATTCTGATCTCTGTTCTGTTTTCTTTTAATAAGTTGACTAATGTAAGCTTTCTCACTTGTCGAAAATCAAAAATAATATCTTTTTGCACATAAATGTAGGTCTATGGCAATGTCGCCTAAAGTATCTTTTAATTGTCACCCTGTCTGTCTAGGACCGCTCCGGTGGTCTACTGGTTACAACGTCCGCCTCGAATGCGGTTGGTCGTGGGTTCGATCTCCGGCCGAGTCATGCCAAAGAGTTATAAAGTTGGTACTAACAGCTGCCTCGTTTGGCGCTCAGCATCAAGAGGTTAGTGTTTGGACTGGTCGGCCTGGTGTCAAAATAATGTGACTTGGTGGGATATGATGCTACATTTCTTCGGCATGATGCCCCAGTGCTAGACATCACTATAACTGTAACATGGCAGACATGGTAGCGATATGACTGCAAAATCTTTAAAGCTACGTTAACAAATCGAAATCCAAATCCTGTCAAGAAATTTCCTAAGGATATCCAACCAGCATCGCCAGCCAAACCCAGCTGACAAGTAGCCAAGTAACGGCAAGCACTCTGAGCACTGAAATAGGCACAAGGGTCTCTTCTATTTCCTTTCCATCTCTGGCTTCGTCGTTCACTACCGCAAGTAAGATGATGCCAAATAATTATTGAGACACAATTGTATAATGGTCTGTACACTTAATGACAAGCACTGTATAACTTTACGGAAGGCTCTGTGAATTTCAATTTGTCATCATCCAAAGGGTTGAACAGAGAGTGTCTGTCTTCGTGCATTGACTAAAGCTCGAATGACGTGCTTATTTAGCCGCTTGTGTTAACAGGCATTTGCAAGTGGCCTTTATGACTGATAGCTACCGACTTTGAAACGGATTGAGTAACGAAAGTAACCGCTATTTGGTGATTTGTTTTGAAATAAATTCCGGTCTAAATATTTAGATTGACTTGGAGACATCTGCTGCTTTAACCTTACCCGACTGGGTGTAAGGCATTATTTAGTACTAAGATTAATGGATGACAGGTGAAGAATTACATGAAACGGACCACCTATCAATGTTTTTTTTTCCAGATACTTTAGTAGGATTCCCCAAATTCCTCAATTCAATTCAGAAATAGACTCATAGGTGAACGTATTTTACACACTGTATGGCATTGCTTGATAACTATTTTCCACTGACTAGACCAATCATAATCCACATGTAGCATATGATAGCGAATCCGTACTACTGACTGGTCGAGTTCAAGCTTGAGACTTTAAGGAATGTCATAGTAAATGAGCGACATAGTATCCCAGTTGCACTGTCTTGTGGAGAAGCATGACATGCTCAGAGCATTATATTTATTAAACAATATCTTACCTTGAAAGTATTCCGATCAGGAATACATCAGCTGACTGTCGTTTTATATTGCTCTCTTCAAAGAAATTGATTTCTTCTATAGGGAGCTACTTGCAAAACATTCTCTTGGCAGATGACTGACGTGACTTTGCTATATATATAAGAACATCTGCCGCAATACTTCACGTATTACTGTGACAGATCCTACGGACATGATCGTTTTTCAATATCATTCCAACACCTCTAGAATATTTATATGTTGCAGTTGTTAGATCAATCAGCGGAAGTAGTGTGTGGGATCGTTTCTTATATTTCCATAATGTTACATAATGTAGGTCCTCGTACTTGTAAAAATAGCCTAATTTAGCTACAGTGTATGGAAAGTATAGTAAATTGAGGATGAAATAATTAAGGTAGTAAGGCTTGAATCTGGGTAAAATACAGATTTCCTTTCTTTTTAATTTTATGTAATGGAATGTAAGCTTTAGCAGTTTTCAAATATGAGACATAACTACTGTATGTAAATAAATGTTGCGTCTATGAAAATGCAGCCTAAATGTTCTTTGGGAGAAATATTTTCACCTTGTCTTTCCACAAATTGCAACAGGATTTCCAACCAGCATCTCCAGCAGCCAAATCCAGCTGACAAGTAGCCAAGCGACGACGACCAGTCGGAGCATTGGAAGCGTCAGTATGGTATCTTCTTCTACCGTTCCAGCTGTGAGTTCTTCATTCGCTACCACAGGTAAAATGTCGCCAAATAGTTATGAAGACAAAATGGTATATCCATTTAGTCAGCAGTAATGTACAGATTTATTGGTGGTGGGTACGGTGCTTTTGGATTTGGCATCGTCCAAACTGTTGAACACACTTGTCCTAGTGGCTTCCATTGAAAAACGTTGTTATGATATACTTCTTGATGACTATGTATTAAGACCTATTTAAAAGTGCTGTTTATTAGTGATAGCTACTGCCTTTGAAGGGAATTGGTAAAAGGGAGAGGTATTCCAACAGCGTGAAGCGTTTTGGACTTATATCCTGTCTAAGTATTTATCTTAGGCTGGAGTGATCTGCAGCCTTTTTGTTACTCGCATTGATTTAAGATATATTAGATTAGGTAAGATCATGATCGACAGGTGAATTGTTGCAATCAATTGACCACCAGTTATTATCATTTAGGTACTTTGCAGTCCAAATAGGTTCTTTTTCAAATCAGTAAGAGACAATTAGGTGTATTTTAATTGCACTGTGTTTGATACTGGTTGGTAACAAACCTACACTCACTCAACATATGCTACCTATACGGTATTATGGATAAACCAATTTAACACTCGATTCTTTCAGGAATCTTATAGTAAATTCGCCATTAAGCGGCCCACTTGCACTGCATCATTGGGAATCATAGAATGATCAGAGAATAATCTCTCACTCAAATGATATATCTGCTTGAATTTTTTCTGTTTTGGAATAATACGGTTGGGTGTCATTTTATGTTGCACCTACAATGAATTGGATCAGTCCTATAGGGCTGTACTTGCTGAACATTTCCTTGGTAATGACTGATCTGAAATAGTATGTACAGATGAATTATATTCGGCAGTATTTAACACATGTCTGAAGGAAAAAGGAAATCTCATTGCGTTGATCTTTATTCTATAACATATAACTTATTCTAGAATCGAGGTATGTTCACAATGCTAAAGTAATCGGATAAAGCAGGGCGTGAATTCTTTACACACATTTCCATTATGCTATTTGATGTTGGTCATCGTTGTAGAAACTAATTTTACAAACTAGACTAAAATGCATAGAATGTATAATAACTTTAGTATGAGATAAATGAGATAATAATACTTTGATCAGGCTAACACTCTTATTTGAGTATTGTTTTCATTTAATAAGTTGACGAACATAAGCATTTCCACATTGTGAGGTATCTGAAAATAATGTCTTGATGCACATAAATATTTAGTAATGGCAATGTTGCCTAAATGTTCCTCGAAGAAATAATTGTCACCCTGTCTGTCGTCAAATTGCCACAGGATTTCCAAGCAGCATCACCAGTCAAATCCAGTTGACAAGTAGCCAAGCGACGGCAACCACTCTGAGCACTGCAAGCGTCACAAAGGTGTCATCTCCTACCTTTCCATCTCTGACTTCGTCATTCACTACCACAGGTAAGATGACGCCAAATAATTATGAAGACAAAGTGTTGCAATTTGACGGACACATATGCTGTTTTTCAAAGCTATATGAGACTGATAGGTGTTTTCTAATAACACTTTGTATGAAAATAAATTCTACTGACTCAATATATGCTGCCACTAGGGTAGTATTGAAAGACGGGTTGAAAATTGGAGTCTTTTAGAAATCTCATAGTAAATGAGCCATTGTTCGATGCCTCGTGCACTGGATCATTATGAAACATAACATGTTCAGAGCCTTCTCTATCTTAATCCATATATCTGGTTGAATTTATTGACTTCTGGAATAATACCTCTGAGTGTCTTTTTATATGACTATCTACAAACAATTTGACTTTTTATACAGGGCGATTCTTGTCATTCATTTTCTGACACATGCCTGATTTGAAACAGTATGTACAGATGAATTATCTGCCTTATTCTTTAACATACTACTATAGCAAATCTAATTGACGTGACCTTTGTCTATACCATTTAACCAACTGTAGAATCGTGATATGTTGCCGGTGCTAAGTTAATCAGGAGAAGCAGGATGTGGGTTGTCTATGCGTATTTCCCTAATGTTACTTAATGTGGCTCAACGTTTTGAAAACTAATTTCACAAACTAGATTATAATCCACATAAGGTATGCTAATTTTACAATGAGATAATTAAGGTAACAGTGCTTTGATCAAGCTAACATTCTGATCTCTGTTCTGTTTTCTTTTAATAAGTTGACTAATGTAAGCTTTCTCACTTGTCGAAAATCAAAAATAATATCTTTTTGCACATAAATGTAGGTCTATGGCAATGTCGCCTAAAGTATCTTTTAGAGTAATAATTGTCACCCTGTCTGTCTAGGACCGCTCCGGTGGTCTACTGGTTACAACGTCCGCCTCGAATGCGGTTGGTCGTGGGTTCGATCTCCGGCCGAGTCATGCCAAAGAGTTATAAAGTTGGTACTAACAGCTGCCTCGTTTGGCGCTCAGCATCAAGAGGTTAGTGTTTGGACTGGTCGGCCTGGTGTCAAAATAATGTGACTTGGTGGGATATGATGCTACATTTCTTCGGCATGATGCCCCAGTGCTAGACATCACTATAACTGTAACATGGCAGACATGGTAGCGATATGACTGCAAAATCTTTAAAGCTACGTTAACAAATCGAAATCCAAATCCTGTCAAGAAATTTCCTAAGGATATCCAACCAGCATCGCCAGCCAAACCCAGCTGACAAGTAGCCAAGTAACGGCAAGCACTCTGAGCACTGAAATAGGCACAAGGGTCTCTTCTATTTCCTTTCCATCTCTGGCTTCGTCGTTCACTACCGCAAGTAAGATGATGCCAAATAATTATTGAGACACAATTGTATAATGGTCTGTACACTTAATGACAAGCACTGTATAACTTTACGGAAGGCTCTGTGAATTTCAATTTGTCATCATCCAAAGGGTTGAACAGAGAGTGTCTGTCTTCGTGCATTGACTAAAGCTCGAATGACGTGCTTATTTAGCCGCTTGTGTTAACAGGCATTTGCAAGTGGCCTTTATGACTGATAACTACCGACTTTGAAACGGATTGAGTAACGAAAGTAACCGCTATTTGGTGATTTGTTTTGAAATAAATTCCGGTCTAAATATTTAGATTGACTTGGAGACATCTGCTGCTTTAACCTTACCCGACTGGGTGTAAGGCATTATTTAGTACTAAGATTAATGGATGACAGGTGAAGAATTACATGAAACGGACCACCTATCAATGTTTTTTTTTCCAGATACTTTAGTAGGATTCCCCAAATTCCTCAATTCAATTCAGAAATAGACTCATAGGTGAACGTATTTTACACACTGTATGGCATTGCTTGATAACTATTTTCCACTGACTAGACCAATCATAATCCACATGTAGCATATGATAGCGAATCCGTACTACTGACTGGTCGAGTTCAAGCTTGAGACTTTAAGGAATGTCATAGTAAATGAGCGACATAGTATCCCAGTTGCACTGTCTTGTGGAGAAGCATGACATGCTCAGAGCATTATATTTATTAAACAATATCTTACCTTGAAAGTATTCCGATCAGGAATACATCAGCTGACTGTCGTTTTATATTGCTCTCTTCAAAGAAATTGATTTCTTCTATAGGGAGCTACTTGCAAAACATTCTCTTGGCAGATGACTGACGTGACTTTGCTATATATATAAGAACATCTGCCGCAATACTTCACGTATTACTGTGACAGATCCTACGGACATGATCGTTTTTCAATATCATTCCAACACCTCTAGAATATTTATATGTTGCAGTTGTTAGATCAATCAGCGGAAGTAGTGTGTGGGATCGTTTCTTATATTTCCATAATGTTACATAATGTAGGTCCTCGTACTTGTAAAAATAGCCTAATTTAGCTACAGTGTATGGAAAGTATAGTAAATTGAGGATGAAATAATTAAGGTAGTAAGGCTTGAATCTGGGTAAAATACAGATTTCCTTTCTTTTTAATTTTATGTAATGGAATGTAAGCTTTAGCAGTTTTCAAATATGAGACATAACTACTGTATGTAAATAAATGTTGCGTCTATGAAAATGCAGCCTAAATGTTCTTTGGGAGAAATATTTTCACCTTGTCTTTCCACAAATTGCAACAGGATTTCCAACCAGCATCTCCAGCAGCCAAATCCAGCTGACAAGTAGCCAAGCGACGACGACCAGTCGGAGCATTGGAAGCGTCAGTATGGTATCTTCTTCTACCGTTCCAGCTGTGAGTTCTTCATTCGCTACCACAGGTAAAATGTCGCCAAATAGTTATGAAGACAAAATGGTATATCCATTTAGTCAGCAGTAATGTACAGATTTATTGGTGGTGGGTACGGTGCTTTTGGATTTGGCATCGTCCAAACTGTTGAACACACTTGTCCTAGTGGCTTCCATTGAAAAACGTTGTTATGATATACTTCTTGATGACTATGTATTAAGACCTATTTAAAAGTGCTGTTTATTAGTGATAGCTACTGCCTTTGAAGGGAATTGGTAAAAGGGAGAGGTATTCCAACAGCGTGAAGCGTTTTGGACTTATATCCTGTCTAAGTATTTATCTTAGGCTGGAGTGATCTGCAGCCTTTTTGTTACTCGCATTGATTTAAGATATATTAGATTAGGTAAGATCATGATCGACAGGTGAATTGTTGCAATCAATTGACCACCAGTTATTATCATTTAGGTACTTTGCAGTCCAAATAGGTTCTTTTTCAAATCAGTAAGAGACAATTAGGTGTATTTTAATTGCACTGTGTTTGATACTGGTTGGTAAGAAACCTACACTCACTCAACATATGCTACCTATACGGTATTATGGATAAACCAATTTAACACTCGATTCTTTCAGGAATCTTATAGTAAATTCGCCATTAAGCGGCCCACTTGCACTGCATCATTGGGAATCATAGAATGATCAGAGAATAATCTCTCACTCAAATGATATATCTGCTTGAATTTTTTCTGTTTTGGAATAATACGGTTGGGTGTCATTTTATGTTGCACCTACAATGAATTGGATCAGTCCTATAGGGCTGTACTTGCTGAACATTTCCTTGGTAATGACTGATCTGAAATAGTATGTACAGATGAATTATATTCGGCAGTATTTAACACATGTCTGAAGGAAAAAGGAAATCTCATTGCGTTGATCTTTATTCTATAACATATAACTTATTCTAGAATCGAGGTATGTTCACAATGCTAAAGTAATCGGATAAAGCAGGGCGTGAATTCTTTACACACATTTCCATTATGCTATTTGATGTTGGTCATCGTTGTAGAAACTAATTTTACAAACTAGACTAAAATGCATAGAATGTATAATAACTTTAGTATGAGATAAATGAGATAATAATACTTTGATCAGGCTAACACTCTTATTTGAGTATTGTTTTCATTTAATAAGTTGACGAACATAAGCATTTCCACATTGTGAGGTATCTGAAAATAATGTCTTGATGCACATAAATATTTAGTAATGGCAATGTTGCCTAAATGTTCCTCGAAGAAATAATTGTCACCCTGTCTGTCGTCAAATTGCCACAGGATTTCCAAGCAGCATCACCAGTCAAATCCAGTTGACAAGTAGCCAAGCGACGGCAACCACTCTGAGCACTGCAAGCGTCACAAGGGTGTCATCTCCTACCTTTCCATCTCTGACTTCGTCGTTCACTACCACAGGTAAGATGACGCCAAATAATTATGAAGACAAAGTGTTGCAATTTGACGGACACATATGCTGTTTTTCAAAGCTATATGAGACTGATAGGTGTTTTCTAATAACACTTTGTATGAAAATAAATTCTACTGACTCAATATATGCTGCCACTACGGTAGTATTGAAAGACGGGTTGAAAATTGGAGTCTTTTAGAAATCTCATAGTAAATGAGCCATTGTTCGATGCCTCGTGCACTGGATCATTATGAAACATAACATGTTCAGAGCCTTCTCTATCTTAATCCATATATCTGGTTGAATTTATTGACTTCTGGAATAATACCTCTGAGTGTCTTTTTATATGACTATCTACAAACAATTTGACTTTTTATACAGGGCGATTCTTGTCATTCATTTTCTGACACATGCCTGATTTGAAACAGTATGTACAGATGAATTATCTGCCTTATTCTTTAACATACTACTATAGCAAATCTAATTGACGTGACCTTTGTCTATACCATTTAACCAACTGTAGAATCGTGATATGTTGCCGGTGCTAAGTTAATCAGGAGAAGCAGGATGTGGGTTGTCTATGCGTATTTCCCTAATGTTACTTAATGTGGCTCAACGTTTTGAAAACTAATTTCACAAACTAGATTATAATCCACATAAGGTATGCTAATTTTACAATGAGATAATTAAGGTAACAGTGCTTTGATCAAGCTAACATTCTGATCTCTGTTCTGTTTTCTTTTAATAAGTTGACTAATGTAAGCTTTCTCACTTGTCGAAAATCAAAAATAATATCTTTTTGCACATAAATGTAGGTCTATGGCAATGTCGCCTAAAGTATCTTTTAATTGTCACCCTGTCTGTCTAGGACCGCTCCGGTGGTCTACTGGTTACAACGTCCGCCTCGAATGCGGTTGGTCGTGGGTTCGATCTCAGGCCGAGTCATGCCAAAGAGTTATAAAGTTGGTACTAACAGCTGCCTCGTTTGGCGCTCAGCATCAAGAGGTTAGTGTTTGGACTGGTCGGCCTGGTGTCAAAATAATGTGACTTGGTGGGATATGATGCTACATTTCTTCGGCATGATGCCCCAGTGCTAGACATCACTATAACTGTAACATGGCAGACATGGTAGCGATATGACTGCAAAATCTTTAAAGCTACGTTAACAAATCGAAATCCAAATCCTGTCAAGAAATTTCCTAAGGATATCCAACCAGCATCGCCAGCCAAACCCAGCTGACAAGTAGTCAAGTAACGGCAAGCACTCTGAGCACTGAAATAGGCACAAGGGTCTCTTCTATTTCCTTTCCATCTCTGGCTTCGTCGTTCACTACCGCAAGTAAGATGATGCCAAATAATTATTGAGACACAATTGTATAATGGTCTGTACACTTAATGACAAGCACTGTATAACTTTACGGAAGGCTCTGTGAATTTCAATTTGTCATCATCCAAAGGGTTGAACAGAGAGTGTCTGTCTTCGTGCATTGACTAAAGCTCGAATGACGTGCTTATTTAGCCGCTTGTGTTAACAGGCATTTGCAAGTGGCCTTTATGACTGATAGCTACCGACTTTGAAACGGATTGAGTAACGAAAGTAACCGCTATTTGGTGATTTGTTTTGAAATAAATTCCGGTCTAAATATTTAGATTGACTTGGAGACATCTGCTGCTTTAACCTTACCCGACTGGGTGTAAGGCATTATTTAGTACTAAGATTAATGGATGACAGGTGAAGAATTACATGAAACGGACCACCTATCAATGTTTTTTTTTCCAGATACTTTAGTAGGATTCCCCAAATTCCTCAATTCAATTCAGAAATAGACTCATAGGTGAACGTATTTTACACACTGTATGGCATTGCTTGATAACTATTTTCCACTGACTAGACCAATCATAATCCACATGTAGCATATGATAGCGAATCCGTACTACTGACTGGTCGAGTTCAAGCTTGAGACTTTAAGGAATGTCATAGTAAATGAGCGACATAGTATCCCAGTTGCACTGTCTTGTGGAGAAGCATGACATGCTCAGAGCATTATATTTATTAAACAATATCTTACCTTGAAAGTATTCCGATCAGGAATACATCAGCTGACTGTCGTTTTATATTGCTCTCTTCAAAGAAATTGATTTCTTCTATAGGGAGCTACTTGCAAAACATTCTCTTGGCAGATGACTGACGTGACTTTGCTATATATATAAGAACATCTGCCGCAATACTTCACGTATTACTGTGACAGATCCTACGGACATGATCGTTTTTCAATATCATTCCAACACCTCTAGAATATTTATATGTTGCAGTTGTTAGATCAATCAGCGGAAGTAGTGTGTGGGATCGTTTCTTATATTTCCATAATGTTACATAATGTAGGTCCTCGTACTTGTAAAAATAGCCTAATTTAGCTACAGTGTATGGAAAGTATAGTAAATTGAGGATGAAATAATTAAGGTAGTAAGGCTTGAATCTGGGTAAAATACAGATTTCCTTTCTTTTTAATTTTATGTAATGGAATGTAAGCTTTAGCAGTTTTCAAATATGAGACATAACTACTGTATGTAAATAAATGTTGCGTCTATGAAAATGCAGCCTAAATGTTCTTTGGGAGAAATATTTTCACCTTGTCTTTCCACAAATTGCAACAGGATTTCCAACCAGCATCTCCAGCAGCCAAATCCAGCTGACAAGTAGCCAAGCGACGACGACCAGTCGGAGCATTGGAAGCGTCAGTATGGTATCTTCTTCTACCGTTCCAGCTGTGAGTTCTTCATTCGCTACCACAGGTAAAATGTCGCCAAATAGTTATGAAGACAAAATGGTATATCCATTTAGTCAGCAGTAATGTACAGATTTATTGGTGGTGGGTACGGTGCTTTTGGATTTGGCATCGTCCAAACTGTTGAACACACTTGTCCTAGTGGCTTCCATTGAAAAACGTTGTTATGATATACTTCTTGATGACTATGTATTAAGACCTATTTAAAAGTGCTGTTTATTAGTGATAGCTACTGCCTTTGAAGGGAATTGGTAAAAGGGAGAGGTATTCCAACAGCGTGAAGCGTTTTGGACTTATATCCTGTCTAAGTATTTATCTTAGGCTGGAGTGATCTGCAGCCTTTTTGTTACTCGCATTGATTTAAGATATATTAGATTAGGTAAGATCATGATCGACAGGTGAATTGTTGCAATCAATTGACCACCAGTTATTATCATTTAGGTACTTTGCAGTCCAAATAGGTTCTTTTTCAAATCAGTAAGAGACAATTAGGTGTATTTTAATTGCACTGTGTTTGATACTGGTTGGTAACAAACCTACACTCACTCAACATATGCTACCTATACGGTATTATGGATAAACCAATTTAACACTCGATTCTTTCAGGAATCTTATAGTAAATTCGCCATTAAGCGGCCCACTTGCACTGCATCATTGGGAATCATAGAATGATCAGAGAATAATCTCTCACTCAAATGATATATCTGCTTGAATTTTTTCTGTTTTGGAATAATACGGTTGGGTGTCATTTTATGTTGCACCTACAATGAATTGGATCAGTCCTATAGGGCTGTACTTGCTGAACATTTCCTTGGTAATGACTGATCTGAAATAGTATGTACAGATGAATTATATTCGGCAGTATTTAACACATGTCTGAAGGAAAAAGGAAATCTCATTGCGTTGATCTTTATTCTATAACATATAACTTATTCTAGAATCGAGGTATGTTCACAATGCTAAAGTAATCGGATAAAGCAGGGCGTGAATTCTTTACACACATTTCCATTATGCTATTTGATGTTGGTCATCGTTGTAGAAACTAATTTTACAAACTAGACTAAAATGCATAGAATGTATAATAACTTTAGTATGAGATAAATGAGATAATAATACTTTGATCAGGCTAACACTCTTATTTGAGTATTGTTTTCATTTAATAAGTTGACGAACATAAGCATTTCCACATTGTGAGGTATCTGAAAATAATGTCTTGATGCACATAAATATTTAGTAATGGCAATGTTGCCTAAATGTTCCTCGAAGAAATAATTGTCACCCTGTCTGTCGTCAAATTGCCACAGGATTTCCAAGCAGCATCACCAGTCAAATCCAGTTGACAAGTAGCCAAGCGACGGCAACCACTCTGAGCACTGCAAGCGTCACAAGGGTGTCATCTCCTACCTTTCCATCTCTGACTTCGTCATTCACTACCACAGGTAAGATGACGCCAAATAATTATGAAGACAAAGTGTTGCAATTTGACGGACACATATGCTGTTTTTCAAAGCTATATGAGACTGATAGGTGTTTTCTAATAACACTTTGTATGAAAATAAATTCTACTGACTCAATATATGCTGCCACTACGGTAGTATTGAAAGACGGGTTGAAAATTGGAGTCTTTTAGAAATCTCATAGTAAATGAGCCATTGTTCGATGCCTCGTGCACTGGATCATTATGAAACATAACATGTTCAGAGCCTTCTCTATCTTAATCCATATATCTGGTTGAATTTATTGACTTCTGGAATAATACCTCTGAGTGTCTTTTTATATGACTATCTACAAACAATTTGACTTTTTATACAGGGCGATTCTTGTCATTCATTTTCTGACACATGCCTGATTTGAAACAGTATGTACAGATGAATTATCTGCCTTATTCTTTAACATACTACTATAGCAAATCTAATTGACGTGACCTTTGTCTATACCATTTAACCAACTGTAGAATCGTGATATGTTGCCGGTGCTAAGTTAATCAGGAGAAGCAGGATGTGGGTTGTCTATGCGTATTTCCCTAATGTTACTTAATGTGGCTCAACGTTTTGAAAACTAATTTCACAAACTAGATTATAATCCACATAAGGTATGCTAATTTTACAATGAGATAATTAAGGTAACAGTGCTTTGATCAAGCTAACATTCTGATCTCTGTTCTGTTTTCTTTTAATAAGTTGACTAATGTAAGCTTTCTCACTTGTCGAAAATCAAAAATAATATCTTTTTGCACATAAATGTAGGTCTATGGCAATGTCGCCTAAAGTATCTTTTAGAGTAATAATTGTCACCCTGTCTGTCTAGGACCGCTCCGGTGGTCTACTGGTTACAACGTCCGCCTCGAATGCGGTTGGTCGTGGGTTCGATCTCCGGCCGAGTCATGCCAAAGAGTTATAAAGTTGGTACTAACAGCTGCCTCGTTTGGCGCTCAGCATCAAGAGGTTAGTGTTTGGACTGGTCGGCCTGGTGTCAAAATAATGTGACTTGGTGGGATATGATGCTACATTTCTTCGGCATGATGCCCCAGTGCTAGACATCACTATAACTGTAACATGGCAGACATGGTAGCGATATGACTGCAAAATCTTTAAAGCTACGTTAACAAATCGAAATCCAAATCCTGTCAAGAAATTTCCTAAGGATATCCAACCAGCATCGCCAGCCAAACCCAGCTGACAAGTAGCCAAGTAACGGCAAGCACTCTGAGCACTGAAATAGGCACAAGGGTCTCTTCTATTTCCTTTCCATCTCTGGCTTCGTCGTTCACTACCGCAAGTAAGATGATGCCAAATAATTATTGAGACACAATTGTATAATGGTCTGTACACTTAATGACAAGCACTGTATAACTTTACGGAAGGCTCTGTGAATTTCAATTTGTCATCATCCAAAGGGTTGAACAGAGAGTGTCTGTCTTCGTGCATTGACTAAAGCTCGAATGACGTGCTTATTTAGCCGCTTGTGTTAACAGGCATTTGCAAGTGGCCTTTATGACTGATAACTACCGACTTTGAAACGGATTGAGTAACGAAAGTAACCGCTATTTGGTGATTTGTTTTGAAATAAATTCCGGTCTAAATATTTAGATTGACTTGGAGACATCTGCTGCTTTAACCTTACCCGACTGGGTGTAAGGCATTATTTAGTACTAAGATTAATGGATGACAGGTGAAGAATTACATGAAACGGACCACCTATCAATGTTTTTTTTTCCAGATACTTTAGTAGGATTCCCCAAATTCCTCAATTCAATTCAGAAATAGACTCATAGGTGAACGTATTTTACACACTGTATGGCATTGCTTGATAACTATTTTCCACTGACTAGACCAATCATAATCCACATGTAGCATATGATAGCGAATCCGTACTACTGACTGGTCGAGTTCAAGCTTGAGACTTTAAGGAATGTCATAGTAAATGAGCGACATAGTATCCCAGTTGCACTGTCTTGTGGAGAAGCATGACATGCTCAGAGCATTATATTTATTAAACAATATCTTACCTTGAAAGTATTCCGATCAGGAATACATCAGCTGACTGTCGTTTTATATTGCTCTCTTCAAAGAAATTGATTTCTTCTATAGGGAGCTACTTGCAAAACATTCTCTTGGCAGATGACTGACGTGACTTTGCTATATATATAAGAACATCTGCCGCAATACTTCACGTATTACTGTGACAGATCCTACGGACATGATCGTTTTTCAATATCATTCCAACACCTCTAGAATATTTATATGTTGCAGTTGTTAGATCAATCAGCGGAAGTAGTGTGTGGGATCGTTTCTTATATTTCCATAATGTTACATAATGTAGGTCCTCGTACTTGTAAAAATAGCCTAATTTAGCTACAGTGTATGGAAAGTATAGTAAATTGAGGATGAAATAATTAAGGTAGTAAGGCTTGAATCTGGGTAAAATACAGATTTCCTTTCTTTTTAATTTTATGTAATGGAATGTAAGCTTTAGCAGTTTTCAAATATGAGACATAACTACTGTATGTAAATAAATGTTGCGTCTATGAAAATGCAGCCTAAATGTTCTTTGGGAGAAATATTTTCACCTTGTCTTTCCACAAATTGCAACAGGATTTCCAACCAGCATCTCCAGCAGCCAAATCCAGCTGACAAGTAGCCAAGCGACGACGACCAGTCGGAGCATTGGAAGCGTCAGTATGGTATCTTCTTCTACCGTTCCAGCTGTGAGTTCTTCATTCGCTACCACAGGTAAAATGTCGCCAAATAGTTATGAAGACAAAATGGTATATCCATTTAGTCAGCAGTAATGTACAGATTTATTGGTGGTGGGTACGGTGCTTTTGGATTTGGCATCGTCCAAACTGTTGAACACACTTGTCCTAGTGGCTTCCATTGAAAAACGTTGTTATGATATACTTCTTGATGACTATGTATTAAGACCTATTTAAAAGTGCTGTTTATTAGTGATAGCTACTGCCTTTGAAGGGAATTGGTAAAAGGGAGAGGTATTCCAACAGCGTGAAGCGTTTTGGACTTATATCCTGTCTAAGTATTTATCTTAGGCTGGAGTGATCTGCAGCCTTTTTGTTACTCGCATTGATTTAAGATATATTAGATTAGGTAAGATCATGATCGACAGGTGAATTGTTGCAATCAATTGACCACCAGTTATTATCATTTAGGTACTTTGCAGTCCAAATAGGTTCTTTTTCAAATCAGTAAGAGACAATTAGGTGTATTTTAATTGCACTGTGTTTGATACTGGTTGGTAACAAACCTACACTCACTCAACATATGCTACCTATACGGTATTATGGATAAACCAATTTAACACTCGATTCTTTCAGGAATCTTATAGTAAATTCGCCATTAAGCGGCCCACTTGCACTGCATCATTGGGAATCATAGAATGATCAGAGAATAATCTCTCACTCAAATGATATATCTGCTTGAATTTTTTCTGTTTTGGAATAATACGGTTGGGTGTCATTTTATGTTGCACCTACAATGAATTGGATCAGTCCTATAGGGCTGTACTTGCTGAACATTTCCTTGGTAATGACTGATCTGAAATAGTATGTACAGATGAATTATATTCGGCAGTATTTAACACATGTCTGAAGGAAAAAGGAAATCTCATTGCGTTGATCTTTATTCTATAACATATAACTTATTCTAGAATCGAGGTATGTTCACAATGCTAAAGTAATCGGATAAAGCAGGGCGTGAATTCTTTACACACATTTCCATTATGCTATTTGATGTTGGTCATCGTTGTAGAAACTAATTTTACAAACTAGACTAAAATGCATAGAATGTATAATAACTTTAGTATGAGATAAATGAGATAATAATACTTTGATCAGGCTAACACTCTTATTTGAGTATTGTTTTCATTTAATAAGTTGACGAACATAAGCATTTCCACATTGTGAGGTATCTGAAAATAATGTCTTGATGCACATAAATATTTAGTAATGGCAATGTTGCCTAAATGTTCCTCGAAGAAATAATTGTCACCCTGTCTGTCGTCAAATTGCCACAGGATTTCCAAGCAGCATCACCAGTCAAATCCAGTTGACAAGTAGCCAAGCGACGGCAACCACTCTGAGCACTGCAAGCGTCACAAGGGTGTCATCTCCTACCTTTCCATCTCTGACTTCGTCGTTCACTACCACAGGTAAGATGACGCCAAATAATTATGAAGACAAAGTGTTGCAATTTGACGGACACATATGCTGTTTTTCAAAGCTATATGAGACTGATAGGTGTTTTCTAATAACACTTTGTATGAAAATAAATTCTACTGACTCAATATATGCTGCCACTACGGTAGTATTGAAAGACGGGTTGAAAATTGGAGTCTTTTAGAAATCTCATAGTAAATGAGCCATTGTTCGATGCCTCGTGCACTGGATCATTATGAAACATAACATGTTCAGAGCCTTCTCTATCTTAATCCATATATCTGGTTGAATTTATTGACTTCTGGAATAATACCTCTGAGTGTCTTTTTATATGACTATCTACAAACAATTTGACTTTTTATACAGGGCGATTCTTGTCATTCATTTTCTGACACATGCCTGATTTGAAACAGTATGTACAGATGAATTATCTGCCTTATTCTTTAACATACTACTATAGCAAATCTAATTGACGTGACCTTTGTCTATACCATTTAACCAACTGTAGAATCGTGATATGTTGCCGGTGCTAAGTTAATCAGGAGAAGCAGGATGTGGGTTGTCTATGCGTATTTCCCTAATGTTACTTAATGTGGCTCAACGTTTTGAAAACTAATTTCACAAACTAGATTATAATCCACATAAGGTATGCTAATTTTACAATGAGATAATTAAGGTAACAGTGCTTTGATCAAGCTAACATTCTGATCTCTGTTCTGTTTTCTTTTAATAAGTTGACTAATGTAAGCTTTCTCACTTGTCGAAAATCAAAAATAATATCTTTTTGCACATAAATGTAGGTCTATGGCAATGTCGCCTAAAGTATCTTTTAATTGTCACCCTGTCTGTCTAGGACCGCTCCGGTGGTCTACTGGTTACAACGTCCGCCTCGAATGCGGTTGGTCGTGGGTTCGATCTCCGGCCGAGTCATGCCAAAGAGTTATAAAGTTGGTACTAACAGCTGCCTCGTTTGGCGCTCAGCATCAAGAGGTTAGTGTTTGGACTGGTCGGCCTGGTGTCAAAATAATGTGACTTGGTGGGATATGATGCTACATTTCTTCGGCATGATGCCCCAGTGCTAGACATCACTATAACTGTAACATGGCAGACATGGTAGCGATATGACTGCAAAATCTTTAAAGCTACGTTAACAAATCGAAATCCAAATCCTGTCAAGAAATTTCCTAAGGATATCCAACCAGCATCGCCAGCCAAACCCAGCTGACAAGTAGCCAAGTAACGGCAAGCACTCTGAGCACTGAAATAGGCACAAGGGTCTCTTCTATTTCCTTTCCATCTCTGGCTTCGTCGTTCACTACCGCAAGTAAGATGATGCCAAATAATTATTGAGACACAATTGTATAATGGTCTGTACACTTAATGACAAGCACTGTATAACTTTACGGAAGGCTCTGTGAATTTCAATTTGTCATCATCCAAAGGGTTGAACAGAGAGTGTCTGTCTTCGTGCATTGACTAAAGCTCGAATGACGTGCTTATTTAGCCGCTTGTGTTAACAGGCATTTGCAAGTGGCCTTTATGACTGATAGCTACCGACTTTGAAACGGATTGAGTAACGAAAGTAACCGCTATTTGGTGATTTGTTTTGAAATAAATTCCGGTCTAAATATTTAGATTGACTTGGAGACATCTGCTGCTTTAACCTTACCCGACTGGGTGTAAGGCATTATTTAGTACTAAGATTAATGGATGACAGGTGAAGAATTACATGAAACGGACCACCTATCAATGTTTTTTTTTCCAGATACTTTAGTAGGATTCCCCAAATTCCTCAATTCAATTCAGAAATAGACTCATAGGTGAACGTATTTTACACACTGTATGGCATTGCTTGATAACTATTTTCCACTGACTAGACCAATCATAATCCACATGTAGCATATGATAGCGAATCCGTACTACTGACTGGTCGAGTTCAAGCTTGAGACTTTAAGGAATGTCATAGTAAATGAGCGACATAGTATCCCAGTTGCACTGTCTTGTGGAGAAGCATGACATGCTCAGAGCATTATATTTATTAAACAATATCTTACCTTGAAAGTATTCCGATCAGGAATACATCAGCTGACTGTCGTTTTATATTGCTCTCTTCAAAGAAATTGATTTCTTCTATAGGGAGCTACTTGCAAAACATTCTCTTGGCAGATGACTGACGTGACTTTGCTATATATATAAGAACATCTGCCGCAATACTTCACGTATTACTGTGACAGATCCTACGGACATGATCGTTTTTCAATATCATTCCAACACCTCTAGAATATTTATATGTTGCAGTTGTTAGATCAATCAGCGGAAGTAGTGTGTGGGATCGTTTCTTATATTTCCATAATGTTACATAATGTAGGTCCTCGTACTTGTAAAAATAGCCTAATTTAGCTACAGTGTATGGAAAGTATAGTAAATTGAGGATGAAATAATTAAGGTAGTAAGGCTTGAATCTGGGTAAAATACAGATTTCCTTTCTTTTTAATTTTATGTAATGGAATGTAAGCTTTAGCAGTTTTCAAATATGAGACATAACTACTGTATGTAAATAAATGTTGCGTCTATGAAAATGCAGCCTAAATGTTCTTTGGGAGAAATATTTTCACCTTGTCTTTCCACAAATTGCAACAGGATTTCCAACCAGCATCTCCAGCAGCCAAATCCAGCTGACAAGTAGCCAAGCGACGACGACCAGTCGGAGCATTGGAAGCGTCAGTATGGTATCTTCTTCTACCGTTCCAGCTGTGAGTTCTTCATTCGCTACCACAGGTAAAATGTCGCCAAATAGTTATGAAGACAAAATGGTATATCCATTTAGTCAGCAGTAATGTACAGATTTATTGGTGGTGGGTACGGTGCTTTTGGATTTGGCATCGTCCAAACTGTTGAACACACTTGTCCTAGTGGCTTCCATTGAAAAACGTTGTTATGATATACTTCTTGATGACTATGTATTAAGACCTATTTAAAAGTGCTGTTTATTAGTGATAGCTACTGCCTTTGAAGGGAATTGGTAAAAGGGAGAGGTATTCCAACAGCGTGAAGCGTTTTGGACTTATATCCTGTCTAAGTATTTATCTTAGGCTGGAGTGATCTGCAGCCTTTTTGTTACTCGCATTGATTTAAGATATATTAGATTAGGTAAGATCATGATCGACAGGTGAATTGTTGCAATCAATTGACCACCAGTTATTATCATTTAGGTACTTTGCAGTCCAAATAGGTTCTTTTTCAAATCAGTAAGAGACAATTAGGTGTATTTTAATTGCACTGTGTTTGATACTGGTTGGTAACAAACCTACACTCACTCAACATATGCTACCTATACGGTATTATGGATAAACCAATTTAACACTCGATTCTTTCAGGAATCTTATAGTAAATTCGCCATTAAGCGGCCCACTTGCACTGCATCATTGGGAATCATAGAATGATCAGAGAATAATCTCTCACTCAAATGATATATCTGCTTGAATTTTTTCTGTTTTGGAATAATACGGTTGGGTGTCATTTTATGTTGCACCTACAATGAATTGGATCAGTCCTATAGGGCTGTACTTGCTGAACATTTCCTTGGTAATGACTGATCTGAAATAGTATGTACAGATGAATTATATTCGGCAGTATTTAACACATGTCTGAAGGAAAAAGGAAATCTCATTGCGTTGATCTTTATTCTATAACATATAACTTATTCTAGAATCGAGGTATGTTCACAATGCTAAAGTAATCGGATAAAGCAGGGCGTGAATTCTTTACACACATTTCCATTATGCTATTTGATGTTGGTCATCGTTGTAGAAACTAATTTTACAAACTAGACTAAAATGCATAGAATGTATAATAACTTTAGTATGAGATAAATGAGATAATAATACTTTGATCAGGCTAACACTCTTATTTGAGTATTGTTTTCATTTAATAAGTTGACGAACATAAGCATTTCCACATTGTGAGGTATCTGAAAATAATGTCTTGATGCACATAAATATTTAGTAATGGCAATGTTGCCTAAATGTTCCTCGAAGAAATAATTGTCACCCTGTCTGTCGTCAAATTGCCACAGGATTTCCAAGCAGCATCACCAGTCAAATCCAGTTGACAAGTAGCCAAGCGACGGCAACCACTCTGAGCACTGCAAGCGTCACAAGGGTGTCATCTCCTACCTTTCCATCTCTGACTTCGTCATTCACTACCACAGGTAAGATGACGCCAAATAATTATGAAGACAAAGTGTTGCAATTTGACGGACACATATGCTGTTTTTCAAAGCTATATGAGACTGATAGGTGTTTTCTAATAACACTTTGTATGAAAATAAATTCTACTGACTCAATATATGCTGCCACTACGGTAGTATTGAAAGACGGGTTGAAAATTGGAGTCTTTTAGAAATCTCATAGTAAATGAGCCATTGTTCGATGCCTCGTGCACTGGATCATTATGAAACATAACATGTTCAGAGCCTTCTCTATCTTAATCCATATATCTGGTTGAATTTATTGACTTCTGGAATAATACCTCTGAGTGTCTTTTTATATGACTATCTACAAACAATTTGACTTTTTATACAGGGCGATTCTTGTCATTCATTTTCTGACACATGCCTGATTTGAAACAGTATGTACAGATGAATTATCTGCCTTATTCTTTAACATACTACTATAGCAAATCTAATTGACGTGACCTTTGTCTATACCATTTAACCAACTGTAGAATCGTGATATGTTGCCGGTGCTAAGTTAATCAGGAGAAGCAGGATGTGGGTTGTCTATGCGTATTTCCCTAATGTTACTTAATGTGGCTCAACGTTTTGAAAACTAATTTCACAAACTAGATTATAATCCACATAAGGTATGCTAATTTTACAATGAGATAATTAAGGTAACAGTGCTTTGATCAAGCTAACATTCTGATCTCTGTTCTGTTTTCTTTTAATAAGTTGACTAATGTAAGCTTTCTCACTTGTCGAAAATCAAAAATAATATCTTTTTGCACATAAATGTAGGTCTATGGCAATGTCGCCTAAAGTATCTTTTAATTGTCACCCTGTCTGTCTAGGACCGCTCCGGTGGTCTACTGGTTACAACGTCCGCCTCGAATGCGGTTGGTCGTGGGTTCGATCTCCGGCCGAGTCATGCCAAAGAGTTATAAAGTTGGTACTAACAGCTGCCTCGTTTGGCGCTCAGCATCAAGAGGTTAGTGTTTGGACTGGTCGGCCTGGTGTCAAAATAATGTGACTTGGTGGGATATGATGCTACATTTCTTCGGCATGATGCCCCAGTGCTAGACATCACTATAACTGTAACATGGCAGACATGGTAGCGATATGACTGCAAAATCTTTAAAGCTACGTTAACAAATCGAAATCCAAATCCTGTCAAGAAATTTCCTAAGGATATCCAACCAGCATCGCCAGCCAAACCCAGCTGACAAGTAGCCAAGTAACGGCAAGCACTCTGAGCACTGAAATAGGCACAAGGGTCTCTTCTATTTCCTTTCCATCTCTGGCTTCGTCGTTCACTACCACAAGTAAGATGATGCCAAATAATTATTGAGACACAATTGTATAATGGTCTGTACACTTAATGACAAGCACTGTATAACTTTACGGAAGGCTCTGTGAATTTCAATTTGTCATCATCCAAAGGGTTGAACAGAGAGTGTCTGTCTTCGTGCATTGACTAAAGCTCGAATGACGTGCTTATTTAGCCGCTTGTGTTAACAGGCATTTGCAAGTGGCCTTTATGACTGATAACTACCGACTTTGAAACGGATTGAGTAACGAAAGTAACCGCTATTTGGTGATTTGTTTTGAAATAAATTCCGGTCTAAATATTTAGATTGACTTGGAGACATCTGCTGCTTTAACCTTACCCGACTGGGTATAAGGCATTATTTAGTACTAAGATTAATGGATGACAGGTGAAGAATTACATGAAACGGACCACCTATCAATGTTTTTTTTTCCAGATACTTTAGTAGGATTCCCCAAATTCCTCAATTCAATTCAGAAATAGACTCATAGGTGAACGTATTTTACACACTGTATGACATTGCTTGATAACTATTTTCCACTGACTAGACCAATCATAATCCACATGTAGCATATGATAGCGAATCCGTACTACTGACTGGTCGAGTTCAAGCTTGAGACTTTAAGGAATGTCATAGTAAATGAGCGACATAGTATCCCAGTTGCACTGTCTTGTGGAGAAGCATGACATGCTCAGAGCATTATATTTATTAAACAATATCTTACCTTGAAAGTATTCCGATCAGGAATACATCAGCTGACTGTCGTTTTATATTGCTCTCTTCAAAGAAATTGATTTCTTCTATAGGGAGCTACTTGCAAAACATTCTCTTGGCAGATGACTGACGTGACTTTGCTATATATATAAGAACATCTGCCGCAATACTTCACGTATTACTGTGACAGATCCTACGGACATGATCGTTTTTCAATATCATTCCAACACCTCTAGAATATTTATATGTTGCAGTTGTTAGATCAATCAGCGGAAGTAGTGTGTGGGGTCGTTTCTTATATTTCCATAATGTTACATAATGTAGGTCCTCGTACTTGTAAAAATAGCCTAATTTAGCTACAGTGTATGGAAAGTATAGTAAATTGAGGATGAAATAATTAAGGTAGTAAGGCTTGAATCTGGGTAAAATACAGATTTCCTTTCTTTTTAATTTTATGTAATGGAATGTAAGCTTTAGCAGTTTTCAAATATGAGACATAACTACTGTATGTAAATAAATGTTGCGTCTATGAAAATGCAGCCTAAATGTTCTTTGGGAGAAATATTTTCACCTTGTCTTTCCACAAATTGCAACAGGATTTCCAACCAGCATCTCCAGCAGCCAAATCCAGCTGACAAGTAGCCAAGCGACGACGACCAGTCGGAGCATTGGAAGCGTCAGTATGGTATCTTCTTCTACCGTTCCAGCTGTGAGTTCTTCATTCGCTACCACAGGTAAAATGTCGCCAAATAGTTATGAAGACAAAATGGTATATCCATTTAGTCAGCAGTAATGTACAGATTTATTGGTGGTGGGTACGGTGCTTTTGGATTTGGCATCGTCCAAACTGTTGAACACACTTGTCCTAGTGGCTTCCATTGAAAAACGTTGTTATGATATACTTCTTGATGACTATGTATTAAGACCTATTTAAAAGTGCTGTTTATTAGTGATAGCTACTGCCTTTGAAGGGAATTGGTAAAAGGGAGAGGTATTCCAACAGCGTGAAGCGTTTTGGACTTATATCCTGTCTAAGTATTTATCTTAGGCTGGAGTGATCTGCAGCCTTTTTGTTACTCGCATTGATTTAAGATATATTAGATTAGGTAAGATCATGATCGACAGGTGAATTGTTGCAATCAATTGACCACCAGTTATTATCATTTAGGTACTTTGCAGTCCAAATAGGTTCTTTTTCAAATCAGTAAGAGACAATTAGGTGTATTTTAATTGCACTGTGTTTGATACTGGTTGGTAACAAACCTACACTCACTCAACATATGCTACCTATAGGGTATTATGGATAAACCAATTTAACACTCGATTCTTTCAGGAATCTTATAGTAAATTCGCCATTAAGCGGCCCACTTGCACTGCATCATTGGGAATCATAGAATGATCAGAGAATAATCTCTCACTCAAATGATATATCTGCTTGAATTTTTTCTGTTTTGGAATAATACGGTTGGGTGTCATTTTATGTTGCACCTACAATGAATTGGATCAGTCCTATAGGGCTGTACTTGCTGAACATTTCCTTGGTAATGACTGATCTGAAATAGTATGTACAGATGAATTATATTCGGCAGTATTTAACACATGTCTGAAGGAAAAAGGAAATCTCATTGCGTTGATCTTTATTCTATAACATATAACTTATTCTAGAATCGAGGTATGTTCACAATGCTAAAGTAATCGGATAAAGCAGGGCGTGAATTCTTTACACACATTTCCATTATGCTATTTGATGTTGGTCATCGTTGTAGAAACTAATTTTACAAACTAGACTAAAATGCATAGAATGTATAATAACTTTAGTATGAGATAAATGAGATAATAATACTTTGATCAGGCTAACACTCTTATTTGAGTATTGTTTTCATTTAATAAGTTGACGAACATAAGCATTTCCACATTGTGAGGTATCTGAAAATAATGTCTTGATGCACATAAATATTTAGTAATGGCAATGTTGCCTAAATGTTCCTCGAAGAAATAATTGTCACCCTGTCTGTCGTCAAATTGCCACAGGATTTCCAAGCAGCATCACCAGTCAAATCCAGTTGACAAGTAGCCAAGCGACGGCAACCACTCTGAGCACTGCAAGCGTCACAAGGGTGTCATCTCCTACCTTTCCATCTCTGACTTCGTCATTCACTACCACAGGTAAGATGACGCCAAATAATTATGAAGACAAAGTGTTGCAATTTGACGGACACATATGCTGTTTTTCAAAGCTATATGAGACTGATAGGTGTTTTCTAATAACACTTTGTATGAAAATAAATTCTACTGACTCAATATATGCTGCCACTAGGGTAGTATTGAAAGACGGGTTGAAAATTGGAGTCTTTTAGAAATCTCATAGTAAATGAGCCATTGTTCGATGCCTCGTGCACTGGATCATTATGAAACATAACATGTTCAGAGCCTTCTCTATCTTAATCCATATATCTGGTTGAATTTATTGACTTCTGGAATAATACCTCTGAGTGTCTTTTTATATGACTATCTACAAACAATTTGACTTTTTATACAGGGCGATTCTTGTCATTCATTTTCTGACACATGCCTGATTTGAAACAGTATGTACAGATGAATTATCTGCCTTATTCTTTAACATACTACTATAGCAAATCTAATTGACGTGACCTTTGTCTATACCATTTAACCAACTGTAGAATCGTGATATGTTGCCGGTGCTAAGTTAATCAGGAGAAGCAGGATGTGGGTTGTCTATGCGTATTTCCCTAATGTTACTTAATGTGGCTCAACGTTTTGAAAACTAATTTCACAAACTAGATTATAATCCACATAAGGTATGCTAATTTTACAATGAGATAATTAAGGTAACAGTGCTTTGATCAAGCTAACATTCTGATCTCTGTTCTGTTTTCTTTTAATAAGTTGACTAATGTAAGCTTTCTCACTTGTCGAAAATCAAAAATAATATCTTTTTGCACATAAATGTAGGTCTATGGCAATGTCGCCTAAAGTATCTTTTAATTGTCACCCTGTCTGTCTAGGACCGCTCCGGTGGTCTACTGGTTACAACGTCCGCCTCGAATGCGGTTGGTCGTGGGTTCGATCTCCGGCCGAGTCATGCCAAAGAGTTATAAAGTTGGTACTAACAGCTGCCTCGTTTGGCGCTCAGCATCAAGAGGTTAGTGTTTGGACTGGTCGGCCTGGTGTCAAAATAATGTGACTTGGTGGGATATGATGCTACATTTCTTCGGCATGATGCCCCAGTGCTAGACATCACTATAACTGTAACATGGCAGACATGGTAGCGATATGACTGCAAAATCTTTAAAGCTACGTTAACAAATCGAAATCCAAATCCTGTCAAGAAATTTCCTAAGGATATCCAACCAGCATCGCCAGCCAAACCCAGCTGACAAGTAGCCAAGTAACGGCAAGCACTCTGAGCACTGAAATAGGCACAAGGGTCTCTTCTATTTCCTTTCCATCTCTGGCTTCGTCGTTCACTACCACAAGTAAGATGATGCCAAATAATTATTGAGACACAATTGTATAATGGTCTGTACACTTAATGACAAGCACTGTATAACTTTACGGAAGGCTCTGTGAATTCCAATTTGTCATCATCCAAAGGGTTGAACAGAGAGTGTCTGTCTTCGTGCATTGACTAAAGCTCGAATGACGTGCTTATTTAGCCGCTTGTGTTAACAGGCATTTGCAAGTGGCCTTTATGACTGATAGCTACCGACTTTGAAACGGATTGAGTAACGAAAGTAACCGCTATTTGGTGATTTGTTTTGAAATAAATTCCGGTCTAAATATTTAGATTGACTTGGAGACATCTGCTGCTTTAAACTTACCCGACTGGGTGTAAGGCATTATTTAGTACTAAGATTAATGGATGACAGGTGAAGAATTACATGAAACGGACCACCTATCAATGTTTTTTTTTTCCAGATACTTTAGTAGGATTCCCCAAATTCCTCAATTCAATTCAGAAATAGACTCATAGGTGAACGTATTTTACACACTGTATGGCATTGCTTGATAACTATTTTCCACTGACTAGACCAATCATAATCCACATGTAGCATATGATAGCGAATCCGTACTACTGACTGGTCGAGTTCAAGCTTGAGACTTTAAGGAATGTCATAGTAAATGAGCGACATAGTATCCCAGTTGCACTGTCTTGTGGAGAAGCATGACATGCTCAGAGCATTATATTTATTAAACAATATCTTACCTTGAAAGTATTCCGATCAGGAATACATCAGCTGACTGTCGTTTTATATTGCTCTCTTCAAAGAAATTGATTTCTTCTATAGGGAGCTACTTGCAAAACATTCTCTTGGCAGATGACTGACGTGACTTTGCTATATATATAAGAACATCTGCCGCAATACTTCACGTATTACTGTGACAGATCCTACGGACATGATCGTTTTTCAATATCATTCCAACACCTCTAGAATATTTATATGTTGCAGTTGTTAGATCAATCAGCGGAAGTAGTGTGTGGGATCGTTTCTTATATTTCCATAATGTTACATAATGTAGGTCCTCGTACTTGTAAAAATAGCCTAATTTAGCTACAGTGTATGGAAAGTATAGTAAATTGAGGATGAAATAATTAAGGTAGTAAGGCTTGAATCTGGGTAAAATACAGATTTCCTTTCTTTTTAATTTTATGTAATGGAATGTAAGCTTTAGCAGTTTTCAAATATGAGACATAACTACTGTATGTAAATAAATGTTGCGTCTATGAAAATGCAGCCTAAATGTTCTTTGGGAGAAATATTTTCACCTTGTCTTTCCACAAATTGCAACAGGATTTCCAACCAGCATCTCCAGCAGCCAAATCCAGCTGACAAGTAGCCAAGCGACGACGACCAGTCGGAGCATTGGAAGCGTCAGTATGGTATCTTCTTCTACCGTTCCAGCTGTGAGTTCTTCATTCGCTACCACAGGTAAAATGTCGCCAAATAGTTATGAAGACAAAATGGTATATCCATTTAGTCAGCAGTAATGTACAGATTTATTGGTGGTGGGTACGGTGCTTTTGGATTTGGCATCGTCCAAACTGTTGAACACACTTGTCCTAGTGGCTTCCATTGAAAAACGTTGTTATGATATACTTCTTGATGACTATGTATTAAGACCTATTTAAAAGTGCTGTTTATTAGTGATAGCTACTGCCTTTGAAGGGAATTGGTAAAAGGGAGAGGTATTCCAACAGCGTGAAGCGTTTTGGACTTATATCCTGTCTAAGTATTTATCTTAGGCTGGAGTGATCTGCAGCCTTTTTGTTACTCGCATTGATTTAAGATATATTAGATTAGGTAAGATCATGATCGACAGGTGAATTGTTGCAATCAATTGACCACCAGTTATTATCATTTAGGTACTTTGCAGTCCAAATAGGTTCTTTTTCAAATCAGTAAGAGACAATTAGGTGTATTTTAATTGCACTGTGTTTGATACTGGTTGGTAACAAACCTACACTCACTCAACATATGCTACCTATACGGTATTATGGATAAACCAATTTAACACTCGATTCTTTCAGGAATCTTATAGTAAATTCGCCATTAAGCGGCCCACTTGCACTGCATCATTGGGAATCATAGAATGATCAGAGAATAATCTCTCACTCAAATGATATATCTGCTTGAATTTTTTCTGTTTTGGAATAATACGGTTGGGTGTCATTTTATGTTGCACCTACAATGAATTGGATCAGTCCTATAGGGCTGTACTTGCTGAACATTTCCTTGGTAATGACTGATCTGAAATAGTATGTACAGATGAATTATATTCGGCAGTATTTAACACATGTCTGAAGGAAAAAGGAAATCTCATTGCGTTGATCTTTATTCTATAACATATAACTTATTCTAGAATCGAGGTATGTTCACAATGCTAAAGTAATCGGATAAAGCAGGGCGTGAATTCTTTACACACATTTCCATTATGCTATTTGATGTTGGTCATCGTTGTAGAAACTAATTTTACAAACTAGACTAAAATGCATAGAATGTATAATAACTTTAGTATGAGATAAATGAGATAATAATACTTTGATCAGGCTAACACTCTTATTTGAGTATTGTTTTCATTTAATAAGTTGACGAACATAAGCATTTCCACATTGTGAGGTATCTGAAAATAATGTCTTGATGCACATAAATATTTAGTAATGGCAATGTTGCCTAAATGTTCCTCGAAGAAATAATTGTCACCCTGTCTGTCGTCAAATTGCCACAGGATTTCCAAGCAGCATCACCAGTCAAATCCAGTTGACAAGTAGCCAAGCGACGGCAACCACTCTGAGCACTGCAAGCGTCACAAGGGTGTCATCTCCTACCTTTCCATCTCTGACTTCGTCATTCACTACCACAGGTAAGATGACGCCAAATAATTATGAAGACAAAGTGTTGCAATTTGACGGACACATATGCTGTTTTTCAAAGCTATATGAGACTGATAGGTGTTTTCTAATAACACTTTGTATGAAAATAAATTCTACTGACTCAATATATGCTGCCACTACGGTAGTATTGAAAGACGGGTTGAAAATTGGAGTCTTTTAGAAATCTCATAGTAAATGAGCCATTGTTCGATGCCTCGTGCACTGGATCATTATGAAACATAACATGTTCAGAGCCTTCTCTATCTTAATCCATATATCTGGTTGAATTTATTGACTTCTGGAATAATACCTCTGAGTGTCTTTTTATATGACTATCTACAAACAATTTGACTTTTTATACAGGGCGATTCTTGTCATTCATTTTCTGACACATGCCTGATTTGAAACAGTATGTACAGATGAATTATCTGCCTTATTCTTTAACATACTACTATAGCAAATCTAATTGACGTGACCTTTGTCTATACCATTTAACCAACTGTAGAATCGTGATATGTTGCCGGTGCTAAGTTAATCAGGAGAAGCAGGATGTGGGTTGTCTATGCGTATTTCCCTAATGTTACTTAATGTGGCTCAACGTTTTGAAAACTAATTTCACAAACTAGATTATAATCCACATAAGGTATGCTAATTTTACAATGAGATAATTAAGGTAACAGTGCTTTGATCAAGCTAACATTCTGATCTCTGTTCTGTTTTCTTTTAATAAGTTGACTAATGTAAGCTTTCTCACTTGTCGAAAATCAAAAATAATATCTTTTTGCACATAAATGTAGGTCTATGGCAATGTCGCCTAAAGTATCTTTTAGAGTAATAATTGTCACCCTGTCTGTCTAGGACCGCTCCGGTGGTCTACTGGTTACAACGTCCGCCTCGAATGCGGTTGGTCGTGGGTTCGATCTCCGGCCGAGTCATGCCAAAGAGTTATAAAGTTGGTACTAACAGCTGCCTCGTTTGGCGCTCAGCATCAAGAGGTTAGTGTTTGGACTGGTCGGCCTGGTGTCAAAATAATGTGACTTGGTGGGATATGATGCTACATTTCTTCGGCATGATGCCCCAGTGCTAGACATCACTATAACTGTAACATGGCAGACATGGTAGCGATATGACTGCAAAATCTTTAAAGCTACGTTAACAAATCGAAATCCAAATCCTGTCAAGAAATTTCCTAAGGATATCCAACCAGCATCGCCAGCCAAACCCAGCTGACAAGTAGCCAAGTAACGGCAAGCACTCTGAGCACTGAAATAGGCACAAGGGTCTCTTCTATTTCCTTTCCATCTCTGGCTTCGTCGTTCACTACCACAAGTAAGATGATGCCAAATAATTATTGAGACACAATTGTATAATGGTCTGTACACTTAATGACAAGCACTGTATAACTTTACGGAAGGCTCTGTGAATTTCAATTTGTCATCATCCAAAGGGTTGAACAGAGAGTGTCTGTCTTCGTGCATTGACTAAAGCTCGAATGACGTGCTTATTTAGCCGCTTGTGTTAACAGGCATTTGCAAGTGGCCTTTATGACTGATAACTACCGACTTTGAAACGGATTGAGTAACGAAAGTAACCGCTATTTGGTGATTTGTTTTGAAATAAATTCCGGTCTAAATATTTAGATTGACTTGGAGACATCTGCTGCTTTAACCTTACCCGACTGGGTATAAGGCATTATTTAGTACTAAGATTAATGGATGACAGGTGAAGAATTACATGAAACGGACCACCTATCAATGTTTTTTTTTCCAGATACTTTAGTAGGATTCCCCAAATTCCTCAATTCAATTCAGAAATAGACTCATAGGTGAACGTATTTTACACACTGTATGACATTGCTTGATAACTATTTTCCACTGACTAGACCAATCATAATCCACATGTAGCATATGATAGCGAATCCGTACTACTGACTGGTCGAGTTCAAGCTTGAGACTTTAAGGAATGTCATAGTAAATGAGCGACATAGTATCCCAGTTGCACTGTCTTGTGGAGAAGCATGACATGCTCAGAGCATTATATTTATTAAACAATATCTTACCTTGAAAGTATTCCGATCAGGAATACATCAGCTGACTGTCGTTTTATATTGCTCTCTTCAAAGAAATTGATTTCTTCTATAGGGAGCTACTTGCAAAACATTCTCTTGGCAGATGACTGACGTGACTTTGCTATATATATAAGAACATCTGCCGCAATACTTCACGTATTACTGTGACAGATCCTACGGACATGATCGTTTTTCAATATCATTCCAACACCTCTAGAATATTTATATGTTGCAGTTGTTAGATCAATCAGCGGAAGTAGTGTGTGGGGTCGTTTCTTATATTTCCATAATGTTACATAATGTAGGTCCTCGTACTTGTAAAAATAGCCTAATTTAGCTACAGTGTATGGAAAGTATAGTAAATTGAGGATGAAATAATTAAGGTAGTAAGGCTTGAATCTGGGTAAAATACAGATTTCCTTTCTTTTTAATTTTATGTAATGGAATGTAAGCTTTAGCAGTTTTCAAATATGAGACATAACTACTGTATGTAAATAAATGTTGCGTCTATGAAAATGCAGCCTAAATGTTCTTTGGGAGAAATATTTTCACCTTGTCTTTCCACAAATTGCAACAGGATTTCCAACCAGCATCTCCAGCAGCCAAATCCAGCTGACAAGTAGCCAAGCGACGACGACCAGTCGGAGCATTGGAAGCGTCAGTATGGTATCTTCTTCTACCGTTCCAGCTGTGAGTTCTTCATTCGCTACCACAGGTAAAATGTCGCCAAATAGTTATGAAGACAAAATGGTATATCCATTTAGTCAGCAGTAATGTACAGATTTATTGGTGGTGGGTACGGTGCTTTTGGATTTGGCATCGTCCAAACTGTTGAACACACTTGTCCTAGTGGCTTCCATTGAAAAACGTTGTTATGATATACTTCTTGATGACTATGTATTAAGACCTATTTAAAAGTGCTGTTTATTAGTGATAGCTACTGCCTTTGAAGGGAATTGGTAAAAGGGAGAGGTATTCCAACAGCGTGAAGCGTTTTGGACTTATATCCTGTCTAAGTATTTATCTTAGGCTGGAGTGATCTGCAGCCTTTTTGTTACTCGCATTGATTTAAGATATATTAGATTAGGTAAGATCATGATCGACAGGTGAATTGTTGCAATCAATTGACCACCAGTTATTATCATTTAGGTACTTTGCAGTCCAAATAGGTTCTTTTTCAAATCAGTAAGAGACAATTAGGTGTATTTTAATTGCACTGTGTTTGATACTGGTTGGTAACAAACCTACACTCACTCAACATATGCTACCTATACGGTATTATGGATAAACCAATTTAACACTCGATTCTTTCAGGAATCTTATAGTAAATTCGCCATTAAGCGGCCCACTTGCACTGCATCATTGGGAATCATAGAATGATCAGAGAATAATCTCTCACTCAAATGATATATCTGCTTGAATTTTTTCTGTTTTGGAATAATACGGTTGGGTGTCATTTTATGTTGCACCTACAATGAATTGGATCAGTCCTATAGGGCTGTACTTGCTGAACATTTCCTTGGTAATGACTGATCTGAAATAGTATGTACAGATGAATTATATTCGGCAGTATTTAACACATGTCTGAAGGAAAAAGGAAATCTCATTGCGTTGATCTTTATTCTATAACATATAACTTATTCTAGAATCGAGGTATGTTCACAATGCTAAAGTAATCGGATAAAGCAGGGCGTGAATTCTTTACACACATTTCCATTATGCTATTTGATGTTGGTCATCGTTGTAGAAACTAATTTTACAAACTAGACTAAAATGCATAGAATGTATAATAACTTTAGTATGAGATAAATGAGATAATAATACTTTGATCAGGCTAACACTCTTATTTGAGTATTGTTTTCATTTAATAAGTTGACGAACATAAGCATTTCCACATTGTGAGGTATCTGAAAATAATGTCTTGATGCACATAAATATTTAGTAATGGCAATGTTGCCTAAATGTTCCTCGAAGAAATAATTGTCACCCTGTCTGTCGTCAAATTGCCACAGGATTTCCAAGCAGCATCACCAGTCAAATCCAGTTGACAAGTAGCCAAGCGACGGCAACCACTCTGAGCACTGCAAGCGTCACAAGGGTGTCATCTCCTACCTTTCCATCTCTGACTTCGTCATTCACTACCACAGGTAAGATGACGCCAAATAATTATGAAGACAAAGTGTTGCAATTTGACGGACACATATGCTGTTTTTCAAAGCTATATGAGACTGATAGGTGTTTTCTAATAACACTTTGTATGAAAATAAATTCTACTGACTCAATATATGCTGCCACTACGGTAGTATTGAAAGACGGGTTGAAAATTGGAGTCTTTTAGAAATCTCATAGTAAATGAGCCATTGTTCGATGCCTCGTGCACTGGATCATTATGAAACATAACATGTTCAGAGCCTTCTCTATCTTAATCCATATATCTGGTTGAATTTATTGACTTCTGGAATAATACCTCTGAGTGTCTTTTTATATGACTATCTACAAACAATTTGACTTTTTATACAGGGCGATTCTTGTCATTCATTTTCTGACACATGCCTGATTTGAAACAGTATGTACAGATGAATTATCTGCCTTATTCTTTAACATACTACTATAGCAAATCTAATTGACGTGACCTTTGTCTATACCATTTAACCAACTGTAGAATCGTGATATGTTGCCGGTGCTAAGTTAATCAGGAGAAGCAGGATGTGGGTTGTCTATGCGTATTTCCCTAATGTTACTTAATGTGGCTCAACGTTTTGAAAACTAATTTCACAAACTAGATTATAATCCACATAAGGTATGCTAATTTTACAATGAGATAATTAAGGTAACAGTGCTTTGATCAAGCTAACATTCTGATCTCTGTTCTGTTTTCTTTTAATAAGTTGACTAATGTAAGCTTTCTCACTTGTCGAAAATCAAAAATAATATCTTTTTGCACATAAATGTAGGTCTATGGCAATGTCGCCTAAAGTATCTTTTAGAGTAATAATTGTCACCCTGTCTGTCTAGGACCGCTCCGGTGGTCTACTGGTTACAACGTCCGCCTCGAATGCGGTTGGTCGTGGGTTCGATCTCCGGCCGAGTCATGCCAAAGAGTTATAAAGTTGGTACTAACAGCTGCCTCGTTTGGCGCTCAGCATCAAGAGGTTAGTGTTTGGACTGGTCGGCCTGGTGTCAAAATAATGTGACTTGGTGGGATATGATGCTACATTTCTTCGGCATGATGCCCCAGTGCTAGACATCACTATAACTGTAACATGGCAGACATGGTAGCGATATGACTGCAAAATCTTTAAAGCTACGTTAACAAATCGAAATCCAAATCCTGTCAAGAAATTTCCTAAGGATATCCAACCAGCATCGCCAGCCAAACCCAGCTGACAAGTAGCCAAGTAACGGCAAGCACTCTGAGCACTGAAATAGGCACAAGGGTCTCTTCTATTTCCTTTCCATCTCTGGCTTCGTCGTTCACTACCACAAGTAAGATGATGCCAAATAATTATTGAGACACAATTGTATAATGGTCTGTACACTTAATGACAAGCACTGTATAACTTTACGGAAGGCTCTGTGAATTCCAATTTGTCATCATCCAAAGGGTTGAACAGAGAGTGTCTGTCTTCGTGCATTGACTAAAGCTCGAATGACGTGCTTATTTAGCCGCTTGTGTTAACAGGCATTTGCAAGTGGCCTTTATGACTGATAGCTACCGACTTTGAAACGAATTGAGTAACGAAAGTAACCGCTATTTGGTGATTTGTTTTGAAATAAATTCCGGTCTAAATATTTAGATTGACTTGGAGACATCTGCTGCTTTAAACTTACCCGACTGGGTGTAAGGCATTATTTAGTACTAAGATTAATGGATGACAGGTGAAGAATTACATGAAACGGACCACCTATCAATGTTTTTTTTTCCAGATACTTTAGTAGGATTCCCCAAATTCCTCAATTCAATTCAGAAATAGACTCATAGGTGAACGTATTTTACACACTGTATGGCATTGCTTGATAACTATTTTCCACTGACTAGACCAATCATAATCCACATGTAGCATATGATAGCGAATCCGTACTACTGACTGGTCGAGTTCAAGCTTGAGACTTTAAGGAATGTCATAGTAAATGAGCGACATAGTATCCCAGTTGCACTGTCTTGTGGAGAAGCATGACATGCTCAGAGCATTATATTTATTAAACAATATCTTACCTTGAAAGTATTCCGATCAGGAATACATCAGCTGACTGTCGTTTTATATTGCTCTCTTCAAAGAAATTGATTTCTTCTATAGGGAGCTACTTGCAAAACATTCTCTTGGCAGATGACTGACGTGACTTTGCTATATATATAAGAACATCTGCCGCAATACTTCACGTATTACTGTGACAGATCCTACGGACATGATCGTTTTTCAATATCATTCCAACACCTCTAGAATATTTATATGTTGCAGTTGTTAGATCAATCAGCGGAAGTAGTGTGTGGGATCGTTTCTTATATTTCCATAATGTTACATAATGTAGGTCCTCGTACTTGTAAAAATAGCCTAATTTAGCTACAGTGTATGGAAAGTATAGTAAATTGAGGATGAAATAATTAAGGTAGTAAGGCTTGCATCTGGGTAAAATACAGATTTCCTTTCTTTTTAATTTTATGTAATGGAATGTAAGCTTTAGCAGTTTTCAAATATGAGACATAACTACTGTATGTAAATAAATGTTGCGTCTATGAAAATGCAGCCTAAATGTTCTTTGGGAGAAATATTTTCACCTTGTCTTTCCACAAATTGCAACAGGATTTCCAACCAGCATCTCCAGCAGCCAAATCCAGCTGACAAGTAGCCAAGCGACGACGACCAGTCGGAGCATTGGAAGCGTCAGTATGGTATCTTCTTCTACCGTTCCAGCTGTGAGTTCTTCATTCGCTACCACAGGTAAAATGTCGCCAAATAGTTATGAAGACAAAATGGTATATCCATTTAGTCAGCAGTAATGTACAGATTTATTGGTGGTGGGTACGGTGATTTTGGATTTGGCATCGTCCAAACTGTTGAACACACTTGTCCTAGTGGCTTCCATTGAAAAACGTTGTTATGATATACTTCTTGATGACTATGTATTAAGACCTATTTAAAAGTGCTGTTTATTAGTGATAGCTACTGCCTTTGAAGGGAATTGGTAAAAGGGAGAGGTATTCCAACAGCGTGAAGCGTTTTGGACTTATATCCTGTCTAAGTATTTATCTTAGGCTGGAGTGATCTGCAGCCTTTTTGTTACTCGCATTGATTTAAGATATATTAGATTAGGTAAGATCATGATCGACAGGTGAATTGTTGCAATCAATTGACCACCAGTTATTATCATTTAGGTACTTTGCAGTCCAAATAGGTTCTTTTTCAAATCAGTAAGAGACAATTAGGTGTATTTTAATTGCACTGTGTTTGATACTGGTTGGTAACAAACCTACACTCACTCAACATATGCTACCTATACGGTATTATGGATAAACCAATTTAACACTCGATTCTTTCAGGAATCTTATAGTAAATTCGCCATTAAGCGGCCCACTTGCACTGCATCATTGGGAATCATAGAATGATCAGAGAATAATCTCTCACTCAAATGATATATCTGCTTGAATTTTTTCTGTTTTGGAATAATACGGTTGGGTGTCATTTTATGTTGCACCTACAATGAATTGGATCAGTCCTATAGGGCTGTACTTGCTGAACATTTCCTTGGTAATGACTGATCTGAAATAGTATGTACAGATGAATTATATTCGGCAGTATTTAACACATGTCTGAAGGAAAAAGGAAATCTCATTGCGTTGATCTTTATTCTATAACATATAACTTATTCTAGAATCGAGGTATGTTCACAATGCTAAAGTAATCGGATAAAGCAGGGCGTGAATTCTTTACACACATTTCCATTATGCTATTTGATGTTGGTCATCGTTGTAGAAACTAATTTTACAAACTAGACTAAAATGCATAGAATGTATAATAACTTTAGTATGAGATAAATGAGATAATAATACTTTGATCAGGCTAACACTCTTATTTGAGTATTGTTTTCATTTAATAAGTTGACGAACATAAGCATTTCCACATTGTGAGGTATCTGAAAATAATGTCTTGATGCACATAAATATTTAGTAATGGCAATGTTGCCTAAATGTTCCTCGAAGAAATAATTGTCACCCTGTCTGTCGTCAAATTGCCACAGGATTTCCAAGCAGCATCACCAGTCAAATCCAGTTGACAAGTAGCCAAGCGACGGCAACCACTCTGAGCACTGCAAGCGTCACAAGGGTGTCATCTCCTACCTTTCCATCTCTGACTTCGTCATTCACTACCACAGGTAAGATGACGCCAAATAATTATGAAGACAAAGTGTTGCAATTTGACGGACACATATGCTGTTTTTCAAAGCTATATGAGACTGATAGGTGTTTTCTAATAACACTTTGTATGAAAATAAATTCTACTGACTCAATATATGCTGCCACTACGGTAGTATTGAAAGACGGGTTGAAAATTGGAGTCTTTTAGAAATCTCATAGTAAATGAGCCATTGTTCGATGCCTCGTGCACTGGATCATTATGAAACATAACATGTTCAGAGCCTTCTCTATCTTAATCCATATATCTGGTTGAATTTATTGACTTCTGGAATAATACCTCTGAGTGTCTTTTTATATGACTATCTACAAACAATTTGACTTTTTATACAGGGCGATTCTTGTCATTCATTTTCTGACACATGCCTGATTTGAAACAGTATGTACAGATGAATTATCTGCCTTATTCTTTAACATACTACTATAGCAAATCTAATTGACGTGACCTTTGTCTATACCATTTAACCAACTGTAGAATCGTGATATGTTGCCGGTGCTAAGTTAATCAGGAGAAGCAGGATGTGGGTTGTCTATGCGTATTTCCCTAATGTTACTTAATGTGGCTCAACGTTTTGAAAACTAATTTCACAAACTAGATTATAATCCACATAAGGTATGCTAATTTTACAATGAGATAATTAAGGTAACAGTGCTTTGATCAAGCTAACATTCTGATCTCTGTTCTGTTTTCTTTTAATAAGTTGACTAATGTAAGCTTTCTCACTTGTCGAAAATCAAAAATAATATCTTTTTGCACATAAATGTAGGTCTATGGCAATGTCGCCTAAAGTATCTTTTAGAGTAATAATTGTCACCCTGTCTGTCTAGGACCGCTCCGGTGGTCTACTGGTTACAACGTCCGCCTCGAATGCGGTTGGTCGTGGGTTCGATCTCCGGCCGAGTCATGCCAAAGAGTTATAAAGTTGGTACTAACAGCTGCCTCGTTTGGCGCTCAGCATCAAGAGGTTAGTGTTTGGACTGGTCGGCCTGGTGTCAAAATAATGTGACTTGGTGGGATATGATGCTACATTTCTTCGGCATGATGCCCCAGTGCTAGACATCACTATAACTGTAACATGGCAGACATGGTAGCGATATGACTGCAAAATCTTTAAAGCTACGTTAACAAATCGAAATCCAAATCCTGTCAAGAAATTTCCTAAGGATATCCAACCAGCATCGCCAGCCAAACCCAGCTGACAAGTAGCCAAGTAACGGCAAGCACTCTGAGCACTGAAATAGGCACAAGGGTCTCTTCTATTTCCTTTCCATCTCTGGCTTCGTCGTTCACTACCACAAGTAAGATGATGCCAAATAATTATTGAGACACAATTGTATAATGGTCTGTACACTTAATGACAAGCACTGTATAACTTTACGGAAGGCTCTGTGAATTTCAATTTGTCATCATCCAAAGGGTTGAACAGAGAGTGTCTGTCTTCGTGCATTGACTAAAGCTCGAATGACGTGCTTATTTAGCCGCTTGTGTTAACAGGCATTTGCAAGTGGCCTTTATGACTGATAACTACCGACTTTGAAACGGATTGAGTAACGAAAGTAACCGCTATTTGGTGATTTGTTTTGAAATAAATTCCGGTCTAAATATTTAGATTGACTTGGAGACATCTGCTGCTTTAACCTTACCCGACTGGGTATAAGGCATTATTTAGTACTAAGATTAATGGATGACAGGTGAAGAATTACATGAAACGGACCACCTATCAATGTTTTTTTTTCCAGATACTTTAGTAGGATTCCCCAAATTCCTCAATTCAATTCAGAAATAGACTCATAGGTGAACGTATTTTACACACTGTATGACATTGCTTGATAACTATTTTCCACTGACTAGACCAATCATAATCCACATGTAGCATATGATAGCGAATCCGTACTACTGACTGGTCGAGTTCAAGCTTGAGACTTTAAGGAATGTCATAGTAAATGAGCGACATAGTATCCCAGTTGCACTGTCTTGTGGAGAAGCATGACATGCTCAGAGCATTATATTTATTAAACAATATCTTACCTTGAAAGTATTCCGATCAGGAATACATCAGCTGACTGTCGTTTTATATTGCTCTCTTCAAAGAAATTGATTTCTTCTATAGGGAGCTACTTGCAAAACATTCTCTTGGCAGATGACTGACGTGACTTTGCTATATATATAAGAACATCTGCCGCAATACTTCACGTATTACTGTGACAGATCCTACGGACATGATCGTTTTTCAATATCATTCCAACACCTCTAGAATATTTATATGTTGCAGTTGTTAGATCAATCAGCGGAAGTAGTGTGTGGGGTCGTTTCTTATATTTCCATAATGTTACATAATGTAGGTCCTCGTACTTGTAAAAATAGCCTAATTTAGCTACAGTGTATGGAAAGTATAGTAAATTGAGGATGAAATAATTAAGGTAGTAAGGCTTGAATCTGGGTAAAATACAGATTTCCTTTCTTTTTAATTTTATGTAATGGAATGTAAGCTTTAGCAGTTTTCAAATATGAGACATAACTACTGTATGTAAATAAATGTTGCGTCTATGAAAATGCAGCCTAAATGTTCTTTGGGAGAAATATTTTCACCTTGTCTTTCCACAAATTGCAACAGGATTTCCAACCAGCATCTCCAGCAGCCAAATCCAGCTGACAAGTAGCCAAGCGACGACGACCAGTCGGAGCATTGGAAGCGTCAGTATGGTATCTTCTTCTACCGTTCCAGCTGTGAGTTCTTCATTCGCTACCACAGGTAAAATGTCGCCAAATAGTTATGAAGACAAAATGGTATATCCATTTAGTCAGCAGTAATGTACAGATTTATTGGTGGTGGGTACGGTGATTTTGGATTTGGCATCGTCCAAACTGTTGAACACACTTGTCCTAGTGGCTTCCATTGAAAAACGTTGTTATGATATACTTCTTGATGACTATGTATTAAGACCTATTTAAAAGTGCTGTTTATTAGTGATAGCTACTGCCTTTGAAGGGAATTGGTAAAAGGGAGAGGTATTCCAACAGCGTGAAGCGTTTTGGACTTATATCCTGTCTAAGTATTTATCTTAGGCTGGAGTGATCTGCAGCCTTTTTGTTACTCGCATTGATTTAAGATATATTAGATTAGGTAAGATCATGATCGACAGGTGAATTGTTGCAATCAATTGACCACCAGTTATTATCATTTAGGTACTTTGCAGTCCAAATAGGTTCTTTTTCAAATCAGTAAGAGACAATTAGGTGTATTTTAATTGCACTGTGTTTGATACTGGTTGGTAACAAACCTACACTCACTCAACATATGCTACCTATACGGTATTATGGATAAACCAATTTAACACTCGATTCTTTCAGGAATCTTATAGTAAATTCGCCATTAAGCGGCCCACTTGCACTGCATCATTGGGAATCATAGAATGATCAGAGAATAATCTCTCACTCAAATGATATATCTGCTTGAATTTTTTCTGTTTTGGAATAATACGGTTGGGTGTCATTTTATGTTGCACCTACAATGAATTGGATCAGTCCTATAGGGCTGTACTTGCTGAACATTTCCTTGGTAATGACTGATCTGAAATAGTATGTACAGATGAATTATATTCGGCAGTATTTAACACATGTCTGAAGGAAAAAGGAAATCTCATTGCGTTGATCTTTATTCTATAACATATAACTTATTCTAGAATCGAGGTATGTTCACAATGCTAAAGTAATCGGATAAAGCAGGGCGTGAATTCTTTACACACATTTCCATTATGCTATTTGATGTTGGTCATCGTTGTAGAAACTAATTTTACAAACTAGACTAAAATGCATAGAATGTATAATAACTTTAGTATGAGATAAATGAGATAATAATACTTTGATCAGGCTAACACTCTTATTTGAGTATTGTTTTCATTTAATAAGTTGACGAACATAAGCATTTCCACATTGTGAGGTATCTGAAAATAATGTCTTGATGCACATAAATATTTAGTAATGGCAATGTTGCCTAAATGTTCCTCGAAGAAATAATTGTCACCCTGTCTGTCGTCAAATTGCCACAGGATTTCCAAGCAGCATCACCAGTCAAATCCAGTTGACAAGTAGCCAAGCGACGGCAACCACTCTGAGCACTGCAAGCGTCACAAGGGTGTCATCTCCTACCTTTCCATCTCTGACTTCGTCATTCACTACCACAGGTAAGATGACGCCAAATAATTATGAAGACAAAGTGTTGCAATTTGACGGACACATATGCTGTTTTTCAAAGCTATATGAGACTGATAGGTGTTTTCTAATAACACTTTGTATGAAAATAAATTCTACTGACTCAATATATGCTGCCACTAGGGTAGTATTGAAAGACGGGTTGAAAATTGGAGTCTTTTAGAAATCTCATAGTAAATGAGCCATTGTTCGATGCCTCGTGCACTGGATCATTATGAAACATAACATGTTCAGAGCCTTCTCTATCTTAATCCATATATCTGGTTGAATTTATTGACTTCTGGAATAATACCTCTGAGTGTCTTTTTATATGACTATCTACAAACAATTTGACTTTTTATACAGGGCGATTCTTGTCATTCATTTTCTGACACATGCCTGATTTGAAACAGTATGTACAGATGAATTATCTGCCTTATTCTTTAACATACTACTATAGCAAATCTAATTGACGTGACCTTTGTCTATACCATTTAACCAACTGTAGAATCGTGATATGTTGCCGGTGCTAAGTTAATCAGGAGAAGCAGGATGTGGGTTGTCTATGCGTATTTCCCTAATGTTACTTAATGTGGCTCAACGTTTTGAAAACTAATTTCACAAACTAGATTATAATCCACATAAGGTATGCTAATTTTACAATGAGATAATTAAGGTAACAGTGCTTTGATCAAGCTAACATTCTGATCTCTGTTCTGTTTTCTTTTAATAAGTTGACTAATGTAAGCTTTCTCACTTGTCGAAAATCAAAAATAATATCTTTTTGCACATAAATGTAGGTCTATGGCAATGTCGCCTAAAGTATCTTTTAGAGTAATAATTGTCACCCTGTCTGTCTAGGACCGCTCCGGTGGTCTACTGGTTACAACGTCCGCCTCGAATGCGGTTGGTCGTGGGTTCGATCTCCGGCCGAGTCATGCCAAAGAGTTATAAAGTTGGTACTAACAGCTGCCTCGTTTGGCGCTCAGCATCAAGAGGTTAGTGTTTGGACTGGTCGGCCTGGTGTCAAAATAATGTGACTTGGTGGGATATGATGCTACATTTCTTCGGCATGATGCCCCAGTGCTAGACATCACTATAACTGTAACATGGCAGACATGGTAGCGATATGACTGCAAAATCTTTAAAGCTACGTTAACAAATCGAAATCCAAATCCTGTCAAGAAATTTCCTAAGGATATCCAACCAGCATCGCCAGCCAAACCCAGCTGACAAGTAGCCAAGTAACGGCAAGCACTCTGAGCACTGAAATAGGCACAAGGGTCTCTTCTATTTCCTTTCCATCTCTGGCTTCGTCGTTCACTACCACAAGTAAGATGATGCCAAATAATTATTGAGACACAATTGTATAATGGTCTGTACACTTAATGACAAGCACTGTATAACTTTACGGAAGGCTCTGTGAATTTCAATTTGTCATCATCCAAAGGGTTGAACAGAGAGTGTCTGTCTTCGTGCATTGACTAAAGCTCGAATGACGTGCTTATTTAGCCGCTTGTGTTAACAGGCATTTGCAAGTGGCCTTTATGACTGATAACTACCGACTTTGAAACGGATTGAGTAACGAAAGTAACCGCTATTTGGTGATTTGTTTTGAAATAAATTCCGGTCTAAATATTTAGATTGACTTGGAGACATCTGCTGCTTTAACCTTACCCGACTGGGTATAAGGCATTATTTAGTACTAAGATTAATGGATGACAGGTGAAGAATTACATGAAACGGACCACCTATCAATGTTTTTTTTTCCAGATACTTTAGTAGGATTCCCCAAATTCCTCAATTCAATTCAGAAATAGACTCATAGGTGAACGTATTTTACACACTGTATGACATTGCTTGATAACTATTTTCCACTGACTAGACCAATCATAATCCACATGTAGCATATGATAGCGAATCCGTACTACTGACTGGTCGAGTTCAAGCTTGAGACTTTAAGGAATGTCATAGTAAATGAGCGACATAGTATCCCAGTTGCACTGTCTTGTGGAGAAGCATGACATGCTCAGAGCATTATATTTATTAAACAATATCTTACCTTGAAAGTATTCCGATCAGGAATACATCAGCTGACTGTCGTTTTATATTGCTCTCTTCAAAGAAATTGATTTCTTCTATAGGGAGCTACTTGCAAAACATTCTCTTGGCAGATGACTGACGTGACTTTGCTATATATATAAGAACATCTGCCGCAATACTTCACGTATTACTGTGACAGATCCTACGGACATGATCGTTTTTCAATATCATTCCAACACCTCTAGAATATTTATATGTTGCAGTTGTTAGATCAATCAGCGGAAGTAGTGTGTGGGGTCGTTTCTTATATTTCCATAATGTTACATAATGTAGGTCCTCGTACTTGTAAAAATAGCCTAATTTAGCTACAGTGTATGGAAAGTATAGTAAATTGAGGATGAAATAATTAAGGTAGTAAGGCTTGAATCTGGGTAAAATACAGATTTCCTTTCTTTTTAATTTTATGTAATGGAATGTAAGCTTTAGCAGTTTTCAAATATGAGACATAACTACTGTATGTAAATAAATGTTGCGTCTATGAAAATGCAGCCTAAATGTTCTTTGGGAGAAATATTTTCACCTTGTCTTTCCACAAATTGCAACAGGATTTCCAACCAGCATCTCCAGCAGCCAAATCCAGCTGACAAGTAGCCAAGCGACGACGACCAGTCGGAGCATTGGAAGCGTCAGTATGGTATCTTCTTCTACCGTTCCAGCTGTGAGTTCTTCATTCGCTACCACAGGTAAAATGTCGCCAAATAGTTATGAAGACAAAATGGTATATCCATTTAGTCAGCAGTAATGTACAGATTTATTGGTGGTGGGTACGGTGATTTTGGATTTGGCATCGTCCAAACTGTTGAACACACTTGTCCTAGTGGCTTCCATTGAAAAACGTTGTTATGATATACTTCTTGATGACTATGTATTAAGACCTATTTAAAAGTGCTGTTTATTAGTGATAGCTACTGCCTTTGAAGGGAATTGGTAAAAGGGAGAGGTATTCCAACAGCGTGAAGCGTTTTGGACTTATATCCTGTCTAAGTATTTATCTTAGGCTGGAGTGATCTGCAGCCTTTTTGTTACTCGCATTGATTTAAGATATATTAGATTAGGTAAGATCATGATCGACAGGTGAATTGTTGCAATCAATTGACCACCAGTTATTATCATTTAGGTACTTTGCAGTCCAAATAGGTTCTTTTTCAAATCAGTAAGAGACAATTAGGTGTATTTTAATTGCACTGTGTTTGATACTGGTTGGTAACAAACCTACACTCACTCAACATATGCTACCTATACGGTATTATGGATAAACCAATTTAACACTCGATTCTTTCAGGAATCTTATAGTAAATTCGCCATTAAGCGGCCCACTTGCACTGCATCATTGGGAATCATAGAATGATCAGAGAATAATCTCTCACTCAAATGATATATCTGCTTGAATTTTTTCTGTTTTGGAATAATACGGTTGGGTGTCATTTTATGTTGCACCTACAATGAATTGGATCAGTCCTATAGGGCTGTACTTGCTGAACATTTCCTTGGTAATGACTGATCTGAAATAGTATGTACAGATGAATTATATTCGGCAGTATTTAACACATGTCTGAAGGAAAAAGGAAATCTCATTGCGTTGATCTTTATTCTATAACATATAACTTATTCTAGAATCGAGGTATGTTCACAATGCTAAAGTAATCGGATAAAGCAGGGCGTGAATTCTTTACACACATTTCCATTATGCTATTTGATGTTGGTCATCGTTGTAGAAACTAATTTTACAAACTAGACTAAAATGCATAGAATGTATAATAACTTTAGTATGAGATAAATGAGATAATAATACTTTGATCAGGCTAACACTCTTATTTGAGTATTGTTTTCATTTAATAAGTTGACGAACATAAGCATTTCCACATTGTGAGGTATCTGAAAATAATGTCTTGATGCACATAAATATTTAGTAATGGCAATGTTGCCTAAATGTTCCTCGAAGAAATAATTGTCACCCTGTCTGTCGTCAAATTGCCACAGGATTTCCAAGCAGCATCACCAGTCAAATCCAGTTGACAAGTAGCCAAGCGACGGCAACCACTCTGAGCACTGCAAGCGTCACAAGGGTGTCATCTCCTACCTTTCCATCTCTGACTTCGTCATTCACTGCCACAGGTAAGATGACGCCAAATAATTATGAAGACAAAGTGTTGCAATTTGACGGACACATATGCTGTTTTTCAAAGCTATATGAGACTGATAGGTGTTTTCTAATAACACTTTGTATGAAAATAAATTCTACTGACTCAATATATGCTGCCACTACGGTAGTATTGAAAGACGGGTTGAAAATTGGAGTCTTTTAGAAATCTCATAGTAAATGAGCCATTGTTCGATGCCTCGTGCACTGGATCATTATGAAACATAACGTGTTCAGAGCCTTCTCTATCTTAATCCATATATCTGGTTGAATTTATTGACTTCTGGAATAATACCTCTGAGTGTCTTTTTATATGACTATCTACAAACAATTTGACTTTTTATACAGGGCGATTCTTGTCATTCATTTTCTGACACATGCCTGATTTGAAACAGTATGTACAGATGAATTATCTGCCTTATTCTTTAACATACTACTATAGCAAATCTAATTGACGTGACCTTTGTCTATACCATTTAACCAACTGTAGAATCGTGATATGTTGCCGGTGCTATGTTAATCAGGAGAAGCAGGATGTGGGTTGTCTATGCGTATTTCCCTAATGTTACTTAATGTGGCTCAACGTTTTGAAAACTAATTTCACAAACTAGATTATAATCCACATAAGGTATGCTAATTTTACAATGAGATAATTAAGGTAACAGTGCTTTGATCAAGCTAACATTCTGATCTCTGTTCTGTTTTCTTTTAATAAGTTGACTAATGTAAGCTTTCTCACTTGTCGAAAATCAAAAATAATATCTTTTTGCACATAAATGTAGGTCTATGGCAATGTCGCCTAAAGTATCTTTTAGAGTAATAATTGTCACCCTGTCTGTCTAGGACCGCTCCGGTGGTCTACTGGTTACAACGTCCGCCTCGAATGCGGTTGGTCGTGGGTTCGATCTCCGGCCGAGTCATGCCAAAGAGTTATAAAGTTGGTACTAACAGCTGCCTCGTTTGGCGCTCAGCATCAAGAGGTTAGTGTTTGGACTGGTCGGCCTGGTGTCAAAATAATGTGACTTGGTGGGATATGATGCTACATTTCTTCGGCATGATGCCCCAGTGCTAGACATCACTATAACTGTAACATGGCAGACATGGTAGCGATATGACTGCAAAATCTTTAAAGCTACGTTAACAAATCGAAATCCAAATCCTGTCAAGAAATTTCCTAAGGATATCCAACCAGCATCGCCAGCCAAACCCAGCTGACAAGTAGCCAAGTAACGGCAAGCACTCTGAGCACTGAAATAGGCACAAGGGTCTCTTCTATTTCCTTTCCATCTCTGGCTTCGTCGTTCACTACCACAAGTAAGATGATGCCAAATAATTATTGAGACACAATTGTATAATGGTCTGTACACTTAATGACAAGCACTGTATAACTTTACGGAAGGCTCTGTGAATTCCAATTTGTCATCATCCAAAGGGTTGAACAGAGAGTGTCTGTCTTCGTGCATTGACTAAAGCTCGAATGACGTGCTTATTTAGCCGCTTGTGTTAACAGGCATTTGCAAGTGGCCTTTATGACTGATAGCTACCGACTTTGAAACGGATTGAGTAACGAAAGTAACCGCTATTTGGTGATTTGTTTTGAAATAAATTCCGGTCTAAATATTTAGATTGACTTGGAGACATCTGCTGCTTTAAACTTACCCGACTGGGTGTAAGGCATTATTTAGTACTAAGATTAATGGATGACAGGTGAAGAATTACATGAAACGGACCACCTATCAATGTTTTTTTTTCCAGATACTTTAGTAGGATTCCCCAAATTCCTCAATTCAATTCAGAAATAGACTCATAGGTGAACGTATTTTACACACTGTATGGCATTGCTTGATAACTATTTTCCACTGACTAGACCAATCATAATCCACATGTAGCATATGATAGCGAATCCGTACTACTGACTGGTCGAGTTCAAGCTTGAGACTTTAAGGAATGTCATAGTAAATGAGCGACATAGTATCCCAGTTGCACTGTCTTGTGGAGAAGCATGACATGCTCAGAGCATTATATTTATTAAACAATATCTTACCTTGAAAGTATTCCGATCAGGAATACATCAGCTGACTGTCGTTTTATATTGCTCTCTTCAAAGAAATTGATTTCTTCTATAGGGAGCTACTTGCAAAACATTCTCTTGGCAGATGACTGACGTGACTTTGCTATATATATAAGAACATCTGCCGCAATACTTCACGTATTACTGTGACAGATCCTACGGACATGATCGTTTTTCAATATCATTCCAACACCTCTAGAATATTTATATGTTGCAGTTGTTAGATCAATCAGCGGAAGTAGTGTGTGGGATCGTTTCTTATATTTCCATAATGTTACATAATGTAGGTCCTCGTACTTGTAAAAATAGCCTAATTTAGCTACAGTGTATGGAAAGTATAGTAAATTGAGGATGAAATAATTAAGGTAGTAAGGCTTGCATCTGGGTAAAATACAGATTTCCTTTCTTTTTAATTTTATGTAATGGAATGTAAGCTTTAGCAGTTTTCAAATATGAGACATAACTACTGTATGTAAATAAATGTTGCGTCTATGAAAATGCAGCCTAAATGTTCTTTGGGAGAAATATTTTCACCTTGTCTTTCCACAAATTGCAACAGGATTTCCAACCAGCATCTCCAGCAGCCAAATCCAGCTGACAAGTAGCCAAGCGACGACGACCAGTCGGAGCATTGGAAGCGTCAGTATGGTATCTTCTTCTACCGTTCCAGCTGTGAGTTCTTCATTCGCTACCACAGGTAAAATGTCGCCAAATAGTTATGAAGACAAAATGGTATATCCATTTAGTCAGCAGTAATGTACAGATTTATTGGTGGTGGGTACGGTGCTTTTGGATTTGGCATCGTCCAAACTGTTGAACACACTTGTCCTAGTGGCTTCCATTGAAAAACGTTGTTATGATATACTTCTTGATGACTATGTATTAAGACCTATTTAAAAGTGCTGTTTATTAGTGATAGCTACTGCCTTTGAAGGGAATTGGTAAAAGGGAGAGGTATTCCAACAGCGTGAAGCGTTTTGGACTTATATCCTGTCTAAGTATTTATCTTAGGCTGGAGTGATCTGCAGCCTTTTTGTTACTCGCATTGATTTAAGATATATTAGATTAGGTAAGATCATGATCGACAGGTGAATTGTTGCAATCAATTGACCACCAGTTATTATCATTTAGGTACTTTGCAGTCCAAATAGGTTCTTTTTCAAATCAGTAAGAGACAATTAGGTGTATTTTAATTGCACTGTGTTTGATACTGGTTGGTAACAAACCTACACTCACTCAACATATGCTACCTATACGGTATTATGGATAAACCAATTTAACACTCGATTCTTTCAGGAATCTTATAGTAAATTCGCCATTAAGCGGCCCACTTGCACTGCATCATTGGGAATCATAGAATGATCAGAGAATAATCTCTCACTCAAATGATATATCTGCTTGAATTTTTTCTGTTTTGGAATAATACGGTTGGGTGTCATTTTATGTTGCACCTACAATGAATTGGATCAGTCCTATAGGGCTGTACTTGCTGAACATTTCCTTGGTAATGACTGATCTGAAATAGTATGTACAGATGAATTATATTCGGCAGTATTTAACACATGTCTGAAGGAAAAAGGAAATCTCATTGCGTTGATCTTTATTCTATAACATATAACTTATTCTAGAATCGAGGTATGTTCACAATGCTAAAGTAATCGGATAAAGCAGGGCGTGAATTCTTTACACACATTTCCATTATGCTATTTGATGTTGGTCATCGTTGTAGAAACTAATTTTACAAACTAGACTAAAATGCATAGAATGTATAATAACTTTAGTATGAGATAAATGAGATAATAATACTTTGATCAGGCTAACACTCTTATTTGAGTATTGTTTTCATTTAATAAGTTGACGAACATAAGCATTTCCACATTGTGAGGTATCTGAAAATAATGTCTTGATGCACATAAATATTTAGTAATGGCAATGTTGCCTAAATGTTCCTCGAAGAAATAATTGTCACCCTGTCTGTCGTCAAATTGCCACAGGATTTCCAAGCAGCATCACCAGTCAAATCCAGTTGACAAGTAGCCAAGCGACGGCAACCACTCTGAGCACTGCAAGCGTCACAAGGGTGTCATCTCCTACCTTTCCATCTCTGACTTCGTCATTCACTACCACAGGTAAGATGACGCCAAATAATTATGAAGACAAAGTGTTGCAATTTGACGGACACATATGCTGTTTTTCAAAGCTATATGAGACTGATAGGTGTTTTCTAATAACACTTTGTATGAAAATAAATTCTACTGACTCAATATATGCTGCCACTAGGGTAGTATTGAAAGACGGGTTGAAAATTGGAGTCTTTTAGAAATCTCATAGTAAATGAGCCATTGTTCGATGCCTCGTGCACTGGATCATTATGAAACATAACATGTTCAGAGCCTTCTCTATCTTAATCCATATATCTGGTTGAATTTATTGACTTCTGGAATAATACCTCTGAGTGTCTTTTTATATGACTATCTACAAACAATTTGACTTTTTATACAGGGCGATTCTTGTCATTCATTTTCTGACACATGCCTGATTTGAAACAGTATGTACAGATGAATTATCTGCCTTATTCTTTAACATACTACTATAGCAAATCTAATTGACGTGACCTTTGTCTATACCATTTAACCAACTGTAGAATCGTGATATGTTGCCGGTGCTAAGTTAATCAGGAGAAGCAGGATGTGGGTTGTCTATGCGTATTTCCCTAATGTTACTTAATGTGGCTCAACGTTTTGAAAACTAATTTCACAAACTAGATTATAATCCACATAAGGTATGCTAATTTTACAATGAGATAATTAAGGTAACAGTGCTTTGATCAAGCTAACATTCTGATCTCTGTTCTGTTTTCTTTTAATAAGTTGACTAATGTAAGCTTTCTCACTTGTCGAAAATCAAAAATAATATCTTTTTGCACATAAATGTAGGTCTATGGCAATGTCGCCTAAAGTATCTTTTAGAGTAATAATTTTCACCCTGTCTGTCTAGGACCGCTCCGGTGGTCTACTGGTTACAACGTCCGCCTCGAATGCGGTTGGTCGTGGGTTCGATCTCCGGCCGAGTCATGCCAAAGAGTTATAAAGTTGGTACTAACAGCTGCCTCGTTTGGCGCTCAGCATCAAGAGGTTAGTGTTTGGACTGGTCGGCCTGGTGTCAAAATAATGTGACTTGGTGGGATATGATGCTACATTTCTTCGGCATGATGCCCCAGTGCTAGACATCACTATAACTGTAACATGGCAGACATGGTAGCGATATGACTGCAAAATCTTTAAAGCTACGTTAACAAATCGAAATCCAAATCCTGTCAAGAAATTTCCTAAGGATATCCAACCAGCATCGCCAGCCAAACCCAGCTGACAAGTAGCCAAGTAACGGCAAGCACTCTGAGCACTGAAATAGGCACAAGGGTCTCTTCTATTTCCTTTCCATCTCTGGCTTCGTCGTTCACTACCACAAGTAAGATGATGCCAAATAATTATTGAGACACAATTGTATAATGGTCTCTACACTTAATGACAAGCACTGTATAACTTTACGGAAGGCTCTGTGAATTTCAATTTGTCATCATCCAAAGGGTTGAACAGAGAGTGTCTGTCTTCGTGCATTGACTAAAGCTCGAATGACGTGCTTATTTAGCCGCTTGTGTTAACAGGCATTTGCAAGTGGCCTTTATGACTGATAGCTACCGACTTTGAAACGGATTGAGTAACGAAAGTAACCGCTATTTGGTGATTTGTTTTGAAATAAATTCCGGTCTAAATATTTAGATTGACTTGGAGACATCTGCTGCTTTAACCTTACCCGACTGGGTGTAAGGCATTATTTAGTACTAAGATTAATGGATGACAGGTGAAGAATTACATGAAACGGACCACCTATCAATGTTTTTTTTTCCAGATACTTTAGTAGGATTCCCCAAATTCCTCAATTCAATTCAGAAATAGACTCATAGGTGAACGTATTTTACACACTGTATGGCATTGCTTGATAACTATTTTCCACTGACTAGACCAATCATAATCCACATGTAGCATATGATAGCGAATCCGTACTACTGACTGGTCGAGTTCAAGCTTGAGACTTTAAGGAATGTCATAGTAAATGAGCGACATAGTATCCCAGTTGCACTGTCTTGTGGAGAAGCATGACATGCTCAGAGCATTATATTTATTAAACAATATCTTACCTTGAAAGTATTCCGATCAGGAATACATCAGCTGACTGTCGTTTTATATTGCTCTCTTCAAAGAAATTGATTTCTTCTATAGGGAGCTACTTGCAAAACATTCTCTTGGCAGATGACTGACGTGACTTTGCTATATATATAAGAACATCTGCCGCAATACTTCACGTATTACTGTGACAGATCCTACGGACATGATCGTTTTTCAATATCATTCCAACACCTCTAGAATATTTATATGTTGCAGTTGTTAGATCAATCAGCGGAAGTAGTGTGTGGGATCGTTTCTTATATTTCCATAATGTTACATAATGTAGGTCCTCGTACTTGTAAAAATAGCCTAATTTAGCTACAGTGTATGGAAAGTATAGTAAATTGAGGATGAAATAATTAAGGTAGTAAGGCTTGCATCTGGGTAAAATACAGATTTCCTTTCTTTTTAATTTTATGTAATGGAATGTAAGCTTTAGCAGTTTTCAAATATGAGACATAACTACTGTATGTAAATAAATGTTGCGTCTATGAAAATGCAGCCTAAATGTTCTTTGGGAGAAATATTTTCACCTTGTCTTTCCACAAATTGCAACAGGATTTCCAACCAGCATCTCCAGCAGCCAAATCCAGCTGACAAGTAGCCAAGCGACGACGACCAGTCGGAGCATTGGAAGCGTCAGTATGGTATCTTCTTCTACCGTTCCAGCTGTGAGTTCTTCATTCGCTACCACAGGTAAAATGTCGCCAAATAGTTATGAAGACAAAATGGTATATCCATTTAGTCAGCAGTAATGTACAGATTTATTGGTGGTGGGTACGGTGATTTTGGATTTGGCATCGTCCAAACTGTTGAACACACTTGTCCTAGTGGCTTCCATTGAAAAACGTTGTTATGATATACTTCTTGATGACTATGTATTAAGACCTATTTAAAAGTGCTGTTTATTAGTGATAGCTACTGCCTTTGAAGGGAATTGGTAAAAGGGAGAGGTATTCCAACAGCGTGAAGCGTTTTGGACTTATATCCTGTCTAAGTATTTATCTTAGGCTGGAGTGATCTGCAGCCTTTTTGTTACTCGCATTGATTTAAGATATATTAGATTAGGTAAGATCATGATCGACAGGTGAATTGTTGCAATCAATTGACCACCAGTTATTATCATTTAGGTACTTTGCAGTCCAAATAGGTTCTTTTTCAAATCAGTAAGAGACAATTAGGTGTATTTTAATTGCACTGTGTTTGATACTGGTTGGTAACAAACCTACACTCACTCAACATATGCTACCTATACGGTATTATGGATAAACCAATTTAACACTCGATTCTTTCAGGAATCTTATAGTAAATTCGCCATTAAGCGGCCCACTTGCACTGCATCATTGGGAATCATAGAATGATCAGAGAATAATCTCTCACTCAAATGATATATCTGCTTGAATTTTTTCTGTTTTGGAATAATACGGTTGGGTGTCATTTTATGTTGCACCTACAATGAATTGGATCAGTCCTATAGGGCTGTACTTGCTGAACATTTCCTTGGTAATGACTGATCTGAAATAGTATGTACAGATGAATTATATTCGGCAGTATTTAACACATGTCTGAAGGAAAAAGGAAATCTCATTGCGTTGATCTTTATTCTATAACATATAACTTATTCTAGAATCGAGGTATGTTCACAATGCTAAAGTAATCGGATAAAGCAGGGCGTGAATTCTTTACACACATTTCCATTATGCTATTTGATGTTGGTCATCGTTGTAGAAACTAATTTTACAAACTAGACTAAAATGCATAGAATGTATAATAACTTTAGTATGAGATAAATGAGATAATAATACTTTGATCAGGCTAACACTCTTATTTGAGTATTGTTTTCATTTAATAAGTTGACGAACATAAGCATTTCCACATTGTGAGGTATCTGAAAATAATGTCTTGATGCACATAAATATTTAGTAATGGCAATGTTGCCTAAATGTTCCTCGAAGAAATAATTGTCACCCTGTCTGTCGTCAAATTGCCACAGGATTTCCAAGCAGCATCACCAGTCAAATCCAGTTGACAAGTAGCCAAGCGACGGCAACCACTCTGAGCACTGCAAGCGTCACAAGGGTGTCATCTCCTACCTTTCCATCTCTGACTTCGTCATTCACTACCACAGGTAAGATGACGCCAAATAATTATGAAGACAAAGTGTTGCAATTTGACGGACACATATGCTGTTTTTCAAAGCTATATGAGACTGATAGGTGTTTTCTAATAACACTTTGTATGAAAATAAATTCTACTGACTCAATATATGCTGCCACTAGGGTAGTATTGAAAGACGGGTTGAAAATTGGAGTCTTTTAGAAATCTCATAGTAAATGAGCCATTGTTCGATGCCTCGTGCACTGGATCATTATGAAACATAACATGTTCAGAGCCTTCTCTATCTTAATCCATATATCTGGTTGAATTTATTGACTTCTGGAATAATACCTCTGAGTGTCTTTTTATATGACTATCTACAAACAATTTGACTTTTTATACAGGGCGATTCTTGTCATTCATTTTCTGACACATGCCTGATTTGAAACAGTATGTACAGATGAATTATCTGCCTTATTCTTTAACATACTACTATAGCAAATCTAATTGACGTGACCTTTGTCTATACCATTTAACCAACTGTAGAATCGTGATATGTTGCCGGTGCTAAGTTAATCAGGAGAAGCAGGATGTGGGTTGTCTATGCGTATTTCCCTAATGTTACTTAATGTGGCTCAACGTTTTGAAAACTAATTTCACAAACTAGATTATAATCCACATAAGGTATGCTAATTTTACAATGAGATAATTAAGGTAACAGTGCTTTGATCAAGCTAACATTCTGATCTCTGTTCTGTTTTCTTTTAATAAGTTGACTAATGTAAGCTTTCTCACTTGTCGAAAATCAAAAATAATATCTTTTTGCACATAAATGTAGGTCTATGGCAATGTCGCCTAAAGTATCTTTTAGAGTAATAATTTTCACCCTGTCTGTCTAGGACCGCTCCGGTGGTCTACTGGTTACAACGTCCGCCTCGAATGCGGTTGGTCGTGGGTTCGATCTCCGGCCGAGTCATGCCAAAGAGTTATAAAGTTGGTACTAACAGCTGCCTCGTTTGGCGCTCAGCATCAAGAGGTTAGTGTTTGGACTGGTCGGCGTGGTGTCAAAATAATGTGACTTGGTGGGATATGATGCTACATTTCTTCGGCATGATGCCCCAGTGCTAGACATCACTATAACTGTAACATGGCAGACATGGTAGCGATATGACTGCAAAATCTTTAAAGCTACGTTAACAAATCGAAATCCAAATCCTGTCAAGAAATTTCCTAAGGATATCCAACCAGCATCGCCAGCCAAACCCAGCTGACAAGTAGCCAAGTAACGGCAAGCACTCTGAGCACTGAAATAGGCACAAGGGTCTCTTCTATTTCCTTTCCATCTCTGGCTTCGTCGTTCACTACCACAAGTAAGATGATGCCAAATAATTATTGAGACACAATTGTATAATGGTCTCTACACTTAATGACAAGCACTGTATAACTTTACGGAAGGCTCTGTGAATTTCAATTTGTCATCATCCAAAGGGTTGAACAGAGAGTGTCTGTCTTCGTGCATTGACTAAAGCTCGAATGACGTGCTTATTTAGCCGCTTGTGTTAACAGGCATTTGCAAGTGGCCTTTATGACTGATAGCTACCGACTTTGAAACGGATTGAGTAACGAAAGTAACCGCTATTTGGTGATTTGTTTTGAAATAAATTCCGGTCTAAATATTTAGATTGACTTGGAGACATCTGCTGCTTTAACCTTACCCGACTGGGTGTAAGGCATTATTTAGTACTAAGATTAATGGATGACAGGTGAAGAATTACATGAAACGGACCACCTATCAATGTTTTTTTTTCCAGATACTTTAGTAGGATTCCCCAAATTCCTCAATTCAATTCAGAAATAGACTCATAGGTGAACGTATTTTACACACTGTATGGCATTGCTTGATAACTATTTTCCACTGACTAGACCAATCATAATCCACATGTAGCATATGATAGCGAATCCGTACTACTGACTGGTCGAGTTCAAGCTTGAGACTTTAAGGAATGTCATAGTAAATGAGCGACATAGTATCCCAGTTGCACTGTCTTGTGGAGAAGCATGACATGCTCAGAGCATTATATTTATTAAACAATATCTTACCTTGAAAGTATTCCGATCAGGAATACATCAGCTGACTGTCGTTTTATATTGCTCTCTTCAAAGAAATTGATTTCTTCTATAGGGAGCTACTTGCAAAACATTCTCTTGGCAGATGACTGACGTGACTTTGCTATATATATAAGAACATCTGCCGCAATACTTCACGTATTACTGTGACAGATCCTACGGACATGATCGTTTTTCAATATCATTCCAACACCTCTAGAATATTTATATGTTGCAGTTGTTAGATCAATCAGCGGAAGTAGTGTGTGGGGTCGTTTCTTATATTTCCATAATGTTACATAATGTAGGTCCTCGTACTTGTAAAAATAGCCTAATTTAGCTACAGTGTATGGAAAGTATAGTAAATTGAGGATGAAATAATTAAGGTAGTAAGGCTTGAATCTGGGTAAAATACAGATTTCCTTTCTTTTTAATTTTATGTAATGGAATGTAAGCTTTAGCAGTTTTCAAATATGAGACATAACTACTGTATGTAAATAAATGTTGCGTCTATGAAAATGCAGCCTAAATGTTCTTTGGGAGAAATATTTTCACCTTGTCTTTCCACAAATTGCAACAGGATTTCCAACCAGCATCTCCAGCAGCCAAATCCAGCTGACAAGTAGCCAAGCGACGACGACCAGTCGGAGCATTGGAAGCGTCAGTATGGTATCTTCTTCTACCGTTCCAGCTGTGAGTTCTTCATTCGCTACCACAGGTAAAATGTCGCCAAATAGTTATGAAGACAAAATGGTATATCCATTTAGTCAGCAGTAATGTACAGATTTATTGGTGGTGGGTACGGTGCTTTTGGATTTGGCATCGTCCAAACTGTTGAACACACTTGTCCTAGTGGCTTCCATTGAAAAACGTTGTTATGATATACTTCTTGATGACTATGTATTAAGACCTATTTAAAAGTGCTGTTTATTAGTGATAGCTACTGCCTTTGAAGGGAATTGGTAAAAGGGAGAGGTATTCCAACAGCGTGAAGCGTTTTGGACTTATATCCTGTCTAAGTATTTATCTTAGGCTGGAGTGATCTGCAGCCTTTTTGTTACTCGCATTGATTTAAGATATATTAGATTAGGTAAGATCATGATCGACAGGTGAATTGTTGCAATCAATTGACCACCAGTTATTATCATTTAGGTACTTTGCAGTCCAAATAGGTTCTTTTTCAAATCAGTAAGAGACAATTAGGTGTATTTTAATTGCACTGTGTTTGATACTGGTTGGTAACAAACCTACACTCACTCAACATATGCTACCTATACGGTATTATGGATAAACCAATTTAACACTCGATTCTTTCAGGAATCTTATAGTAAATTCGCCATTAAGCGGCCCACTTGCACTGCATCATTGGGAATCATAGAATGATCAGAGAATAATCTCTCACTCAAATGATATATCTGCTTGAATTTTTTCTGTTTTGGAATAATACGGTTGGGTGTCATTTTATGTTGCACCTACAATGAATTGGATCAGTCCTATAGGGCTGTACTTGCTGAACATTTCCTTGGTAATGACTGATCTGAAATAGTATGTACAGATGAATTATATTCGGCAGTATTTAACACATGTCTGAAGGAAAAAGGAAATCTCATTGCGTTGATCTTTATTCTATAACATATAACTTATTCTAGAATCGAGGTATGTTCACAATGCTAAAGTAATCGGATAAAGCAGGGCGTGAATTCTTTACACACATTTCCATTATGCTATTTGATGTTGGTCATCGTTGTAGAAACTAATTTTACAAACTAGACTAAAATGCATAGAATGTATAATAACTTTAGTATGAGATAAATGAGATAATAATACTTTGATCAGGCTAACACTCTTATTTGAGTATTGTTTTCATTTAATAAGTTGACGAACATAAGCATTTCCACATTGTGAGGTATCTGAAAATAATGTCTTGATGCACATAAATATTTAGTAATGGCAATGTTGCCTAAATGTTCCTCGAAGAAATAATTGTCACCCTGTCTGTCGTCAAATTGCCACAGGATTTCCAAGCAGCATCACCAGTCAAATCCAGTTGACAAGTAGCCAAGCGACGACAACCACTCTGAGCACTGCAAGCGTCACAAGGGTGTCATCTCCTACCTTTCCATCTCTGACTTCGTCATTCACTACCACAGGTAAGATGACGCCAAATAATTATGAAGACAAAGTGTTGCAATTTGACGGACACATATGCTGTTTTTCAAAGCTATATGAGACTGATAGGTGTTTTCTAATAACACTTTGTATGAAAATAAATTCTACTGACTCAATATATGCTGCCACTACGGTAGTATTGAAAGACGGGTTGAAAATTGGAGTCTTTTAGAAATCTCATAGTAAATGAGCCATTGTTCGATGCCTCGTGCACTGGATCATTATGAAACATAACATGTTCAGAGCCTTCTCTATCTTAATCCATATATCTGGTTGAATTTATTGACTTCTGGAATAATACCTCTGAGTGTCTTTTTATATGACTATCTACAAACAATTTGACTTTTTATACAGGGCGATTCTTGTCATTCATTTTCTGACACATGCCTGATTTGAAACAGTATGTACAGATGAATTATCTGCCTTATTCTTTAACATACTACTATAGCAAATCTAATTGACGTGACCTTTGTCTATACCATTTAACCAACTGTAGAATCGTGATATGTTGCCGATGCTAAGTTAATCAGGAGAAGCAGGATGTGGGTTGTCTATGCGTATTTCCCTAATGTTACTTAATGTGGCTCAACGTTTTGAAAACTAATTTCACAAACTAGATTATAATCCACATAAGGTATGCTAATTTTACAATGAGATAATTAAGGTAACAGTGCTTTGATCAAGCTAACATTCTGATCTCTGTTCTGTTTTCTTTTAATAAGTTGACTAATGTAAGCTTTCTCACTTGTCGAAAATCAAAAATAATATCTTTTTGCACATAAATGTAGGTCTATGGCAATGTCGCCTAAAGTATCTTTTAGAGTAATAATTTTCACCCTGTCTGTCTAGGACCGCTCCGGTGGTCTACTGGTTACAACGTCCGCCTCGAATGCGGTTGGTCGTGGGTTCGATCTCCGGCCGAGTCATGCCAAAGAGTTATAAAGTTGGTACTAACAGCTGCCTCGTTTGGCGCTCAGCATCAAGAGGTTAGTGTTTGGACTGGTCGGCCTGGTGTCAAAATAATGTGACTTGGTGGGATATGATGCTACATTTCTTCGGCATGATGCCCCAGTGCTAGACATCACTATAACTGTAACATGGCAGACATGGTAGCGATATGACTGCAAAATCTTTAAAGCTACGTTAACAAATCGAAATCCAAATCCTGTCAAGAAATTTCCTAAGGATATCCAACCAGCATCGCCAGCCAAACCCAGCTGACAAGTAGCCAAGTAACGGCAAGCACTCTGAGCACTGAAATAGGCACAAGGGTCTCTTCTATTTCCTTTCCATCTCTGGCTTCGTCGTTCACTACCACAAGTAAGATGATGCCAAATAATTATTGAGACACAATTGTATAATGGTCTGTACACTTAATGACAAGCACTGTATAACTTTACGGAAGGCTCTGTGAATTTCAATTTGTCATCATCCAAAGGGTTGAACAGAGAGTGTCTGTCTTCGTGCATTGACTAAAGCTCGAATGACGTGCTTATTTAGCCGCTTGTGTTAACAGGCATTTGCAAGTGGCCTTTATGACTGATAGCTACCGACTTTGAAACGGATTGAGTAACGAAAGTAACCGCTATTTGGTGATTTGTTTTGAAATAAATTCCGGTCTAAATATTTAGATTGACTTGGAGACATCTGCTGCTTTAACCTTACCCGACTGGGTGTAAGGCATTATTTAGTACTAAGATTAATGGATGACAGGTGAAGAATTACATGAAACGGACCACCTATCAATGTTTTTTTTTCCAGATACTTTAGTAGGATTCCCCAAATTCCTCAATTCAATTCAGAAATAGACTCATAGGTGAACGTATTTTACACACTGTATGGCATTGCTTGATAACTATTTTCCACTGACTAGACCAATCATAATCCACATGTAGCATATGATAGCGAATCCGTACTACTGACTGGTCGAGTTCAAGCTTGAGACTTTAAGGAATGTCATAGTAAATGAGCGACATAGTATCCCAGTTGCACTGTCTTGTGGAGAAGCATGACATGCTCAGAGCATTATATTTATTAAACAATATCTTACCTTGAAAGTATTCCGATCAGGAATACATCAGCTGACTGTCGTTTTATATTGCTCTCTTCAAAGAAATTGATTTCTTCTATAGGGAGCTACTTGCAAAACATTCTCTTGGCAGATGACTGACGTGACTTTGTTATATATATAAGAACATCTGCCGCAATACTTCACGTATTACTGTGGCAGATCCTACGGACATGATCGTTTTTCAATATCATTCCAACACCTCTAGAATATTTATATGTTGCAGTTGTTAGATCAATCAGCGGAAGTAGTGTGTGGGATCGTTTCTTATATTTCCATAATGTTACATAATGTAGGTCCTCGTACTTGTAAAAATAGCCTAATTTAGCTACAGTGTATGGAAAGTATAGTAAATTGAGGATGAAATAATTAAGGTAGTAAGGCTTGCATCTGGGTAAAATACAGATTTCCTTTCTTTTTAATTTTATGTAATGGAATGTAAGCTTTAGCAGTTTTCAAATATGAGACATAACTACTGTACGTAAATAAATGTTGCGTCTATGAAAATGCAGCCTAAATGTTCTTTGGGAGAAATATTTTCACCTTGTCTTTCCACAAATTGCAACAGGATTTCCAACCAGCATCTCCAGCAGCCAAATCCAGCTGACAAGTAGCCAAGCGACGACGACCAGTCGGAGCATTGGAAGCGTCAGTATGGTATCTTCTTCTACCGTTCCAGCTGTGAGTTCTTCATTCGCTACCACAGGTAAAATGTCGCCAAATAGTTATGAAGACAAAATGGTATATCCATTTAGTCAGCAGTAATGTACAGATTTATTGGTGGTGGGTACGGTGATTTTGGATTTGGCATCGTCCAAACTGTTGAACACACTTGTCCTAGTGGCTTCCATTGAAAAACGTTGTTATGATATACTTCTTGATGACTTTGTATTAAGACCTATTTAAAAGTGCTGTTTATTAGTGATAGCTACTGCCTTTGAAGGGAATTGGTAAAAGGGAGAGGTATTCCAACAGCGTGAAGCGTTTTGGACTTATATCCTGTCTAAGTATTTATCTTAGGCTGGAGTGATCTGCAGCCTTTTTGTTACTCGCATTGATTTAAGATATATTAGATTAGGTAAGATCATGATCGACAGGTGAATTGTTGCAATCAATTGACCACCAGTTATTATCATTTAGGTACTTTGCAGTCCAAATAGGTTCTTTTTCAAATCAGTAAGAGACAATTAGGTGTATTTTAATTGCACTGTGTTTGATACTGGTTGGTAACAAACCTACACTCACTCAACATATGCTACCTATACGGTATTATGGATAAACCAATTTAACACTCGATTCTTTCAGGAATCTTATAGTAAATTCGCCGTTAAGCGGCCCACTTGCACTGCATCATTGGGAATCATAGAATGATCAGAGAATAATCTCTCACTCAAATGATATATCTGCTTGAATTTTTTCTGTTTTGGAATAATACGGTTGGGTGTCATTTTATGTTGCACCTACAATGAATTGGATCAGTCCTATAGGGCTGTACTTGCTGAACATTTCCTTGGTAATGACTGATCTGAAATAGTATGTACAGATGAATTATATTCGGCAGTATTTAACACATGTCTGAAGGAAAAAGGAAATCTCATTGCGTTGATCTTTATTCTATAACATATAACTTATTCTAGAATCGAGGTATGTTCACAATGCTAAAGTAATCGGATAAAGCAGGGCGTGAATTCTTTACACACATTTCCATTATGCTATTTGATGTTGGTCATCGTTGTAGAAACTAATTTTACAAACTAGACTAAAATGCATAGAATGTATAATAACTTTAGTATGAGATAAATGAGATAATAATACTTTGATCAGGCTAACACTCTTATTTGAGTATTGTTTTCATTTAATAAGTTGACGAACATAAGCATTTCCACATTGTGAGGTATCTGAAAATAATGTCTTGATGCACATAAATATTTAGTAATGGCAATGTTGCCTAAATGTTCCTCGAAGAAATAATTGTCACCCTGTCTGTCGTCAAATTGCCACAGGATTTCCAAGCAGCATCACCAGTCAAATCCAGTTGACAAGTAGCCAAGCGACGGCAACCACTCTGAGCACTGCAAGCGTCACAAGGGTGTCATCTCCTACCTTTCCATCTCTGACTTCGTCATTCACTACCACAGGTAAGATGACGCCAAATAATTATGAAGACAAAGTGTTGTAATTTGACGGACACATATGCTGTTTTGCAAAGCTATATGAGACTGATAGGTGTTTTCTAATAACACTTTGTATGAAAATAAATTCTACTGACTCAATATAGGCCGCCACTACGGTAGTATTGAAAGACGGGTTGAAAATTGGAGTCTTTTAGAAATCTCATAGCAAATGAGCCATTGTTCGATGCCTCGTGCACTGGATCATTATGAAACATAACATGTTCAGAGCCTTCTCTATCTTAAACCATATATCTGGTTGAATTTATTGACTTCTGGAATAATACCTCTGAGTGTCTTTTTATATGACTATCTACAAACAATTTGACTTTTTATACAGGGCGATTCTTGTCATTCATTTTCTGACACATGCCTGATTTGAAACAGTATGTACAGATGAATTATCTGCCTTATTCTTTAACATACTACTATAGCAAATCTAATTGACGTGACCTTTGTCTATACCATTTAACCAACTGTAGAATCGTGATATGTTGCCGGTGCTAAGTTAATCAGGTGAAGCAGGATGTGGGTTGTCTATGCGTATTTCCCTAATGTTACTTAATGTGGCTCAACGTTTTGAAAACTAATTTCACAAACTAGATTATAATCCACATAAGGTATGCTAATTTTAGAATAGATAATTATGGTAACAGTGCTTTGATCAAGCTAACATTCTGATCTCTGTTCTGTTTTCTTTTAATAAGTTGACTAATGTAAGCTTTCTCACTTGTCGAAAATCAAAAATAATATCTTTTTGCACATAAATGTAGGTCTATGGCAATGTTGCCTAATGTATCTTTTAGAGTAATAATTGTCACCCTGTCTGTCTAGGACCGCTCCGGTGGTCTACTGGTTACAACGTCCGCCTCGAATGCGGTTGGTCGTGGGTTCGATTTCCGGCCGAGTCATACCAAAGAGTTATAAAGTTGGTACTAACAGCTGCCTCGTTTGGCGCTCAGCATCAAGAGGTTAGTGTTTGGACTGGTCGGCGTGGTGTCAAAATAATGTGACTTGGTGGGATATGATGCTACATTTCTTCGGCATGATGCCCCAGTGCTAGACATCACTATAACTGTAACATGGCAGACATGGTAGCGATATGACTGCAAAATCTTTAAAGCTACGTTAACAAATCGAAATCCAAATCCTGTCAAGAAATTTCCTAAGGATATCCAACCAGCATCGCCAGCCAAACCCAGCTGACAAGTAGCCAAGTAACGGCAAGCACTCTGAGCACTGAAATAGGCACAAGGGTCTCTTCTATTTCCTTTCCATCTCTGGCTTCGTCGTTCACTACCACAAGTAAGATGATGCCAAATAATTATTGAGACACAATTGTATAATGGTCTCTACACTTAATGACAAGCACTGTACAAACTTTACGGAAGGCTCTGTGAATTTCAATTTGTCATCATCCAAAGGGTTGAACAGAGAGTGTCTGTCTTCGTGCATTGACTAAAGCTCGAATGACGTGCTTATTTAGCCGCTTGTGTTAACAGGCATTTGCCAGTGGCCTTTATGACTGATAGCTACCGACTTTGAAACGGATTGAGTAACGAAAGTAACCGCTATTTGGTGATTTGTTTTGAAATAAATTCCGGTCTAAATATTTAGATTGACTTGGAGACATCTGCTGCTTTAACCTTACCCGACTGGGTGTAAGGCATTATTTAGTACTAAGATTAATGGATGACAGGTGAAGAATTACATGAAACGGACCACCTATCAATGTTTTTTTTTCCAGATACTTTAGTAGGATTCCCCAAATTCCTCAATTCAATTCAGAAATAGACTCATAGGTGAACGTATTTTACACACTGTATGGCATTGCTTGATAACTATTTTCCACTGACTAGACCAATCATAATCCACATGTAGCATATGATAGCGAATCCGTACTACTGACTGGTCGAGTTCAAGCTTGAGACTTTAAGGAATGTCATAGTAAATGAGCGACATAGTATCCCAGTTGCACTGTCTTGTGGAGAAGCATGACATGCTCAGAGCATTATATTTATTAAACAATATCTTACCTTGAAAGTATTCCGATCAGGAATACATCAGCTGACTGTCGTTTTATATTGCTCTCTTCAAAGAAATTGATTTCTTCTATAGGGAGCTACTTGCAAAACATTCTCTTGGCAGATGACTGACGTGACTTTGTTATATATATAAGAACATCTGCCGCAATACTTCACGTATTACTGTGACAGATCCTACGGACATGATCGTTTTTCAATATCATTCCAACACCTCTAGAATATTTATATGTTGCAGTTGTTAGATCAATCAGCGGAAGTAGTGTGTGGGATCGTTTCTTATATTTCCATAATGTTACATAATGTAGGTCCTCGTACTTGTAAAAATAGCCTAATTTAGCTACAGTGTATGGAAAGTATAGTAAACTGAGGATGAAATAATTAAGGTAGTAAGGCTTGCATCTGGGTAAAATACAGATTTCCTTTCTTTTTAATTTTATGTAATGGAATGTAAGCTTTAGCAGTTTTCAAATATGAGACATAACTACTGTATGTAAATAAATGTTGCGTCTATGAAAATGCAGCCTAAATGTTCTTTGGGAGAAATATTTTCACCTTGTCTTTCCACAAATTGCAACAGGATTTCCAACCAGCATCTTCAGCAGCCAAATCCAGCTGACAAGTAGCCAAGCGACGACGACCAGTCGGAGCATTGGAAGCGTCAGTATGGTATCTTCTTCTACCGTTCCAGCTGTGAGTTCTTCATTCGCTACCACAGGTAAAATGTCGCCAAATAGTTATGAAGACAAAATGGTATATCCATTTAGTCAGCAGTAATGTACAGATTTATTGGTGGTGGGTACGGTGATTTTGGATTTGGCATCGTCCAAACTGTTGAACACACTTGTCCTAGTGGCTTCCATTGAAAAACGTTGTTATGATATACTTCTTGATGACTATGTATTAAGACCTATTTAAAAGTGCTGTTTATTAGTGATAGCTACTGCCTTTGAAGGGAATTGGTAAAAGGGAGAGGTATTCCAACAGCGTGAAGCGTTTTGGACTTATATCCTGTCTAAGTATTTATCTTAGGCTGGAGTGATCTGCAGCCTTTTTGTTACTCGCATTGATTTAAGATATATTAGATTAGGTAAGATCATGATCGACAGGTGAATTGTTGCAATCAATTGACCACCAGTTATTATCATTTAGGTACTTTGCAGTCCAAATAGGTTCTTTTTCAAATCAGTAAGAGACAATTAGGTGTATTTTAATTGCACTGTGTTTGATACTGGTTGGTAACAAACCTACACTCACTCAACATATGCTACCTATACGGTATTATGGATAAACCAATTTAACACTCGATTCTTTCAGGAATCTTATAGTAAATTCGCCATTAAGCGGCCCACTTGCACTGCATCATTGGGAATCATAGAATGATCAGAGAATAATCTCTCACTCAAATGATATATCTGCTTGAATTTTTTCTGTTTTGGAATAATACGGTTGGGTGTCATTTTATGTTGCACCTACAATGAATTGGATCAGTCCTATAGGGCTGTACTTGCTGAACATTTCCTTGGTAATGACTGATCTGAAATAGTATGTACAGATGAATTATATTCGGCAGTATTTAACACATGTCTGAAGGAAAAAGGAAATCTCATTGCGTTGATCTTTATTCTATAACATATAACTTATTCTAGAATCGAGGTATGTTCACAATGCTAAAGTAATCGGATAAAGCAGGGCGTGAATTCTTTACACACATTTCCATTATGCTATTTGATGTTGGTCATCGTTGTAGAAACTAATTTTACAAACTAGACTAAAATGCATAAAATGTATAATAACTTTAGTATGAGATAAATGAGATAATAATACTTTGATCAGGCTAACTCTCTGATTTGAGTATTGTTTTCATTTGATAAGTTGACGAACATAAGCATTTCCACATTGTGAGGTATCTGAAAATAATGTCTTGATGCACATAAATATTTAGTAATGGCAATGTTGCCTGAATGTTCCTCGAAGAAATAATTGTCACCCTGTCTGTCGTCAAATTGCCACAGGATTTCCAAGCAGCATCACCAGTCAAATCCAGTTGACAAGTAGCCAAGCGACGGCAACTACTCTGAGCACTGCAAGCGTCACAAGGGTGTCATCTCCTACCTTTCCATCTCTGACTTCGTCATTCACTACCACAGGTAAGATGACGCCAAATAATTATGAAGACAAAGTGTTGTAATTTGACGGACACATATGCTGTTTTGCAAAGCTATATGAGACTGATAGGTGTTTTCTAATAACACTTTGTATGAAAATAAATTCTACTGACTCAATATAGGCCGCCACTACGGTAGTATTGAAAGACGGGTTGAAAATTGGAGTCTTTTAGAAATCTCATAGCAAATGAGCCATTGTTCGATGCCTCGTGCACTGGATCATTATGAAACATAACATGTTCAGAGCCTTCTCTATCTTAAACCATATATCTGGTTGAATTTATTGACTTCTGGAATAATACCTCTGAGTGTCTTTTTATATGACTATCTACAAACAATTTGACTTTTTATACAGGGCGATTCTTGTCATTCATTTTCTGACACATGCCTGATTTGAAACAGTATGTACAGATGAATTATCTGCCTTATTCTTTAACATACTACTATAGCAAATCTAATTGACGTGACCTTTGTCTATACCATTTAACCAACTGTAGAATCGTGATATGTTGCCGGTGCTAAGTTAATCAGGTGAAGCAGGATGTGGGTTGTCTATGCGTATTTCCCTAATGTTACTTAATGTGGCTCAACGTTTTGAAAACTAATTTCACAAACTAGATTATAATCCACATAAGGTATGCTAATTTTAGAATAGATAATTATGGTAACAGTGCTTTGATCAAGCTAACATTCTGATCTCTGTTCTGTTTTCTTTTAATAAGTTGACTAATGTAAGCTTTCTCACTTGTCGAAAATCAAAAATAATATCTTTTTGCACATAAATGTAGGTCTATGGCAATGTTGCCTAATGTATCTTTTAGAGTAATAATTGTCACCCTGTCTGTCTAGGACCGCTCCGGTGGTCTACTGGTTACAACGTCCGCCTCGAATGCGGTTGGTCGTGGGTTCGATTTCCGGCCGAGTCATACCAAAGAGTTATAAAGTTGGTACTAACAGCTGCCTCGTTTGGCGCTCAGCATCAAGAGGTTAGTGTTTGGACTGGTCGGCGTGGTGTCAAAATAATGTGACTTGGTGGGATATGATGCTACATTTCTTCGGCATGATGCCCCAGTGCTAGACATCACTATAACTGTAACATGGCAGACATGGTAGCGATATGACTGCAAAATCTTTAAAGCTACGTTAACAAATCGAAATCCAAATCCTGTCAAGAAATTTCCTAAGGATATCCAACCAGCATCGCCAGCCAAACCCAGCTGACAAGTAGCCAAGTAACGGCAAGCACTCTGAGCACTGAAATAGGCACAAGGGTCTCTTCTATTTCCTTTCCATCTCTGGCTTCGTCGTTCACTACCACAAGTAAGATGATGCCAAATAATTATTGAGACACAATTGTATAATGGTCTCTACACTTAATGACAAGCACTGTACAAACTTTACGGAAGGCTCTGTGAATTTCAATTTGTCATCATCCAAAGGGTTGAACAGAGAGTGTCTGTCTTCGTGCATTGACTAAAGCTCGAATGACGTGCTTATTTAGCCGCTTGTGTTAACAGGCATTTGCCAGTGGCCTTTATGACTGATAGCTACCGACTTTGAAACGGATTGAGTAACGAAAGTAACCGCTATTTGGTGATTTGTTTTGAAATAAATTCCGGTCTAAATATTTAGATTGACTTGGAGACATCTGCTGCTTTAACCTTACCCGACTGGGTGTAAGGCATTATTTAGTACTAAGATTAATGGATGACAGGTGAAGAATTACATGAAACGGACCACCTATCAATGTTTTTTTTTCCAGATACTTTAGTAGGATTCCCCAAATTCCTCAATTCAATTCAGAAATAGACTCATAGGTGAACGTATTTTACACACTGTATGGCATTGCTTGATAACTATTTTCCACTGACTAGACCAATCATAATCCACATGTAGCATATGATAGCGAATCCGTACTACTGACTGGTCGAGTTCAAGCTTGAGACTTTAAGGAATGTCATAGTAAATGAGCGACATAGTATCCCAGTTGCACTGTCTTGTGGAGAAGCATGACATGCTCAGAGCATTATATTTATTAAACAATATCTTACCTTGAAAGTATTCCGATCAGGAATACATCAGCTGACTGTCGTTTTATATTGCTCTCTTCAAAGAAATTGATTTCTTCTATAGGGAGCTACTTGCAAAACATTCTCTTGGCAGATGACTGACGTGACTTTGTTATATATATAAGAACATCTGCCGCAATACTTCACGTATTACTGTGACAGATCCTACGGACATGATCGTTTTTCAATATCATTCCAACACCTCTAGAATATTTATATGTTGCAGTTGTTAGATCAATCAGCGGAAGTAGTGTGTGGGATCGTTTCTTATATTTCCATAATGTTACATAATGTAGGTCCTCGTACTTGTAAAAATAGCCTAATTTAGCTACAGTGTATGGAAAGTATAGTAAACTGAGGATGAAATAATTAAGGTAGTAAGGCTTGCATCTGGGTAAAATACAGATTTCCTTTCTTTTTAATTTTATGTAATGGAATGTAAGCTTTAGCAGTTTTCAAATATGAGACATAACTACTGTATGTAAATAAATGTTGCGTCTATGAAAATGCAGCCTAAATGTTCTTTGGGAGAAATATTTTCACCTTGTCTTTCCACAAATTGCAACAGGATTTCCAACCAGCATCTTCAGCAGCCAAATCCAGCTGACAAGTAGCCAAGCGACGACGACCAGTCGGAGCATTGGAAGCGTCAGTATGGTATCTTCTTCTACCGTTCCAGCTGTGAGTTCTTCATTCGCTACCACAGGTAAAATGTCGCCAAATAGTTATGAAGACAAAATGGTATATCCATTTAGTCAGCAGTAATGTACAGATTTATTGGTGGTGGGTACGGTGATTTTGGATTTGGCATCGTCCAAACTGTTGAACACACTTGTCCTAGTGGCTTCCATTGAAAAACGTTGTTATGATATACTTCTTGATGACTATGTATTAAGACCTATTTAAAAGTGCTGTTTATTAGTGATAGCTACTGCCTTTGAAGGGAATTGGTAAAAGGGAGAGGTATTCCAACAGCGTGAAGCGTTTTGGACTTATATCCTGTCTAAGTATTTATCTTAGGCTGGAGTGATCTGCAGCCTTTTTGTTACTCGCATTGATTTAAGATATATTAGATTAGGTAAGATCATGATCGACAGGTGAATTGTTGCAATCAATTGACCACCAGTTATTATCATTTAGGTACTTTGCAGTCCAAATAGGTTCTTTTTCAAATCAGTAAGAGACAATTAGGTGTATTTTAATTGCACTGTGTTTGATACTGGTTGGTAACAAACCTACACTCACTCAACATATGCTACCTATACGGTATTATGGATAAACCAATTTAACACTCGATTCTTTCAGGAATCTTATAGTAAATTCGCCATTAAGCGGCCCACTTGCACTGCATCATTGGGAATCATAGAATGATCAGAGAATAATCTCTCACTCAAATGATATATCTGCTTGAATTTTTTCTGTTTTGGAATAATACGGTTGGGTGTCATTTTATGTTGCACCTACAATGAATTGGATCAGTCCTATAGGGCTGTACTTGCTGAACATTTCCTTGGTAATGACTGATCTGAAATAGTATGTACAGATGAATTATATTCGGCAGTATTTAACACATGTCTGAAGGAAAAAGGAAATCTCATTGCGTTGATCTTTATTCTATAACATATAACTTATTCTAGAATCGAGGTATGTTCACAATGCTAAAGTAATCGGATAAAGCAGGGCGTGAATTCTTTACACACATTTCCATTATGCTATTTGATGTTGGTCATCGTTGTAGAAACTAATTTTACAAACTAGACTAAAATGCATAAAATGTATAATAACTTTAGTATGAGATAAATGAGATAATAATACTTTGATCAGGCTAACTCTCTGATTTGAGTATTGTTTTCATTTGATAAGTTGACGAACATAAGCATTTCCACATTGTGAGGTATCTGAAAATAATGTCTTGATGCACATAAATATTTAGTAATGGCAATGTTGCCTGAATGTTCCTCGAAGAAATAATTGTCACCCTGTCTGTCGTCAAATTGCCACAGGATTTCCAAGCAGCATCACCAGTCAAATCCAGTTGACAAGTAGCCAAGCGACGGCAACTACTCTGAGCACTGCAAGCGTCACAAGGGTGTCATCTCCTACCTTTCCATCTCTGACTTCGTCATTCACTACCACAGGTAAGATGACGCCAAATAATTATGAAGACAAAGTGTTGTAATTTGACGGACACATATGCTGTTTTGCAAAGCTATATGAGACTGATAGGTGTTTTCTAATAACACTTTGTATGAAAATAAATTCTACTGACTCAATATAGGCCGCCACTACGGTAGTATTGAAAGACGGGTTGAAAATTGGAGTCTTTTAGAAATCTCATAGCAAATGAGCCATTGTTCGATGCCTCGTGCACTGGATCATTATGAAACATAACATGTTCAGAGCCTTCTCTATCTTAAACCATATATCTGGTTGAATTTATTGACTTCTGGAATAATACCTCTGAGTGTCTTTTTATATGACTATCTACAAACAATTTGACTTTTTATACAGGGCGATTCTTGTCATTCATTTTCTGACACATGCCTGATTTGAAACAGTATGTACAGATGAATTATCTGCCTTATTCTTTAACATACTACTATAGCAAATCTAATTGACGTGACCTTTGTCTATACCATTTAACCAACTGTAGAATCGTGATATGTTGCCGGTGCTAAGTTAATCAGGTGAAGCAGGATGTGGGTTGTCTATGCGTATTTCCCTAATGTTACTTAATGTGGCTCAACGTTTTGAAAACTAATTTCACAAACTAGATTATAATCCACATAAGGTATGCTAATTTTAGAATAGATAATTATGGTAACAGTGCTTTGATCAAGCTAACATTCTGATCTCTGTTCTGTTTTCTTTTAATAAGTTGACTAATGTAAGCTTTCTCACTTGTCGAAAATCAAAAATAATATCTTTTTGCACATAAATGTAGGTCTATGGCAATGTTGCCTAATGTATCTTTTAGAGTAATAATTGTCACCCTGTCTGTCTAGGACCGCTCCGGTGGTCTACTGGTTACAACGTCCGCCTCGAATGCGGTTGGTCGTGGGTTCGATTTCCGGCCGAGTCATACCAAAGAGTTATAAAGTTGGTACTAACAGCTGCCTCGTTTGGCGCTCAGCATCAAGAGGTTAGTGTTTGGACTGGTCGGCGTGGTGTCAAAATAATGTGACTTGGTGGGATATGATGCTACATTTCTTCGGCATGATGCCCCAGTGCTAGACATCACTATAACTGTAACATGGCAGACATGGTAGCGATATGACTGCAAAATCTTTAAAGCTACGTTAACAAATCGAAATCCAAATCCTGTCAAGAAATTTCCTAAGGATATCCAACCAGCATCGCCAGCCAAACCCAGCTGACAAGTAGCCAAGTAACGGCAAGCACTCTGAGCACTGAAATAGGCACAAGGGTCTCTTCTATTTCCTTTCCATCTCTGGCTTCGTCGTTCACTACCACAAGTAAGATGATGCCAAATAATTATTGAGACACAATTGTATAATGGTCTCTACACTTAATGACAAGCACTGTACAAACTTTACGGAAGGCTCTGTGAATTTCAATTTGTCATCATCCAAAGGGTTGAACAGAGAGTGTCTGTCTTCGTGCATTGACTAAAGCTCGAATGACGTGCTTATTTAGCCGCTTGTGTTAACAGGCATTTGCCAGTGGCCTTTATGACTGATAGCTACCGACTTTGAAACGGATTGAGTAACGAAAGTAACCGCTATTTGGTGATTTGTTTTGAAATAAATTCCGGTCTAAATATTTAGATTGACTTGGAGACATCTGCTGCTTTAACCTTACCCGACTGGGTGTAAGGCATTATTTAGTACTAAGATTAATGGATGACAGGTGAAGAATTACATGAAACGGACCACCTATCAATGTTTTTTTTTCCAGATACTTTAGTAGGATTCCCCAAATTCCTCAATTCAATTCAGAAATAGACTCATAGGTGAACGTATTTTACACACTGTATGGCATTGCTTGATAACTATTTTCCACTGACTAGACCAATCATAATCCACATGTAGCATATGATAGCGAATCCGTACTACTGACTGGTCGAGTTCAAGCTTGAGACTTTAAGGAATGTCATAGTAAATGAGCGACATAGTATCCCAGTTGCACTGTCTTGTGGAGAAGCATGACATGCTCAGAGCATTATATTTATTAAACAATATCTTACCTTGAAAGTATTCCGATCAGGAATACATCAGCTGACTGTCGTTTTATATTGCTCTCTTCAAAGAAATTGATTTCTTCTATAGGGAGCTACTTGCAAAACATTCTCTTGGCAGATGACTGACGTGACTTTGTTATATATATAAGAACATCTGCCGCAATACTTCACGTATTACTGTGACAGATCCTACGGACATGATCGTTTTTCAATATCATTCCAACACCTCTAGAATATTTATATGTTGCAGTTGTTAGATCAATCAGCGGAAGTAGTGTGTGGGATCGTTTCTTATATTTCCATAATGTTACATAATGTAGGTCCTCGTACTTGTAAAAATAGCCTAATTTAGCTACAGTGTATGGAAAGTATAGTAAACTGAGGATGAAATAATTAAGGTAGTAAGGCTTGCATCTGGGTAAAATACAGATTTCCTTTCTTTTTAATTTTATGTAATGGAATGTAAGCTTTAGCAGTTTTCAAATATGAGACATAACTACTGTATGTAAATAAATGTTGCGTCTATGAAAATGCAGCCTAAATGTTCTTTGGGAGAAATATTTTCACCTTGTCTTTCCACAAATTGCAACAGGATTTCCAACCAGCATCTTCAGCAGCCAAATCCAGCTGACAAGTAGCCAAGCGACGACGACCAGTCGGAGCATTGGAAGCGTCAGTATGGTATCTTCTTCTACCGTTCCAGCTGTGAGTTCTTCATTCGCTACCACAGGTAAAATGTCGCCAAATAGTTATGAAGACAAAATGGTATATCCATTTAGTCAGCAGTAATGTACAGATTTATTGGTGGTGGGTACGGTGATTTTGGATTTGGCATCGTCCAAACTGTTGAACACACTTGTCCTAGTGGCTTCCATTGAAAAACGTTGTTATGATATACTTCTTGATGACTATGTATTAAGACCTATTTAAAAGTGCTGTTTATTAGTGATAGCTACTGCCTTTGAAGGGAATTGGTAAAAGGGAGAGGTATTCCAACAGCGTGAAGCGTTTTGGACTTATATCCTGTCTAAGTATTTATCTTAGGCTGGAGTGATCTGCAGCCTTTTTGTTACTCGCATTGATTTAAGATATATTAGATTAGGTAAGATCATGATCGACAGGTGAATTGTTGCAATCAATTGACCACCAGTTATTATCATTTAGGTACTTTGCAGTCCAAATAGGTTCTTTTTCAAATCAGTAAGAGACAATTAGGTGTATTTTAATTGCACTGTGTTTGATACTGGTTGGTAACAAACCTACACTCACTCAACATATGCTACCTATACGGTATTATGGATAAACCAATTTAACACTCGATTCTTTCAGGAATCTTATAGTAAATTCGCCATTAAGCGGCCCACTTGCACTGCATCATTGGGAATCATAGAATGATCAGAGAATAATCTCTCACTCAAATGATATATCTGCTTGAATTTTTTCTGTTTTGGAATAATACGGTTGGGTGTCATTTTATGTTGCACCTACAATGAATTGGATCAGTCCTATAGGGCTGTACTTGCTGAACATTTCCTTGGTAATGACTGATCTGAAATAGTATGTACAGATGAATTATATTCGGCAGTATTTAACACATGTCTGAAGGAAAAAGGAAATCTCATTGCGTTGATCTTTATTCTATAACATATAACTTATTCTAGAATCGAGGTATGTTCACAATGCTAAAGTAATCGGATAAAGCAGGGCGTGAATTCTTTACACACATTTCCATTATGCTATTTGATGTTGGTCATCGTTGTAGAAACTAATTTTACAAACTAGACTAAAATGCATAAAATGTATAATAACTTTAGTATGAGATAAATGAGATAATAATACTTTGATCAGGCTAACTCTCTGATTTGAGTATTGTTTTCATTTGATAAGTTGACGAACATAAGCATTTCCACATTGTGAGGTATCTGAAAATAATGTCTTGATGCACATAAATATTTAGTAATGGCAATGTTGCCTGAATGTTCCTCGAAGAAATAATTGTCACCCTGTCTGTCGTCAAATTGCCACAGGATTTCCAAGCAGCATCACCAGTCAAATCCAGTTGACAAGTAGCCAAGCGACGGCAACTACTCTGAGCACTGCAAGCGTCACAAGGGTGTCATCTCCTACCTTTCCATCTCTGACTTCGTCATTCACTACCACAGGTAAGATGACGCCAAATAATTATGAAGACAAAGTGTTGTAATTTGACGGACACATATGCTGTTTTGCAAAGCTATATGAGACTGATAGGTGTTTTCTAATAACACTTTGTATGAAAATAAATTCTACTGACTCAATATAGGCCGCCACTACGGTAGTATTGAAAGACGGGTTGAAAATTGGAGTCTTTTAGAAATCTCATAGCAAATGAGCCATTGTTCGATGCCTCGTGCACTGGATCATTATGAAACATAACATGTTCAGAGCCTTCTCTATCTTAAACCATATATCTGGTTGAATTTATTGACTTCTGGAATAATACCTCTGAGTGTCTTTTTATATGACTATCTACAAACAATTTGACTTTTTATACAGGGCGATTCTTGTCATTCATTTTCTGACACATGCCTGATTTGAAACAGTATGTACAGATGAATTATCTGCCTTATTCTTTAACATACTACTATAGCAAATCTAATTGACGTGACCTTTGTCTATACCATTTAACCAACTGTAGAATCGTGATATGTTGCCGGTGCTAAGTTAATCAGGTGAAGCAGGATGTGGGTTGTCTATGCGTATTTCCCTAATGTTACTTAATGTGGCTCAACGTTTTGAAAACTAATTTCACAAACTAGATTATAATCCACATAAGGTATGCTAATTTTAGAATAGATAATTATGGTAACAGTGCTTTGATCAAGCTAACATTCTGATCTCTGTTCTGTTTTCTTTTAATAAGTTGACTAATGTAAGCTTTCTCACTTGTCGAAAATCAAAAATAATATCTTTTTGCACATAAATGTAGGTCTATGGCAATGTTGCCTAATGTATCTTTTAGAGTAATAATTGTCACCCTGTCTGTCTAGGACCGCTCCGGTGGTCTACTGGTTACAACGTCCGCCTCGAATGCGGTTGGTCGTGGGTTCGATTTCCGGCCGAGTCATACCAAAGAGTTATAAAGTTGGTACTAACAGCTGCCTCGTTTGGCGCTCAGCATCAAGAGGTTAGTGTTTGGACTGGTCGGCGTGGTGTCAAAATAATGTGACTTGGTGGGATATGATGCTACATTTCTTCGGCATGATGCCCCAGTGCTAGACATCACTATAACTGTAACATGGCAGACATGGTAGCGATATGACTGCAAAATCTTTAAAGCTACGTTAACAAATCGAAATCCAAATCCTGTCAAGAAATTTCCTAAGGATATCCAACCAGCATCGCCAGCCAAACCCAGCTGACAAGTAGCCAAGTAACGGCAAGCACTCTGAGCACTGAAATAGGCACAAGGGTCTCTTCTATTTCCTTTCCATCTCTGGCTTCGTCGTTCACTACCACAAGTAAGATGATGCCAAATAATTATTGAGACACAATTGTATAATGGTCTCTACACTTAATGGCAAGCACTGTACAAACTTTACGGAAGGCTCTGTGAATTTCAATTTGTCATCATCCAAAGGGTTGAACAGAGAGTGTCTGTCTTCGTGCATTGACTAAAGCTCGAATGACGTGCTTATTTAGCCGCTTGTGTTAACAGGCATTTGCCAGTGGCCTTTATGACTGATAGCTACCGACTTTGAAACGGATTGAGTAACGAAAGTAACCGCTATTTGGTGATTTGTTTTGAAATAAATTCCGGTCTAAATATTTAGATTGACTTGGAGACATCTGCTGCTTTAACCTTACCCGACTGGGTGTAAGGCATTATTTAGTACTAAGATTAATGGATGACAGGTGAAGAATTACATGAAACGGACCACCTATCAATGTTTTTTTTTCCAGATACTTTAGTAGGATTCCCCAAATTCCTCAATTCAATTCAGAAATAGACTCATAGGTGAACGTATTTTACACACTGTATGGCATTGCTTGATAACTATTTTCCACTGACTAGACCAATCATAATCCACATGTAGCATATGATAGCGAATCCGTACTACTGACTGGTCGAGTTCAAGCTTGAGACTTTAAGGAATGTCATAGTAAATGAGCGACATAGTATCCCAGTTGCACTGTCTTGTGGAGAAGCATGACATGCTCAGAGCATTATATTTATTAAACAATATCTTACCTTGAAAGTATTCCGATCAGGAATACATCAGCTGACTGTCGTTTTATATTGCTCTCTTCAAAGAAATTGATTTCTTCTATAGGGAGCTACTTGCAAAACATTCTCTTGGCAGATGACTGACGTGACTTTGTTATATATATAAGAACATCTGCCGCAATACTTCACGTATTACTGTGACAGATCCTACGGACATGATCGTTTTTCAATATCATTCCAACACCTCTAGAATATTTATATGTTGCAGTTGTTAGATCAATCAGCGGAAGTAGTGTGTGGGATCGTTTCTTATATTTCCATAATGTTACATAATGTAGGTCCTCGTACTTGTAAAAATAGCCTAATTTAGCTACAGTGTATGGAAAGTATAGTAAATTGAGGATGAAATAATTAAGGTAGTAAGGCTTGCATCTGGGTAAAATACAGATTTCCTTTCTTTTTAATTTTATGTAATGGAATGTAAGCTTTAGCAGTTTTCAAATATGAGACATAACTACTGTATGTAAATAAATGTTGCGTCTATGAAAATGCAGCCTAAATGTTCTTTGGGAGAAATATTTTCACCTTGTCTTTCCACAAATTGCAACAGGATTTCCAACCAGCATCTTCAGCAGCCAAATCCAGCTGACAAGTAGCCAAGCGACGACGACCAGTCGGAGCATTGGAAGCGTCAGTATGGTATCTTCTTCTACCGTTCCAGCTGTGAGTTCTTCATTCGCTACCACAGGTAAAATGTCGCCAAATAGTTATGAAGACAAAATGGTATATCCATTTAGTCAGCAGTAATGTACAGATTTATTGGTGGTGGGTACGGTGCTTTTGGATTTGGCATCGTCCAAACTGTTGAACACACTTGTCCTAGTGGCTTCCATTGAAAAACGTTGTTATGATATACTTCTTGATGACTATGTATTAAGACCTATTTAAAAGTGCTGTTTATTAGTGATAGCTACTGCCTTTGAAGGGAATTGGTAAAAGGGAGAGGTATTCCAACAGCGTGAAGCGTTTTGGACTTATATCCTGTCTAAGTATTTATCTTAGGCTGGAGTGATCTGCAGCCTTTTTGTTACTCGCATTGATTTAAGATATATTAGATTAGGTAAGATCATGATCGACAGGTGAATTGTTGCAATCAATTGACCACCAGTTATTATCATTTAGGTACTTTGCAGTCCAAATAGGTTCTTTTTCAAATCAGTAAGAGACAATTAGGTGTATTTTAATTGCACTGTGTTTGATACTGGTTGGTAACAAACCTACACTCACTCAACATATGCTACCTATACGGTATTATGGATAAACCAATTTAACACTCGATTCTTTCAGGAATCTTATAGTAAATTCGCCATTAAGCGGCCCACTTGCACTGCATCATTGGGAATCATAGAATGATCAGAGAATAATCTCTCACTCAAATGATATATCTGCTTGAATTTTTTCTGTTTTGGAATAATACGGTTGGGTGTCATTTTATGTTGCACCTACAATGAATTGGATCAGTCCTATAGGGCTGTACTTGCTGAACATTTCCTTGGTAATGACTGATCTGAAATAGTATGTACAGATGAATTATATTCGGCAGTATTTAACACATGTCTGAAGGAAAAAGGAAATCTCATTGCGTTGATCTTTATTCTATAACATATAACTTATTCTAGAATCGAGGTATGTTCACAATGCTAAAGTAATCGGATAAAGCAGGGCGTGAATTCTTTACACACATTTCCATTATGCTATTTGATGTTGGTCATCGTTGTAGAAACTAATTTTACAAACTAGACTAAAATGCATAAAATGTATAATAACTTTAGTATGAGATAAATGAGATAATAATACTTTGATCAGGCTAACTCTCTGATTTGAGTATTGTTTTCATTTGATAAGTTGACGAACATAAGCATTTCCACATTGTGAGGTATCTGAAAATAATGTCTTGATGCACATAAATATTTAGTAATGGCAATGTTGCCTGAATGTTCCTCGAAGAAATAATTGTCACCCTGTCTGTCGTCAAATTGCCACAGGATTTCCAAGCAGCATCACCAGTCAAATCCAGTTGACAAGTAGCCAAGCGACGGCAACTACTCTGAGCACTGCAAGCGTCACAAGGGTGTCATCTCCTACCTTTCCATCTCTGACTTCGTCATTCACTACCACAGGTAAGATGACGCCAAATAATTATGAAGACAAAGTGTTGTAATTTGACGGACACATATGCTGTTTTGCAAAGCTATATGAGACTGATAGGTGTTTTCTAATAACACTTTGTATGAAAATAAATTCTACTGACTCAATATAGGCCGCCACTACGGTAGTATTGAAAGACGGGTTGAAAATTGGAGTCTTTTAGAAATCTCATAGCAAATGAGCCATTGTTCGATGCCTCGTGCACTGGATCATTATGAAACATAACATGTTCAGAGCCTTCTCTATCTTAAACCATATATCTGGTTGAATTTATTGACTTCTGGAATAATACCTCTGAGTGTCTTTTTATATGACTATCTACAAACAATTTGACTTTTTATACAGGGCGATTCTTGTCATTCATTTTCTGACACATGCCTGATTTGAAACAGTATGTACAGATGAATTATCTGCCTTATTCTTTAACATACTACTATAGCAAATCTAATTGACGTGACCTTTGTCTATACCATTTAACCAACTGTAGAATCGTGATATGTTGCCGGTGCTAAGTTAATCAGGTGAAGCAGGATGTGGGTTGTCTATGCGTATTTCCCTAATGTTACTTAATGTGGCTCAACGTTTTGAAAACTAATTTCACAAACTAGATTATAATCCACATAAGGTATGCTAATTTTAGAATAGATAATTATGGTAACAGTGCTTTGATCAAGCTAACATTCTGATCTCTGTTCTGTTTTCTTTTAATAAGTTGACTAATGTAAGCTTTCTCACTTGTCGAAAATCAAAAATAATATCTTTTTGCACATAAATGTAGGTCTATGGCAATGTTGCCTAATGTATCTTTTAGAGTAATAATTGTCACCCTGTCTGTCTAGGACCGCTCCGGTGGTCTACTGGTTACAACGTCCGCCTCGAATGCGGTTGGTCGTGGGTTCGATTTCCGGCCGAGTCATACCAAAGAGTTATAAAGTTGGTACTAACAGCTGCCTCGTTTGGCGCTCAGCATCAAGAGGTTAGTGTTTGGACTGGTCGGCGTGGTGTCAAAATAATGTGACTTGGTGGGATATGATGCTACATTTCTTCGGCATGATGCCCCAGTGCTAGACATCACTATAACTGTAACATGGCAGACATGGTAGCGATATGACTGCAAAATCTTTAAAGCTACGTTAACAAATCGAAATCCAAATCCTGTCAAGAAATTTCCTAAGGATATCCAACCAGCATCGCCAGCCAAACCCAGCTGACAAGTAGCCAAGTAACGGCAAGCACTCTGAGCACTGAAATAGGCACAAGGGTCTCTTCTATTTCCTTTCCATCTCTGGCTTCGTCGTTCACTACCACAAGTAAGATGATGCCAAATAATTATTGAGACACAATTGTATAATGGTCTCTACACTTAATGACAAGCACTGTACAAACTTTACGGAAGGCTCTGTGAATTTCAATTTGTCATCATCCAAAGGGTTGAACAGAGAGTGTCTGTCTTCGTGCATTGACTAAAGCTCGAATGACGTGCTTATTTAGCCGCTTGTGTTAACAGGCATTTGCCAGTGGCCTTTATGACTGATAGCTACCGACTTTGAAACGGATT